>OZ021704.1:21055567-21622244 GCA_963978555.1 Galerucella nymphaeae
TGGTCCTTCCATAAAAGTCCAGTTTCAAACCGATTGTCAACTCTGCGCATCGTTTGGTCTAAAATTTGCTGTACCTTGATGTCATCTTTGGATTTTCCCAACTTGTCTGATTCGTAAAACGTATCGATCTTCCACTGAGCTTTAACCATGTCATGAAGTACATCCAGGTCATCTTTTGTTTTATCGTAAACATGATAAACAAAGCTTTCATGCTTTTCTACGGCCTGGTGTGGTAGAAAACAAGTACCATGGATAGTCCATCCCAAAAGAGTGCGACTTAGTGCAGGGCCATTCCACGGTCCAGTCACTACTTGTCTGGATATCAGTAGTGGGCTATTGTCCTGTCCAATAAGAATTCGTGGTTGAGCGTCTGTCATTTCCGGAATTTGATCGTCAATGTAGGGATACTTCTCTTTAATGGACTGTATGTTGATTGTCTGTCTAGGTAGGGATAAGCCTCTAATTGTCCTGGCATGTCTTAGATAAAAACTCTTCTCCTTCCTGTCTATCGGTGCGGAAATTTTTACACTAACTGACCTCGAATCAGCTTGTTCCCTGACTTCGTTGTTTGTCCACTGAATGCTCAAGGTCTGTCGTGGTCCGGTAAGATTTAAATCGTCTGCTAAATCTTGATCGATCAGCGTAACTGTTGAAGCGTCATCTAAAAGGGCATATGTGTTGATAGTAGTATTTTTATTAGATAAAACAACGGGTAAAACTTTCAATAAAACATTTCTATTTTCCAAAACATGGCAATTTATTCCAGGTGGACTTTGTGATTGGTGTGGTTCTGTAGTTTGTGGTATGTCGTTTCTTGTAGGTACTCTGTCATGATGCAGAAGCTTGTGATGTGGTTTCTTGCAATCATTTACACCACATGATTTTCGATATTTGCAGGATTTCAAATTGTGAGAAGAGAACAAACAAGAAAAACAAATTTTATGTTTCGATACAAAACTCCATTTTTCATCGACTGAAAGTGCTTTAAATTTCGAACAGTTTTCTAATTTATGATTTTCAGTTTCGCAGCATATGCAAACCCTTTTATTGAACTGCCCTGTAGCTAAAACTGTCTTTCTTTGGTTACGGTTAGGATAACCTGTCGCTGTTGATCTATACTTGTCATCGTAAAAACTGTCAGATTTGTTAGGTTGTTTACAAACTTCAAGTTGACAAGCTACATCAGATTTTTTGTCAAGCCAAAGTGAAAATTCAACGAGTTCAATAAAGCCTTTTTTGCGTATTTCTAAATCAGATGTGTATTTTACCCAGTTCAGTTGATACGACAGTGGAAGTTTCTTCACTAGTTCTTGTAGCAAAAGAGGATTACGTAAATAGTCATCTTGCTGAAGAGCTTCGATGGTGGTTACAAAAATCTTGACCTCGTCTGCGAAGTTTATGAGCAAATTCAATTTATCATCCTTAACCGGTGCTAGTTTTTTAATATCTTCAAGTAAAATGGAAATAATTTGTTCAGGACGACCAAAACGCTTTTGTAGGATAGATATTACTTGTTCTACGTTGGTCGGCAAAATTAATAAAGCATGAACAACCCTTCTAGCATTGCCTCTAAGGCACTTTTGCAAACGCGACTGATTTTCCTCGTTTGAATAACCTCCTAATGCCGTAGAATTTCTAAATTGATAAATGAAATTTGGCCATTCACACGGGTCTCCAGAAAATATAGGAAGATCTCGCGGTATTGATTGTCTTGTCAAGACTTTTGTGAGGTCAACATCTGGATTGACAATTGGAGTAGAATACATTGAATGATGATGACTCTTACTCAATAAAGCTGAATCACATACCTTGTCTGAAGATACAGTTACTTTATTTTTTGAAACAAGGTCACCTGTTTTATTTCATGGGTTCTCCCCACCAACAATCCAGTTCCTGATATCTGGCTCTTCACTTTGAACTGACTCACTCCTCATTGATCCTTTACCATTCCTCCCTGACACCCTGTCGAAGGCTTCTTCTTCAATTTGCGCTAACTGTCTTGCCAATTGTAGATCCACTAATTCTTGTTCTTTTCTAAGCATTATTTTCTCAAGTTCTACCTTCCTAATTTCTGCTTCGATTTCTGCCTGTCTTTGTCTTGTCAAAATAACGCTGCTTGTCTCTGATGCTTTGGAGCATGTCCTCTTGCTACGAAGAGATGATTTCCTCCCGCTGTCAGCTGCCGAGAATACGACCTTGTCGATAATAGGTTGTTCTCTGGAGGTAATCTTCTCTGTCTCTTGTCTACCAACATCAGATTGAGCTTTGGCTAGTCTTTTGTCTGCCAGCCTTTGGCTTCGTCGTGGGAGGCATTCAGATAGCTGCTTTTCCATAGTGGAGTTCAGTAAGGCGAGATAGGACCAGTTGTTTCGTCGTGATTTCTTACCTAAAATATTTGAATTAATCCCGGGTCGAAAGGACCAGTTGTTTCGTCGTGATTTCTCACCTAAAATATTTGAATTAATCCCGGGTCGAAAGGCGAAATCGTGTCCAGAAATCAAAGATTATTTTTTGATTTATACCAATTTATTTTCAACTTCTTTTACAACTTATTTTTTTTTGACATCATCAATCAGAACAAATTAAAAATTGATGGCAAAGGACCGTTTGATTAAATATAAAAAATTAAATAAATATAGGGGCATTCATCAACAAGCACCAACAAGGGCATTCATCAACAAGCACCAACACTAATTAAATTAAAGACTGCAAGAAACACTGGGGGGTAGCAATAGCACTAGACGTTAAGAACGCGTTCAACTCAGCCTCGTGGCCCCACATAGTTAATGCTGTAGAGAGGAAAAATCTGTCCACTTATCTAGTTAATCTGGTGAAAGCCTACCTGACGGAACGTGAAGTAATTGTGACGCCGGGGGAAAAAATGATGCTGACCGCCGGAGTCCCTCAGGGATCAGTATTGGGTCCAACCCTATGGAACATTTTATATGATGACCTACTGAGGATAAAAACCAGCAAAGGCGTGTCTATGGTGGCTTTCGCAGATGACCTTGTTATATTTGTCGAAAGTGATAATTCTTACCAGCTGACCCGGACCGTCAACCAAACGCTCGAGAGAGTACAACGGTGGATGGAACATAACAGTCTAGAACTCTCGGAGGCGAAGACCGAATGTGTCATTTTTAAAGGGTCCAGAGACAGAAGCTTCATACAATTCAAAATAAAGAACACAATAATTACACCCACAAATAGCTTCAAATATCTTGGTATCCAGATGGACTATCGCCTGCGGTTCACTCAACACGTAACACAAGTATGTAGCAAGGCTGCATCAGCACTCTTGAAAATACTTCCAAACATTGGAGGCCCCAGTACCCTCAAGAGACGGGTTCTCATTGGGGTAGTTAATTCGATTCTTCTATACGGAGCGCCGGTGTGGAATACGGCGTTGAGGTTCGCGAGAGAGAGGGATAAGCTCACGAAGATACAGAGGAGGGCACTACTACGCGCGGCATGCGCATATAAATCAGTTTCAGCACAGGCAGTACAAGTGGTATGTGGCGAGGTCCTAATCCACCTGTTGGTGTATGAGCGCACCAGAATATACAACTCCGATGAGCCTATGATGTCCAAGCTACACGAATGAGCCGAAACAATACGCCTGTGGCAAGAGGAGTGGGAGAACTCACAAAAGGGAACTTGGACACGCAAATTGCTGCCAAATATAGAGGAATGGGTTGAATATTTTAAAACATACACAAATAAGATTGGCAAGGATGACAACACCAACTGTGAATATTGCCAGGCACACATGGACGATTCAAGACACACCATGTTCGTATGCCCAAGGTTCCATGACAAAAGAACTGCTTTGCACCTTGACATTGGCACGACATTGACGATGGATAACTTTCAGAAAGAACTGATTAGCTCAAGGAATAAGTACCAAATTATCTCCACGCATATAACGGAAATAATGAAAAAGACGAACAGGCAAGACAAGCCAGACTACAAAGACAGCCAGATGTATAGGTACTTAGGTACATTACCCATTACCTCATAGGATAAACATACTAACTGACAGCCGGGCAGTCCTTGCAGCTTTAAATAGCCGCAAGGTAACATCCAGACTAGTAGAAGAATGTCAGAAAGAACTAAATGAGCTAGCACACCACATTAAAGTAAGATTGGTGTGGGTGCCGGGACATAATGGTATTTCTGGAAGAACAAGCTGATGAACTCGCGAAAAGAGGTTCAGCAACAGCATATGTTGGACCAGAACCAGCTCTTGGGACCACAAAAAAGGTAGTCCGAGCGCAAATACAAAAATGGGTACAAAGCCAACATAGACTTCATTGGAGGAACACTCCGAAGCAGGTACACAGCAAAACCTTCATAGGTGACACATGTGCAAAGCGGGCCGAAGAACTACTGAATATCAGCAGGAATAAGCAAGGAATTATCACAGGTTATCTAACGGGTCATACCCCGTTAAAAGATCACCAGCATAAAATAGGGTTTTATAACGGGGACCTCAGCTGCAGACTATGTGGCATGGAGATCGAGACCGTGACCTATATCTTGTCTGACTGTGAGGCACTGCACTCGAGGAGACGGGCAATCTTCGGAGAGGCCAATGTGCCACCTGAAGTATATGGCACACATCCATACCTATACCGTCTACTCGAAGGTACGGGGATAACTGGATGGGTGGACTAAATGTGGGAGCAGAGTACAATAAGCCAATAGGCTGCAGTGCTCTCGGCATCTGAACGGCTCGCAATATGAAAAAAAAAAAAAAAGAACAGACCCAAGGATTCAACCGGGGGAGATCAGCCCGGAGAATTTTCCAAAGCTGGAATACCAGACAATATACGTAAATATCCTATAGTAGGAAATATCAAACCAGAGCCATACCAACAAATGAAAACCCCTCAGACTAATATATTAAATAGACTACAAAGAAGTCACTCACTATCTGAGACTACCAAAAAAAGATAATTCAATGTTATTTCTCCTAAATCACCAGAACTGGAACCATACAAAAAGAAGGAAAGCCCTGAGGCGTTCACTTTATGTGAGGCCATAGAAATGAACAGAAACATCATATTAGACCTAGATAAATTAATAAAGGAGTTTCCTAATACCAAAAAAAATATAAAAGAAGTCAGCTTAAAATTAATAAGAAACGCTGAAGTATTCAACCGGAAAATGATAAAAAAATGGATTGAAAAAAACAAATGGGAAACCATAGAAAAAATTACCTACGATGCAGACACTCAAACTCAAAGGAACTTCTCAGACGCATCGACCCAGACTGGGCCATGGCACAGAAGTACAGACAAAACTATACTCACCAATATACAAGACATCACAGACCTCGAAGACTTCCTAAAAGCGGAAAAAATGGAATGGAGTAATGATATCTACACCCATACAGAAGTAACTGTTGGAAACCCACTAAACACTGACGACCAGACAATAAAAGTAGTTCTAGCTGAACCAAATGATCCAGATATGAAATCAGGCATACAGAAGATGTTCAGAGAAAAGTACCCAGAACTTTTAAACATGCAAGGTCCCCTAGAAGTAATGAAACAAATCACAAAAATTAGATCAACGAATGAACAAGTCAGTAGGAAAGTGATCAAAATCACATACGATGGTACAGTGGCAGATTGAGGAAATAGGGGAAAACAGCAAAATAGCTATACACCACGCGTTATGCATAAAAGTAAAATCATTTAGGAAAATGATTGAGGTGATATACTGTAGCACCAACACAAACATTGAGATATATACTACCAGTAGATATAAATCAGGCGTCATAGAAGAATCAGGAGAACTACCCACAATGGGGATAATTATAAGTAATGAAGGAAAATCATACAAAGAGATCCTCGGCAAGGTCAAAGCTATAGTAGGGAAAGCCACCTCATCAGAATCTATCAGGAGCCTAAAAAGTACAAAGGACGGCAAATTGCTTATGACCTTAGATAAGGACCAGAAGGCTGTGGACGACATCAGGAAATCATTAAAGGATTCTACACCAGAACTTAAAACGAGACAACTTGGCAGCGCGGGAAAAATAGAAACAATACATATACGAGGTATTGATGCAGACACAACTAAAGAACCATTTGCAGCTATAAAAACAGCAACCGGCTAATGGGACGAAGAAAATATGGAACTCAGCGATCTAAGACCTCAGAACAGTGACACAATGGCAGCCACCTTAACATTACCATCAGAACAAGCGAAAAAAATCCTAGAGCAAGACCATATAAGAGTAGGTATAGTACGGTGACAATCGAATTAGCGACCTGAGAGACGCAAATAACAACACAAAAGCAGCGACCTAACCTAACCATGTCGGCAGTAGATGCGGACAAATTATTGGTTAGGGATTACATTAGAGTGGGACTAGCTAATTGCAGAATCGAGAGAAGATTGAAAGTAGGTAGGTGCCAGAAGTGCTGGTCCTATGACCACTAAATGGACACATGCAAAGGCACAGATCGCAAGGAGTGTTGCCACAGGGGCGGCAAGAAAGTTCACGAAGGCAACGGCTGTGAAGAGTACTGTCCAGTCTGCAATCAAACCGGACATAGAGTGGGAACAATGAAATTCGGGGCATTCAAGGCGGCGTTAAAGGAAGCTAGAGAAGCTGAAAAGCAAAGAGTACGTACAAGGAAGCACACCTACAGAAACCACAACCCAGCCCACTAGAAAACCACACCTTTTCTCCTCAACCCTTAGTTTTTAACAACTCAACAACTTTTATCTTAACTTTTAAGCTTTAACCAGGGTAGCTACGCCTACAGGTCTTTTAGATTCTTTTATCCAGTATTTTACATTTAGTCTATAGTTCTTCTGTTTTAACCTAATATTCCCACATTTACCCATGTGCACTATAATTCAGTCTAACCTCGGTAGAGCAAGGATGGCCCACGACTTGCTGTTCTCAATGGCAGCGGAGATGAACGCAGATATCCTGCTGGTATCAGAGCCAAACAAAAAAATGTCAGCAAACGCAAAATGGAATACTGACGCAAATCAAGATGTGGCAGTATACATCAGAAACCCAAGCCTGGGGGTTGAAAAGTGCACCAAGGGAGGAGGATACATAGTAGTCCAATTCAAAATGTTCACCTTAATAGCGTGCTATATTTCTCCGAATATAAATTTCTCCCAGTACAAGAAAATCGTGGATGACTTAATGCGACATGTGCAACAAGGTAGCAAGATGATTATATCGGGTGACATTAACGCGAAGGCAACCACCTGGGGATCTCGGCCCAACGACAAGAGGGAAGATCTATTGTGCGAATATGCAGCCCAACATCAACTAGAATGTCTTAATGACGGTTCCCCTACATTCATCAGAGGAAACTCAACCCCTCACATAGACGTCACTTGGGTCCCCAGGTACATGGCAAGAGACATCACAGAATGGAAAGTACATGATGTAAACATCTTCACTCAACACCTCCCCATATTTTTCACGGTGGGTAGCAGAAACAAAATAATCACCAAGATCCGGAGAGAGACTAAACCGGATATGGCATACCTTCAAGGTAATATCAATAGTCTTCCCGAACAAACCTGCCATAAGGACATCATACAAGTCCTACAAAACATTATGAAATCTTCATCCAGGAAAAATTTGAGGCAGCCATATTGGTGGAGTGACGATATCAAGACAGCCAGGGAAGAAACCATAAAAGCTCGAAGGGTAGCACAGAGAAAAAGGGGAACAGGGGACTACCAACAGTTCGTATACGACTTTACCTTAAAAAAGAAAAAGCTGAAAAAAATGATCCTAGAAGCTGAAAAGAAACTTTGGAAAGACCTAATAGACAAGCTAGAAGGAGATGTCTGGGGTGACGGCTACAAAATAGTAATGACGGGGCTCCAGCTGGCGGCACCATACAAGCTAACAGACCAGAAGCAATGAGAGGCTGCAAAACTGCTTTTCCCCAATAAATATCCCGGAGACTCCAAACAGATTCCTACTGAACCCTGCGAGGAAATCACAAATGAAGAATTCGAGGCGGCTGGGTAGTCCTCATCACACTGGACATTGAAAACGCCTTCAACAGTGCCTCATGGCAGCACATAATTAAAGCAGCCCAGAATGAAAAGATCTCAACCTACCTGGTTAGGTAGGTTATTCTCAAAAGACCTAGGGATAGAGGGCACATCAAATTCAGAATAGGATCCACAGAAATAAGCCACTGTAGGGTATTGAAGTATCTGGGTATCCACCTAGACGACCGTCTTAGATTTACTACATATGTAAGGGAAACCTGGAAGAAGGCTGAGACAAGAATCACGGCGCTGAGCCGCATGATGCCAAATATGGGAGGTCCAGGCTATCTCAAGAAAAAAGTCCTGTTGGGGGTGACCAGCTCCATTTTACTTCATGGGGCTCCCATATGGGGAGAAGCGCTGAAGTATCAATTAGAGAAGAATCGCATGAACAAAGTCCAGAGAAAAGCCCTCCTCAGGGTAGCTAGCGTATAAAGGACCGTATCTAATCCGGCTTTGCAAGTCATATGCGGAGAACTTCCAATACATATATTAGTGGAAGAGCGTGCAAGAGTATACATATTATACTATATTAGCTAGCCTCTCGGAAAGGGCTGTGTCGATAGATAAATGGCAGCAGGAATGGAACACTGAGCAGAAGGGAAAATGGACCAAGGAACTGATCCCGGGCATAGAAACATGGGTCAACTGCAAGCACAAGCAAACCAATTATTTCTTCACCCAATTCCTCTCAGGACATGGAGCTTTCAAGGCTTACACGAACAAAATCGTAAAATAACCGGATGTGACATGCCACTATTGCTTTGACAACAATGATGATGTTGAACATACAATTTTTATCTGCCCCAGATTAGAAAGTATCAGGAGTATAAACAGAATTAGGTATATTAATGAATAAACGTAACTTTTTGGAGATGGCCACTTCTAGCACAAAAACGTTTATGGCTATATATAGACATATCAATTCCATAATGAAAATTAAGGAGAAAGAAGAGACGAAAAGACAAGATCTTAACAGAAAATGAACTGGTACACGGGTCATCGCTGAAGATATGCCAAACAGGCGGTTCCAGTGATGGGGCGGAAACAATGGGGTTGACTGTTTAGTGAGTAGTACCTCGGTGAGCCTAACATAATGTGATCGTGGCGAACAGCCTAGGGTGTTAGACAGCTTTCTGACATTCATGGCTCCTTGAGATACAGGGATGCCGGAGAGCTGCCGACATAAAAACAGAAAAAAAAAGGTTAGGTTAGGTTCCACTCCTAGGAGCTATAAGACCTTGTCGTAGGTGGAATTTCCTCCTCCCTCGAGAGGTAAGGACGGGAGAGGAAGAGTGCAGCTGAAAAACAGCTCAAAAATGGTCAGTGGGGCACTGGTGGGGCTATTGATGTCGAGTAGATAGCATCAAGAAATACCAGTGGGAGATCCAACAGGCCCAAGTTACATCCGAACACACTGACTAGTACCACCAGAAGTTGAGGGCGAACGGCGAGTTCCCGGCGCCGAAAAACGGGGACCCTCTCGGCTATGGTATGGCAATCCAGACAGAAGAGTCACGATGGAGTAAACCAGCGATAAAAAATCCCCCTAATCCCAAGGTGTAACACCATCGCGCCCATGGGATGCATGACACCAGGGATTACAGGCGTGTCAAGAGCGATGCCCGAGGGAACGGGCTAACCCAAGGGGATATGAGGCCTTATTTCTCAAAGCGGGGCTCTACAGAAATGGACGAAATTACCCTAGCTTCCCGTGGGAACTGTATGGCAAACAAAACTGAAATAATAGACATAACCGAGGGCGACCCGGACGGTTATAAAAATCCGGGAAGATCATCGTTGGGTACACAAACATTTGGTAGGAGGAGATTAAATTCCCTCCCTGACAACTTAGGAGGAGGAACCAAGAGGAAGGCTGAAACTTTTACGAGCGAGGAGGTAGGTAAAAAGAAAGAATACTGTGAATTTTTCACTATTACTGAATCTATTGAAATGTACGAGAAACTCATCAACGACTTACACAAACTAATTATAGACATCCCAAATACGCACAGACAAATAAAAGAAGTTTCTTTGAAACTAAAGAAGACGAGTAGTAACTTTGAAAAAGACTTAGTAATCAAATGGCTGAACAAGCATAGATATGAGCCTGTGGAAAAAATGAGGGTGAGAACTATGCGGACATCTTACGAGAAGTAAGGCAGCATGTGGGAGCTAACACTAAAGTAGAAAAAGTCAAAAAGACTCGAGAGGGGGCTTTAATGCTCCAAGTCAAGGGAGGCAAGAGAGCGGCTGAACTCCTGAAATCTAATTTACACAAAAAAGACAAAGGACTTGAGGTAGAAGCCAGGGGCTCAGAGAGGAGGATGTGGATCGACATATTTGGTATTGACGCTGACACCTCAAAGAAGCAACTAATTGCTGCGGTGAAGAACCAAGTTGGCACTAATGAAATTGGAGAGGAACAGGTAAAATACCTCAGATTGAATCAGTTCACTGGGAACCAAAATGCCCTGTTGGAACTGGATAGGTGGATGACGATAAAAATTCTGGCTGAGGGGTATCTGGACATGGGCTGGATCAAATGCCCAGTGAGAGAGAGAGAGGGAGTGAACATCAGGCGATGCTTTAACTGTCTACAATATGGGCACGTCAGGGATAGATTCACAAAACCAAGCAGAGAGAACGACTGTCTGAGATGTGGAAAATCGGAACACGATCTCGCAAATTGCCCAGCAGAAAACGCCGAATTCTGCTACAACTGTAGGATAACTGGTCATACCAACAACAATACAAGATGCCCTATATATAAGAGACTTTTTGAAGAAGAAAGATCAAAGAGGAATACGGGAGACACGCGCTTTACACGTTAAAGTTCTCACCTCTCGCACATATTTTAACACTCCTAAGGCCATCTTATCTTTTAAGTTTTTTTTTAATTATTTATATCCTATACGTCTTTTAATAGCTATTTTAGCCTCAGCACACATTCTTAAAAAGCTTTTTTATTTGTATATATTAACAATCCTTTCACTTTCTTACATATAATTTTAACTCTAACTAATTATATCAAATTCCAAACAATTCTATAAAATGTCTAATCACTCATACTCGATTCTTCAATCAAATTTAGGTAGAACAAGAACGGCCATGAACTGTTTTTCGCAATGGCAAGTGAACACGATGCGGACATATTGATAGTAAGCGAACCCAATAAAAATATTACTAAAACCGGAAAATGGATCACTGACTCTAGCGCGGATGTGGCTGTTTACATCAACAACCCAAAAATTGGGGTAGAAAAATGTACCATCGGAACAGGCTTTGCTGCTTTAAACCTCCCATAATAGCTTGCTACATCTCCACTAATATCGGGTTCAGTATATACGAGAACATCGTCGACGGTATTATGGCTCTGCTGAAGGAAGACAGGAGAAGGGTAGTGATAGCAGGAGATTTAAATGCCAAGGCACCTACTTGGGGTAGTCAATGTACCGATAAACGCGAAGAACTGTGGTGCGAATGGGCTGCCCACTTCGATCTCGTGTGCTTGAATGACGGCTCTCCCACATTTGTTAGAGGCAACTCTAAGACCCACATAGACGTCACTTGGCAACTAGCGACATGATTGGAGAAATATCCGATTGAAGAGTTTATGATACCAACGTATTCACGAATCATCTCCCAATAAAATTCACTGCTAGAAGCAAAAAACAGACAGCAGACCATGTAGAGTTCAGGTACCGGACTTAACTCACCTTCCAAAAAACATCAACAGCCTTGGGTAGCAACCTAGCTTGCAAGACCTAACTCAAGTACTCCAGAACACGATAAAACCAACAGCAAGGGAAAGATCAAGCCAGCCATATCGGTGGAGCGAGGAGATCAAGGCTCTTAGGGAGGAAACAATAAAATCCAGGCGCGTAGCCCAGCGTCACAGGGAAGCAGACAATGATCAAGACCTCAAAGACAAATTTCTAAGAAAAAACTTAAAAAAACTGTACAGCAGTCAAAGAAGAAAATTTGGAATGCTCTGATAGGAAATCTTGATGAAGATGTATGGGGGGATGGGTAAAATATTGTAATCTATCGACACCATATAAGCTGACGGAAAAAAAACAATGGGAAGCTGCAAAATCGCTCTTCCCCAAAAAATATCCCGGAGAATTCAGTCGAAAAGCAACAATACCAGGTAATTTAATCACAAACGACGAATTCGACTCAGCAGTTAGAGGACTAGCGGGAGGCAAAGCACCAGGCCCGGATAGGATTACTGTAGAAATACTGAAGGCAGCCATTAATATTAGGCATGACATATTTTTAAATATTTTTAATAAGCTTCTAGAAAATCAAGATTTTCCACTTCAATTTAAGATAGGTTCTGATATGGAAAAAAGGAAAACCTGCTGATGACATATCAGCCTATAGGCCCTTATGTCTTCTAGATTGTCTAGGCAAGCTCTATGAGAGGATAATCAAGGAAAGAATTGAAAAAAAGCTAGAATCAAAAAGGGGATTATCTGAATTCCAGTATGGCTTCCGCAAAATTTATAGTCGATAAAGCAAAGACAACCAAGAAGACCTGGGTGGCTTTTATTCTTTTGGATATAAAAAATGCTTCCAACAGCGCCTCTTGGCCGCATATAATTAGTGCTCTTGAGAAAAAAGAAATATCAACTTATCTGGTCAACACAATCAAGCAATACCTGAAAGGCAGGTAGATTATTGTCGCAGCTGGGAAAAGAATGCAAGTGACAGCAGGCGTCCCTCAAGGCTCGGTGCTCGGCCCTACATTATGGAATATTCTCTACGATGACCTTCTCGAAATCAAGTCTCCCAAAGGAGTGACATTAGTTGCCTTCGCCGATGACCTGGCGGTATTTGTTGAAGCAAATGATTCGCTTAGTCTAACCTCATACGTGAACTCATCGTTAGTTAGAATAGGCAAATGGTTGGAAAATCATAGTCTATCTCTGGCTGAACATAAAACCGAATGTGTAATCCTCAAAGGTCCAAGGAGCAGAGATCACATCAAGTTTAAAATTGGCTCCACGGAGATCAACCATAGCAGAGCAGTTAAGTATCTAGGCATCTACATCGACGACCGCCTCAGGTATACTACACACGTCAGAGAAACCTGCAAAAAAGCTGAGTCAAGGATCACGGCGTTGAGTAGGATCATGCCGAATGTAGGTGGACCCAGCTTTCTCAAGAGGAAGGTACTGGTGGGAGTTACTAACTCCATACTATTATACGGTGCCCCTATTTGGGGCGAAGTACTCAAATTTCAGTCGGAAAAAGATCGTTTAGAAAAAGTCCAGAGAAAAGTACTCCTCAGAGTTGTAACATATTGACCCCAATACGATGGGTAGATATTTTATAAATTATTAAATAACTACAACTGCTCATTTCAGAGATTTATTCCATACTATATAAAATTAAAGAATTGTACAACAGAACACATATTAAAAATAAAAGAACCACTTTTTTTAGTTTAGTTCCAAAACTGAAAAGCGATAACACCTTGCTAAATTAAATATAATTTACCTATACAGGGTAATACAAATATCCATTTGTATACATACATCACACTTCCCCCCTTAAAAAAAATTAAATCGAAAAATTCATTCTTACAACAAAAAAATCTTAACATAAAACAAAATGAAACCAAATGAATATTAGTTTTCATAAACCAGACGTTCAGGAGGTTTAACATTTCTTTTAGGTCTTACTAATAAGTCCGTACCGGTAGGAATGTTAATAACATTGTTATCATCTTCCTGATTGTCCTTTGACTTATCTAAAGTTACGTCATTTGAATCAGAACTCTCACTTCCATTTTGAATGATATCAGATTCTACAACATTAAACTGTTTAATCTGATTCAAATGGCGTTTCCATTTTACATTCAAATCGGGTATTTTAACAATATAAATAGCTTTACCAATTTTTTTATCAATAATTCCCTTAATCCAAGTTTTTGTACTTGCGTTGCGATAATCACGCACAGTAACACTATCACCTGTTTCAAAATTCAAAAAACGTTTACCCTTATAATAGAATTTTTGTTTATTTTGCATTCGTATGACACGTTCTTTTACTTTATTATTTGCAGTAGGCAACAACTCATTAAACCGAGTTCGTAATTCACGACTCATCAGTAACTTTGCGGGTGATTCATTGGTCGTAGAATGAGGTGTACAACGATAGTCAAATAAAAAATTATTTAAAACCAAATTAACATCCATTGACTTGTTTTGACCAAGTGCATTTTTTAATGCATTTTCCACTGTTTTTACCGCATTCTCTGCCGCGCCATTAGAGGAAGGATGATATGGTGGAGAGTTCACGTGCGCTATGGAATTTTTGGATAAAAATTCTTTAAATTCTACCGAACAAAATGAACTACCGTTATCGGTACATATTTGTTTCGGTAACCCAAACCGTGCAAAACATGACCTCAAAACATTTATGGTTGATTTTGTTGTAATGCAGTTCATTGGAAAAGCTTCTATCCACTGTAACGAATTTTTTTTTTTTTTTTTTTTTTCCCGGAGCCGTCCTTTCGCCGGTACCACCTCAGCCTCCTGGGCTTATTGTGGATACTCCTAGTGTTCTGACTACAACCTATTCAGCCAATCCGTTCCCTGTATTAGCTCATACAGGTTCTTTGCTGGTTGATTGTAGAAGTCTTCTGGAGTCATTTGGGTTCTGCCATACAGCTTATGCCTTCTGTGGTCCAGCGACTCACAGTTGCATAGTATATGCAGAGCTGTTTCGGTATCCTTTTTGCATCTTCTGCATGTAAGGTCTCCGTTGTACAGCCCTATTTTGTTTAGGTGCTCCTTTGTGGGAAAGTGTCCCGTAAGTAGCCCCGTAATGGTGCGCAGCTTGTTCCTGCTCATTGAGAGCAGTTCTTTCGCTACTTTTTCTGATGGTTCTTTTATGAATTTCTTCCCATGTATTTGCCCAGTCGTATTCTTCCAGTATTTCTTGTGTTGTTCTTTCAACCACCCTTTCAACCATGACCTCGTTAAGCATCTGGGGATGCCCACAGCAGGTTCGGGTCCGTTCATCAGAGTTGACGATCCTACTCTAGCGAGTTCGTCAGCTTTTTCATTGCCTGCGATTCCTTTATGACCTGGTACCCACTCCAGTGTTACACTGTTCCGAGTCGCCAGTCCTCTAAGTTCTTCGCCGCATTCCCATACTAGCCGAGATGTCACCTTATAGCTCTGAAGTGCTTTAAGGGCGGCTTGGCTGTCGCTGTAGATCCTGATCTGCCTGTTGTGGTAGGCTCTCATGCTGTTAGCCCTTGCACACGCAAGTATTGCATAAACCTCTGCTTGGAATACAGAGGCGTATTTTCCTAGCGAGACGATTCCTTCATATTTGCTCGTCTTGCTGTATATCCCCGCTCCGGTGCCGAGTTCATTTTTGATCCGTCTGTATACCAGATCAGTTCATTCGCCCTGCTGAGTGGTGGTGCGTTCTCTTCCTCAAGCTCCTTTCGATCTTTGATGACAATCTCGAAGTTCTTGCGAAAGATATATTTGGTAGTCATTTGGTCTGTTGGCATTTTGAAAATGTCATCTCCCACCTGCCTTATCTCTGTGTGTCCTCTCCCATGTACCACATCATGGTCTAGTGCTTTTTCCAGTCGGGTTAGTGCTGCCCTTGCTTCGTACATTATGACATAATGTAGTGGAGGAAGGTCTAGCATTGTTTCCAGCGCCGCTGTAGGAGTAGTCCTCATTGCCCCTGTAATGCCAGTGCAAGCAAGTCTTTGGACCTTGCTTAGTTTTAGCATAGCAGAGGATTGTCTGGTCTTTGGCCACCATACCAAAGATGCATATGTGATCCTGGGAATGACAACCATTTTGTATAGCCAGTGTACCATGCTGGGTCTTAGTCCTCATTTAATGCCGTAAGTACGTCTGGCAACCATGAAGGTCACCTCCGCTTTCTTGATCACGTGCTGGAGATGTCGGTTCCAAGTTAAGCCTGGGTCTAGAATAACCCCAAGATATTTTACTTCATCCGACAGTCGTATTGGTTCACCTTGAAGCGTCAAAGGGCCAAGTCCTTCCCTTTTCCTTCTTCTGGTGAACGCAATTATCTGTGTTTTCGAAGGGCTAATACGTAGCCCTTCTTTTACAGTCCAGCCTGTTACTACATTTAAAGCCATCTGGAGTCTGTCTCTGGTTGTACTGTTGTATTTACCTTGGGATAGAATTACCAGGTCGTCTGCATATCCTATGGTGTCGAATCCTCCTCTGTGTAGGGTTCTAATGAGCCCGTCCATGACCAGGTTCCACAGCAGCGGGGATAGTACTCGCCCCTGCGGACAGCCCCTGGTTGCACATACGGCCATTGTTTCCCCCATCAGAGTTGATTCTATGAGCCTGCTTCTGAGCATGCAGTCTATCCACCTGCAGCTCGTGGCATCGATCCCTAGATTCCTCGTCGCCTTGGCTATAGATTCATAGGAGGTGTTGTCAAAAGCTCCCTCTATATCAAGAAAGGCTGCCAGCAGCACCTCTTTGTTTTCCAGCACGTATTCAGCTCTTTTTATGAGTTGATGTAATGCTGTTTCGGTTGATTTTCCCTCTCTGTATGCATATTGATCTCGGTGTATTGGTCTTGTAGCCAATATACCATCTCTAATATGTCTGTCGAGAAGTTTCTCAAGAGTCTTCAGCAAAAATGACATTAGACTGATTGGTCTCAGAGCTTTAGCCGTGTCCTGTCCAGATTTTCCAGGTTTTGGTATAAATGTAGCTCTGATGCGTTGCCAGGTTCTTGGAATATGCCCCAGAGCTAAGCTGGCTCTGAGCAGTTCACTTACCCTGTTGTGCAGTGTGCTTCCTCCTTTTTGGAGTAGGATAGGATAAATCCCGTCTGGTCCCGGTGATTTATATGGTTTGAAGCTGTTAATAGCCCATTCTGTCTTTTCCGCATCTACCACAGCCTTCGCTGTTCGCCAGTCTATCCTGGATGCCCATCGTGGTCTATCCAGTTCTGTCGCTGGAGATTTCTGCGGCGGAATGGTGGGTATTGATCCAGGGAAGTGTACCTTGAGTAGCTCTTCCAAGGTTTCTTTTCCATTTTCTGTATATTGTCCGTTACCTTTTTTGATAGCGTGTATAGTCTGATTAGGGTCCTTGGAGAGAATCTTCTGCAGTCTGGCACACTCATGAGTCTGTTCTATCTCCTCACAGTGCCTCCTCCAGGAGTCTCTCTTGACTTTCCTTACCAGTTTGTTGTATTCAGTTAGGGCCCTCTTATAATCCGTCCATTCTTCTGAATTTTCTTTAGTTCTATTAAACTTTTTCCTCAACTGTCTCCGTTTTTCGGCAAGTTCATTTGTCCACCAGGGCACATTCCTGTTGGATTTCTTCCTTACCGTTGGGCAGTTGTTTTCAAACGCTGAGATAATTGCTTCCTGTGTTAGGTCTGCTGCTATCTCTAGGTCTGTTGTGTTCTTAATTTTTACCATCGTTCGGTCTAAACTGTTGACTAGTTCTGCATTATATGCTTCCCAGTTCGTTTTTCGCGGGTTACGATAGTATTCTATTTTCGGTTCGGTTCCCGAAATTTGAAAGTATATGTGTCTGTGGTCAGAAAAGCTTTCTTCCTCGGACACATGCCAATTGCTCACGAAGTTACTTATATAATGAGTGCCAATCGTGATATCGATAACCTCCTTTCTGTTTGAGTTAACGAAAGTTGGTTTATTTCCTTCATTTAATACGTTCAAATTGTTAGCCGTAATAAATTCTAGTAATGACTCACCTCTTTCGTTGGTGTTGGTGCTTCCCCAGTTAAGATTGTGTGAGTTGGCATCGCATGCAATGATCAGCTGCACACCCTTCTTTCTGGAGTACTTGACCAGTTCTTCGACTTCCCTGGTTGGTGGTTGTCTGGGGTCATCGTAAGGAAGATAGGCCGATGCGAGAATTGCTTCTCTAGTCCCATTTCCTTGCCCCATTGTGATGAGGACCGCCGCTAGGTCCCTACAACAAAAATTTGTTAGTGAAAGGGCTTTTATACCTTTCTTAACAATAATGCATGTTCTTGGATGGTCAGAGGTTCTGTCATAAATCAACTCACCAATGCCATTCAGTCCCATAATCTTACCTCTGTTAATCCAGGGTTCTTGAAGAAGGGCCACTTCATACTTCCCTCTTATCACAGTAAGTTCCGCCGAAGCCCCTTTACTGTGATGGAGGTTCCCCTGAAGTACCCTGAATTTCCCCACTCGGCGAGCCCCCCCCCCAGGACCCTGAAAGTAACCATGTTAAGCTTGTAGTAAGCTCTAAACTGGTTAGCTGCCAAGGCCCCATGGGAGACCTCGTCAATGGAGTAGGCCAGGATTTGGCCTTTTTCTTCCACCTTTCGACTCAGGAGGAGCCAGCCGTTCACCCTCAGGTTGGCATTTTGCTTCCCCAAGCGTCCTCGCACTTTTTCCTCCTGATCTGCTGGTCCAGGGATAAATACAATGACCCTGGGTCGTCTAGGGAGGTCCTTGGCTTCGACTGCTGTCAAAGCCGCCCCCTCCCATAGACCCTCCAGGCCCCCTGCACTACCCCCGAGCCAGTCAGCTGTCTCTTGGTTTGCGCACGTAAGCCACAGTACGCCACCGCTGAACGTTGTCCTGATGAACTGCAAGTTCGTGCCACTGCCTGAGGGGGCGGCATCAATTGCATTCACCAGTTTTTCTTGAACCAAGTCTGCTTGTTCTTGGCTCAGTGTTATTTCCGGATGGCGTTTGTCAATAATTGCCACTGTAACGAAGTTACTAATTTTCAGATTTGCAAAAACAACAAATATTCCGGTTTTATATATAAATTGGTATTACGGTTATTTCTCAACGTAAAAATATAATTCTTGTCCGTACGAGATCTGAAAAATAGCCCGGTTTGAATGTAATATTTAATTCTTCCGCGATATTAGTTTTACAAGTGTTGTATCACCTCCGCGCGCCGTTAAAACTCTGAAAGCTCTGTAGTAGGCTAGCCCCCACGCCGAATAATACACCGACGTATACTTCACTGGTAGCACTAAAAGGCATACCACTGAAACGAAGTGAAGTGAAGAGTGCACAGGATTACAAAGGAAGATCTACCAGAACTTACAAGGTAAGAATTTTTAACTATTAAATAGGTTAGTGAATTTAGCGACAGGATGGAGCCGGAGGGCTCCAAAACGATTAGGGAAAAACCCTATGACAGAGGGACATCCAAAGAGAGGAGAAGAACAATGACATTTGACGAGAAAAACGCAGAAGTACTACAAAGAAAAGTAGACAGCATGCAGCAGACAATAGATAATTTGAATGAAACGATATTAGGACTACAAAAAACAATAAATATTCTGAACGGGAAATTGGCTACCAAGGAGGACAAAGAAAAGGAGGTACCCAAAGGTTAACAAGTAGAGAGTGACTTTGACACGGACGAAAGCTGCGAAGAGTTTTCAGCAGATACAGGGTGTTTCATTGGGAAAGGGCCTAACTTTAACTGTAGATGGGGATCACTTTGGTGGTTCCGAAAACCTATATTTAATGTGTCTGCTGCACTTTATAACCGAGATACAGGGTGTTTTATAATTTTATCCTATTTCTATCGAACCTCATAACTTCCGAGTTACCCTCTATATTATTTTGAGATTTGGTACACGTAATAACCATTACCTAGAGACTCCATAAAAAGCATCTTCAAAAAGATAATGCAGGTCCGGCTTAACAAAAAATTTCAAAACTCGTCTTTCCCAAAAACAACACCCTGTATATAGATTTTTTGGAAATTGTTTTTCATAATTGAGAAGGGTATAAAAAATCGAATCTACTTATTTCGTTTTTATTTTTCCGCAGACAATTTTACTACCAAAAATTTACCGTTAAAGTTATAATTCATGCACGTTTTTGGGGTTAACAATGGTATCGGTGAAATTTTTTAGCTTGAAATGAAATCCATTTAATGCATCTAGAGAAGCATCCTAGGAATTCAATTGAGTTTGTATGTTTACGAGTACAGACCACTAAAAAATGTGATTACAGGGCCGTACTTAGAACATACTCACTCAGTATGTTTCGAATATTTCGAACACCCTGTATAAGAATTTGTATCTGGAAACTATGCACTTCTTCATTTAGAATAACAAGAGTAAAATACGAGAAATGAATTCATACTTCAAAAAACGGAGAGATTTTTATTAATTTTATTAATTGACATGAACAGAAAACAAGAAATTCTAACAACATTGTCCAAACGAGTACTTTTAACGTTTTTGAAGTATAAATTCATTTTTCGTATTTTACTCTTGTTATTCTAAATGTAGAAGTGCATAGTTTCCAAATACATATGCTTATACAGGGTGTTCGAGATATTCGAAACATATTGAATGGGTATGTCCTAAGTACGGCTCTGTAATCACATTTTTTAGTGGTCTGTACTCGTAAACATACAAACTCAATTGAATTTCTAGGATGCTTCTCTAGATGCATTAAATGGATTTCATTTCAAGCTAAAAAATAAAAAAAAACCTCTCCGATACCATTGTAAACCCCCAAAACGTGCATAAATTATAATTTTGACGGTAAATTTTTGGTAGTAAAATTGTATGCGGGAAAATAAAAACGGAATAAGTAGATTCGATTTTTCATAACCTTTCTAATTATAAAGGGCAATTTTCAAAAAATTTATATACAGGGTGTTGTTTTTAGGAAAGACGAGTTTTGAAATTTTTTGTTAAGCCGGACCTGCATTATCTTTTTGGAGATGCTTTTGATGGAGTCTCTAGATAATGGTTATTACGTGTACCAAATCTCAAAATAATATACAGGGTAACTCGGAAGTTATGAGGTTCGAAAGAAATAGGATAAAATTATAAAACACCCTGTATCTCGGTTATAAAGAGCAGCAGACACATTAAATATAGGTTTTTGGAACCACCAAAGTAATCCCCATCTACAGTTAAAGTTAGGCCCTTTCCCAATGAAACACCCTGTATAACAGGAAAACAAATTGACAACGAGGGAAAGTTACAAAAACAAAAAAGCAGAAGAGCACGGAAAAATCAAAACAGGAGAGAAGCGAGAGACAGAAACGAAGAAGGAACAAAAAGGGCAAAGCTAACACCAATGGACACACATGCAAATGAAGCCAGCGACATACAAACAATTCAAAAGGAAATTACGGAAACGGTACAAAACGAAAAAATGAAAGAAGGCCAATACATGCAAAAAACAATAAGAAGACCACCACCAATTATGCTCAAAACAATCAGCGCATGGAACAACTTAAGAAAAGGAGTGAATTCTAGAGGCATCGACGTACAATGCAAAATATCAAGGAATAGTGCGAGACTCCAAACAGCCACCCCCGACGACTATAGAAAAATGACCGCTTACTTAAAGGAATTTACAGATATAGAATGGTATACCTATCTACTGAACGAAGACAAGGACAGAAAACTAGTCATCAAAGGACTAGCTGAAAACACCGACCCCGAAGACATCTCAAATGCACTCAAAGAAGAAGGACTCACTGTATACAGGGTGTGGCAACTACACTCTAGGACAGGAGACAGGAAACCACTACCAATCTTTATGATAACGATAGACCCCAAGGAAGAGCAGGCTTATAAAAGCCTGAGATATTTATGCCACACAAAAATAACTATAGTCGAACAAAGGAGAAACAACGGGCCAGTACAGTGTTACAGATGTCAGGGATTCCACCACGGACAAAATACTTGTAATATGGAATTACACTGCGTGAGGTGCGCAGGAGCACATAGGGCAGCAGACTGCCCCAGAAGGAGCGACGAGGCAGCGACCTGCCAAAACTGCGGAGGAGATCATCCCGCAAACTACAGAGGATGCCCCAAAAACCCTGCTCAAGTAGCAGCCAACAAGCAACAGAAGAAGACGGAAATTAACACACAAACAAAAAGCTACGCTCAAGCAACAAACAACGCACCGAAGCAACAGGAGAAAGAAACCGAATTCGTGTCAGCGTCAAAAATTAAAGAGATGATGAAAGCATTCCGACTCATCGAGGAATTCATGAAAAAATTTGGAAACAAGTAAATGGATACACAAACCCTACCAAGTAAAATAAAGATCGGCTCATGGAACACGGGAGGACTCAGAACAAACTTAAACGTCATGGGAGAAATACTGGAGGAAGAAGATTTCGACATTTTCGCACTTCAGGAAACGAAACTACCAGGAGATGAGTTTAGACTCACCTGGCCAGGCTATAACGTATACAGAACAGACATAAACAGGAACTCTGGAGGTACAGCGATCCTTGTAAAAAAGGAGCTGCGCCAGCATCAAGAAAACACACCGGACGGACTCACAACAATGGAAGCAACAAGGATTATAGTGAAGACAACCTTTGGAGACATCAGAATCGCATCGGTATACGTTAGGCCAAACACGTTGATACACGAAGAAGACGTGTTAGCAGTACTCCCAGACGACAAACAAGGCATTATTATAGGAGACCTGAATGCCAAGTCCCCCACGTGGTACTGCACAACAAGGAACGGACAAGGAAGAAACTTGGAAAGGATAACGGAACGCCATGCCGCTCTCCAAGTAATAGGACCACTCAGACCAACACACTACCCTCCAGGAGGAGGACAACCAAATGTCTTAGACATCGCGGTGTTGCGAGACATCGTGGTGCCCTGGGACATTTGGACCACCGAAGGAGGTGACGCTCACGTGCCAGTAGTCCTCACCGTCGGAGACGGAGCAAGACAAGAAAGAAGACAAAAAAAGAGGACTGACTGGACGAAGTTCAGAAGAATAGCGGGACAACTACTAGGACCGATAGTAGAAATAAGAAGTAGAGAAGAAATAGAAGACAAAGTCCGTTCCTTGGAAGAAGCACTATCAGAAGCGATAGAAAGAAGTACCACGACAACCGCATCGGAAAAATACGGGAAATTCCAACACCTGAGCGACGAACTGAAAGACTTGATAAGGGAAAGAAACAGAGCCCTGAGGGTTGCCCGTAGAACACAGAACCAAGAAGACAAAGCAAGAGCCAGGATGCTAAAAATAGAAGTGGAAGAGAAACTGAAACAGCACAACAGTGACACATGGAACAGGAAGATAAACGACCTAGACCCACAAAAACCAGGACTTTGGAAAATCGCAAAACTTCTAAGAGAACCAAACAAGATAATGCCTCCCCTGCATGGAACAAACGGCATGGCATACGAAGAAGAGGAAAAGGCGGAACTACTTAAAAACAATTTGGAACTACAATTTATGCTTAACGAACACCCAGATGAGGATATGGACTTCTCTGACAGAGTAGAAGAAACAGTAGAAGAACTCACAGAACACCAGGAAGAGGACCAGGACCTACTTGGATATTCGACACCAAAAGAAGTAAAGGAAATACTGCGATTTATGTCAGCAAGAAAGGCACCAGGAATAGACGGGATCACCAACAGGGCTCTGGAAAACATGCCGATTAAAGGAGTAATGCACCTCAATAATATAATAAACGCCATGCTAAGGATGAAGTACTTCCCACTAAGGTGGAAAAAAGCCGAAGTAATCATGATAAAGAAAATGGGAAAATGTCCGTCTTTCCCACAAAATTACCGCCCAATAAGCTTATTACCGTCAATGAGCAAAATAGCCGAAAGAGTCATTCTACGGATTCTTAAGACTCAAACAAGAGAATTAAACGTATTACCAGAGGAGCAGTTCGGATTCAGAAAAGAACATAGTACCGAACAACAAATCCTGAGATTGGTAGAATACACCACTCAGGGTTTCAACCAGAAAGAATCCACAGGAGCAATATTCTTAGATATCAGTAAGGCCTTCGATAGAGTTTGGCATGAAGGATTGATATATAAAATGAATGAACTGGGGTATACCAAGCCCCTTTTAAGACTCCTTTACAGCTACCTCCGCGAGAGGAAATTCCACGTGAAAGTAGGACAGGCCAAGTCAGAAGACGGACAAATGGAAGCAGGAGTACCACAGGGAGCGATACTGTCTCCCCAACTATACACTATATACACAGCAGACATACCGAAGACGGAAAACACAATGATGGCAATGTACGCGGACGACACAGCAATAGCGACAAGATGTAGGAAACCGAAAAACATCACGAGAAGACTGCAAGCAGCAACAAACGCTATAGAGGAATGGTGCATCACATGGAAAATCCAAATCAACGGAGAAAAAACCCAAGCGGTTTTTTTCAAGAAAAGAAGACACAGTCCCGAAGAAAACATCGAAATAGACGGAGAAGAAGTCCCTTGGACGGACAAGGCCAAGTATCTGGTAGTGATACTAGACAAGGGATTGACATTCAACGATCACGTTAACGCGGTGGTAGCTAAAACCAAACAGGCAAGGGCGAGGTTAAGCGGATTACTCGGCAGAAGAAGTAAACTGGACTTGAAGACAAAACTACGATTCATAAGGAGCATCATAATACCGATATTAACATACGCGTCTGTTGCATGGGGACATACGAGCGAAACAAACAGGAAAAAACTACAAGCACAACAAAATATCTCGATCAGGCAAGCTCTGGACGCTCCCTGGTACGTGAGAAACGAAGACATATACAAAGACTTGAAACCGCAGAAGGTACTCGAGATAATGGACGCAAGAGCCAGAAAGCTATTTGAAGAGCTTAGATCTCATCCGAACACAGAGCTAAGAGACCTGACGAGATACACAGCAGAAGACTACAGAAGACACAAGAGACCTGGGAAACAACTTGAAGACCGCCCATAGGAAGCAATACAACTAGAAAAACCCAACCAAAAAACAATACAAAAAACACAAAAACCATGCAAGTGGGTGCGCGTGGACACATGCGCACTCACGAGCATACCAAAAAAAATAAAAAAAATAAACAAAAACCGTGTGTGCGGGTGAGCAGGGCTTGTCCTACATGGGCAAGCACTGTTTATCTGCGCACGCACCAAAAAAATTTAAAAAATATAAAACCAAAAAAAAAACCAAAAAACACAAAAAACACCGGGGTGGACAAGAAAGAAAACTACGAAGAGGAACCCCCCAATACGGGGTCCCTGCTCTTCTGACATGACAGAAGCTCGGGGACCCCTGAGGGGTCAGCTCTAGAGAAACAGGACGGACCACTCATGCTAAGGCCAGTTTCACCAAGGCGGGTGGAGCAGACTTTGACATGAGGCAGCGAAAGCACACACACACAATCGAACCGACCTTACTAAGAGAAGACATCCCTGGCGCCCCCCATAGAATAAAGGGGGGAAAGGGATACGCGATCGCGAGAACGAGTGAGGTCCTGTCGGAAGTGACAGGGGGTGGATGGAAGGTTCTACTTAGCATCGACCCTTGGGCGTAAAGCTCAAGGGTAGATGCTTTGTGGGACGGGCTTTCTCACGCGCAAGTGTGTGTGTGTGTGCCGAAACGAAAGGCAGAGTTAGTCCGCCGACATAGCAAGAAGAACACCACGCCGAGAACCGAACCAGAGTAAGTTTCGCAATATTTTTACTAAGTCCGTTGCAGAGTTTCTGCGCTAGTCCGACTGAAACTGGGTGGGAGAAGCTCAGTATATAAGTATTTGTTTTAGGAGCTGTAAGTCAGTTGTGTCCGAGATCCGAAGACCGCAATCCGTATTCCGAGGTAAGTTTTGCTCAGAGCTTGGGTACTGTTCTCAACCGTCGCATTTCTAAGTTTGGGCCTTCAGCCACCCGTTAATATACCGAGGGAAAGGAAAGTGCTACTGGGGGCGCTGAGTTTTCATTCACATCTCAGTGGTAGTCGTGTTTGGGCCTTCAGCTAACCGAGTCAGAGTGGCATATTGGAAAAGTGTTACAAGAAACACAGGGCGGGAATTTCATAACGCGTAGCCTGAGAACCGTACCCCCCTGCCGTAGAACTTTGACTGGTAGAGAGCTTTGTTTGCGCACGTTTAACTTTTTGCTTTAGCATGCACCCGCTTTCGCTTGCACACCCCGTTCCTCGTATTAATAAACCGTAGTTTGTTGCTTCTAGCTACCGTTGCTTTTAGAGTAGTAGTTTTTTTTGTGCTAATTTTGTTATTAGAGAATTTAATAAATAGATTGAGAATAAGCATTGTTTTCCTTCAACTTCTTGCAACTCCGAGGAAAAAAATATAGCAGCGAATACCCAGGTTGGCAATCCAGGAGGGCAGGTAAAATCTGTTTCACCGGCTACAGTGCATCCGTCAACAACATATAGAAATGTTAATCGGTTCACTTTATAACTTTTAAAAAAGAACTTTATTTTCAAATTACAAAAGATAAACTGATATTTGGATTTTTACAAATAATGATTTTATTAACAAACTGTTATTATAAAGATCTAATTGTAAAAAAGCGTGACAACACATGTTAAACTAGAATTTATAACATTCAGTTGCTGACTTTGCAGGTTGTTGTCCTGTGTCAACCATGTCGTCCATTAAGGCTACATGTCTCCTCCCTCCTCTGGTGATGACTTCGTCCTCGAAGTCTTGGAACCATCTCGGAGTAAATCTTCTAAAATTTGGATTTGGGCTGGCTGCAATTTTTGACCAAAAAGGATTTTTGAAATTCTTCTTCTTTTCTTTAAAAATAATATTAACAAAAATGCTAAAACAAACATTAGTAAAGTAATAGATACAGCACTAAGTCCGGTAGAAATTTGAGGTAAATTTTCTAATGGCTCTATTGGTTGAACTTGTCCGGGAATTTTCAACTTTTCTAACTTTATTTCATGGTCCGGTGTAAGCTTCATCGGTACGACTTCCGGGAATGAAATTTCTTGAACGGTTTTCTTTGTGTAGAGGATACTTTCTATAGAAATTGGTTCATCAATTAGCAGGATACTGGTTGATTGGATAAATTGATCTCCAATTTTGATAGGGTGAACTATTCCTATCAAAATAACTTGTGAAGTTTCTTGCACGAAGTTTTCTGTAGCTTTACATTTTGTGCAATTGTAAATATTGGGAATTGAGCATTTGGATGCAACATGATTTGTACAAATAATGTTATCGTCTCGGCCAATACAATTTTCGTACCATTTATTGTTGGCGTAGAAATGGGCAGGTGGCAACATAATTATGTGATCCTTATTATGTATAGGGTAAATTCGGAATGTAGGATAGGAGCTAGTGCGAAGGATTGGGATTTTGACTATTATGAGCATTGTTTTTGGAGTAACACAAATAAGAGACTTAGAAGATTCAATAAGTTCATAGGGGTGTTCGTCATTGACGAAGAGGGCTTCTCTGGAATAGATATGAAGAAGATTGTCTTTTAGGGTTTCTAGTTCCTTTAAAGTGAATGATTCAATATTAGTTAAATCTAAGTGTGAAAGGGTAATTGTTCTAATTAGTTTCAAAATAAATTCATTTATACTTTGGAGGTTAAGTATTTCATTATGTAGGGCATTATAACCATCAAAATCAGCGGATAGTTTATTAACTGCAGCTAAAAGTGTCATACTATTGTTTTTTATTTTCTATAATAATTCATTAAATCTAGTATCTAAAGGTTGTCCAAATGAGATTCGATTATTAAATTTCTTAATGATTTCATTTTCTTTTAATTCTATAGCTATTATGTGAGTTTTTAACAAGTCCAAGTCTGAGTCGTCAGGGTTACCTGTTATGTATTTTATTGCTGTACCAAGGAAATTAAAAAGTGCTTTCTTTTATTTTCTTGTTATTTTATGAAGGTCGTCATAAGTTTGTTCGCGTAAGTGATTGTATTGAGCGTATAGGAGTGAGAGGGGTCCGTTTTGAATAGGCATTTTAAAGAAATTATTAAGATTAGTATTTAAAGTTTCTGATAATAGGTCTAAATTTATATGTAAAATGTGTCTATGATAATGTGAAATTTCTCTGGATTTTCCCAATTCCTCGGCATAATAACCATTATTCGGAATGCTCTGGATCTTGAGAAGATGTCCCTGGGATAGGGTTATCCTGTAAGTTTTGTCTTGAGCTTTTTTATCAGTCAGTTTTCGAATTCTTTTAACAAATTTTAAATGAGTACTAGTCAATTTTTGATTTTTGGTTTTTCCGATAATTTTTGTTTTATCTTGTTTTTCAGGACGAATAGTTGCATAGGGTGCTTGTAATTTAGGTCTGTGCTTTTTCTTGGATGCGTACAAAGTTTGTGCAATGTTTATATCAGGTATAATTTCGGCATTTTTATTTTGTTCATTTAAAATTTTCTCTCTTTTTTCTTTTTGTTTATTATATAAGTCCTTGATAAAGGGTTGTGGTTCGTCTTTATGTCTTTGATTGTATGTTTCGTATACCGGAAGATCAAAATCAAAATGAATCTCTTCGGCGTATGAGCCGTATAAAATTGAAAAGGGAGAATAATTGGTTGCAGAATGAATTGATTGATTATAAATTAGTATAGCATGAGTAAAAATATCGTCTATTGGATCATTTGGATTTTGTTCTTTCAAGGTTCTAATTTTTTCGAAATAGTCGAATGAAATCTTTCAACTGGGGAGTTTGAAGAAGAATTGTTTACTGTTGTAAAATGCATTCCAATTTTATGCATTTTCATGAATTCTTTAATTAGAGAGGAGTTAAATTCAGTACCGCTGTCGGATACAATTTTCTTGGGATAATTATGATGTGCACGCACTTTATTTGTCTTTGTTCGTCTTCAATGTCCTGTAACATTGTTGTACAAAAAATAGCTTTAACAGTTGAGTCTAAATTTTCTCTAAAGTAATTGCAAATGAAAGGTCTGTATTCTTGGTCTATTTTTATTGAAAACTTTTTATTTGGTCGTAGAATTTCTTTAAAAACGTCTAGTATTTCAGATTTCCAATTTTCATAAGTTAAATGTATCGTGTATCTATGCTTATTAAAAATTTTCTTATAAGTAAAATCATAATTTTCAGATTCGGTAATAAATATTAATTGATTTGTGGATAAATTGATGGGTTCTTCGGAAATGAGAATTCCTGTGATTGGGTTTTCAACTGCAGTGTGTATTGTATTATCAGATGATTGATTTTCATCTAAATTTTCGAGAAATTCGTCTACATCAAAAACGTCATTTATATCTGGAGGCTCGGCGCAATTTGAATTGTCCGTAAGGGCATTTATGTTAACTCTAGAAAGACAGTCAGCTACTTGGTTTTCTTTACCTACTTTATATTTTACTTCAAAATTATAATCATCTAATTTAAGTCTCCAGCGTTCTAACCTAGAAGTGGGGTCTTTTATTTTATAGATCCAAACAAGAGGGTCGTGATTTGTTTCGATGAGAAATTTTTGTCCGTATAAATATGGACGAAAATGTTTACAAGAGTCGACAATCGCTAATAATTCTTTTTCAATTGTTGATTAGTTTTACTCTGCAGAATTTAAAGTCCTAGAATAATATGCAATTGGGTGATTATTTTGAAAAAGTACAGGACCAATAGCTACATTCGAGGCATCTATGGTTAGTACAAATGGTTTTGAAAAATCGGGATATTGAAGAATGGGGGCGTTAATCAATAATTGTTTGCATTTTTCGAAACATTCTAAATATTTAGGATTAGTGGGGTCGATTATTGTTCCTTTTCGAGTGCATCTAGAAAATGGGGATGTGACTTTGGCGAAATTAGGGATAAATCTTCGATAGTATCCTATAAGTCCTAGAAATGATTTAATTTCTTTTAATGTTTTCGGCAAAGGAAATTTTTGTATAGCTTCTATCTTACAAGGGTTCGGTTTGATACCATCGACGGTCACTAAGTGGCCAAGAAAAGAGACTTCTTTTTTCAGAAATTCGGATTAGTCCAATTGATTTTTAAGATTATTTTTTCTAAAAACATCAAAGATAGCGGCAATATGAACAAGGTGTTCATGAAGAGATTTTGAGAAGATAATTACATCGTCCATATAAACAAAACAGGATTTATATAAGAAGGGCCTTAAAATGTTATCCATTAATCTTTCAAATGTTG
Source organism: Galerucella nymphaeae (assembly GCA_963978555.1). Taxonomy (NCBI): domain Eukaryota; kingdom Metazoa; phylum Arthropoda; class Insecta; order Coleoptera; family Chrysomelidae; genus Galerucella; species Galerucella nymphaeae. The sequence continues at coordinate 21,085,554 of OZ021704.1, forward strand.
CTGGGCTATTTTTTAGTCCCATAGGAAGTTTCGTATATTTAAAATGACCATGTGGTACAGTAAAAGCTGTTTTTTCGATAGAATTTGGATGAAGTTCGATTTGAAATCCTTGGGCTAAATCTAAAGTTGTAAAGTATGTGGCTTTACCTAAATTATCTAAAATTTCATCAATTTTGCGTATCGGATATCTATCGTCTATAGTATTTTCGTTAAGTTTTCGGTAATCAATTACCATTCGGAATTTCTTCTGACCGGAAGCATCGGCCTTTTTTGGGACAATCCACACAGGGGCGGAATATGGAGGATCTTATAATATTATTATCTAAAAGCTTGTTTACTTGTTTAACAATTTCTTCTTGCATTATTTTGGGGTGTCTGTAACTTCTAACATAGATAGGGTTTTCATTTCGAGTTTTTATTTCATGTTCAATAGCAGAAGTAAAAGTCAGTTTGGATTTGTCATTATAAAATAAATCTTCAAATTTCCTACACAAATTTTTAATCTTTTCTTTTTCTTCGGAATTTAAATGGTCTGTTCGAATAGCAGACTCATCAAAATTGCACGTGGGATTTTTTATCTCATAATTTTCTAAGTTATCTACTAGTACTGTTTTTATGTTAACGGGTGTTTGAAATGTAATATCGTCTATAAAACCATGCTTTACCGTGTGAAGAGACTCTGGAATTTTTATATTATTAACTACTGTTTTCGGGAATACTATATCACCACTGCTTATGCTAACAGGAATTTTATTATATAATGTTATACTTAAATTTCTCAAGGTTAGAGTTTTTGTGGAATAATCTAAAATTCCATTAAATCTTTCTAAATCAGAATTACCGAGTAAAATATCGAAATTTTCACTCCATTCAGCAATACGAGCATCAATAAATTCGGTTATATTGTATTCTTTAAATATAGGAGTGTTAATATTTTGATTGCACTTATGGGTTAATTTCATAGAAGTTAATGTGAAAGGTTTTTGATAAATATGAGATTTGTCAAAAAATTTTGCGGCTTTTGGAGAGAGAATAGTATTAGATCCACCTGAATCTATTAAAACTTTTAATTTTGATTTTGGCATTATGAAAAAAGGTAATTGGGGGTATTCTCGAATATTATTTATGTTTATACAGGGGGTGGTTGTTTTTCGGAGGGGTTCTCGTGAAAATCCTGAAAATTTTCTTCATCGAAATTTTCAATTTCCTCATTACTTGAGGAGTTTATATTGAAATTATGTGTCCGTCTTGTGGACATACTCATGGGTTCATTTCTGCTTTGAATTGTTTGTATACCACTCATAGGAGAAGAAGTATTTTGTTGATGCTGGGTGTTTCTATTTTGAGGAGATCCATTAAAGTTTTGAGCATTGCTTCCAAAATTCGAAGGATAAAACATATTTCTTTGGTTATTGTTTTGGAAATTATTCTTTGGAAAATTGAAATTTTGTTGTGAAGTATGACGAGGGGTCGGCGAAGGGTTCATTGCCTGTGAAAAATTTCGCGGAAAATTATTGTTCGAATTGAAATTACGTTGCGTGGGATTATGTGGCTGTGTCGAAAAGTTGCTAGATTTATTATTAAATCGATTTTGAGTGGGACCACTAGAATTTTGTTTAGCGGAAGACGGTCCTCTATTTTGTTGTTGCTCTAAAAAATTTATATATTGTTGCTGATTTTTGTGATTATCGTATGCTATACACTTTTGAAGAGCTTCTTCAAGAGAAGTAATTTGAAAATGTGACAAATATTCACAGTAAGGTACATTGATACCTGAGCAAAATGTTTTAAGGGCCATATTCTTAAAATAGGGAGTTTTAAAATTGACAGTTTCAATATTATTGTTTAATGTAATATGTTGGAGTAAATCGTTTAGGTTATTTGATATTCGTTGATAATATTGGTCATATGTCTCGTTAAATTTTTGAACTGTAGAATAATTTAAAAAATCTCTTGGTTCACCTTTGATACGAGATAGAATATTGGCACTCAAAATAAATTCCTGAGCTGGAGTAAGCTCCTGAGTTACAAGAAATGCTATTAAATTATCAGCTGATTTTATGAAAGTGGAGAGATTGTCTCCAGAAGTAAATTCGGGCAAAGTAGCACAAATGCTAGAAATATCACTGTTACTCATAGGCATATTGATTATTGAATTATCTGATAAATCTGATGTACTATTACTACGAGAAATATTTATGGAAAGATTATCAAAAATTAAATGCAAATTTTCCCTAGAAATATCACTAAAAATGCTCATAAAGGAAAAATCACTTACAAAAGGATGATCACTGATGATTTCCTCAGCATGCTCTTCTTTCTCTTCCCAGGTTCGTAGGACTCTCGTCAAACACTTGAAATTGACCAGGAAACGGGTGGTTTCTGTACGAGGATCCTGTTCGCAGCGCCAGAAATGTTAATCGGTTCACTTTATAACTTTTAAAAAAGAACTTTATTTCCAAATTACAAAAGATAAACTGATATTTGGATTGTTACAAATAATGATTTTATTAACAAACTGTTATTATAAAGATCTAATTGTAAAAAAGCGTGACAACACATGTTGAACTAGAATTTATAACATTTAGTTGCTGACTTTGCAGGTTGTTGTCCTATGTCAACCATGTCGTCCATTAAGGCTACATGTCTATATTGACCCCTGGAGTATTTTTCTTCTTCACTGAGGCTGCCCGGAGCAAGTGGAGCAAACCACTCTAAAAAACTGGCGCCTGAGGCATCCGTTACCAGAGTTTAGGCGTCAAATATACGAGTAGCGACGGAAAGGACGTTACACCACTTACTATGGGCATCCAAAATGATCAAAAATTGTTTATTTAAAAATGGTCCCATGAAATCTAAGTGAAGTCTAAACCAAGGCTGTTCTGGATAAGACCACGTATGCAAAACAGATTTATCTGGGGATACCCGATTACTCTATGGCTACCATTTGGCAATATATGTGAAATTAGAGCGCCCACTCCATAATAACTGGCATCAGTAATTAACCGAATGGGAAGCTCTGGGTTATAATGCACAAGAATTGGAGCTTCGACTAATAATTTCTTTATACTGTCAAAAGCCTGTTGACAGTTTCCTGTCCACTCCCATTTGACATTTTTCTTTAATAAATTGTACAATGGATATAAAACAGTCGCCAAATTATTTACAAATTTTCCGTAATAATTGATGAGACCTAAAAATGAACGCAAAGAAGTAACATCCGTCGGAATTGGTGCATTCTCAATAGCTGAGATTTTATCATTTGAAGTGTGTAGTCCTTCTTTATCTATATCATGACCCAAGTAGGTAATTTTTGACTTAAAAAAACTACATTTTTCCAATGAAAGTTTAAGACCTGCATCTTGTAATCTACCTAGTACTAACTCTAAGCGTGCTAAGTGTTCTTTGCGATTTTGACCTGTTATCAGAATGTCGTCCAAAAAACAGACAACTCCCGTTAAACCCTGCAATAAAGTTTCAATAATCTTCTGAAATTTTGCGGGAATACTTGCCATTCCAAATGGAGCACGTGTATACTGATATAACCCTTTATGAGTTGAAATAGTCATTAACTTCTTAGATTCTTGATCTAAACAAATTTGTTGATAGGCATTAGATAGATCAAGCTTGGAAAATTGCACTCCACCTTAAAGTTTAACAAACAAATCCTCAATTTTAGGCAATGGAAACTGATCAATTTCAATGAACGGATTTAAAGTTACCTTGAAGTCACCACATATTCTAACCGAAACGTCTTTTTTTAAAACTGGTACTATTGGAGTACCCCATTCGCTATAGTCAATAGGTTCAATAACTTCCAGATTACTCAACCGCTCTAATTCTTTTTCCACCTTCTCTCTGATAGCAAACGGCAGAGAACGTGCGCGGAAAAATTTTGGTGTATATTGCAAGTTCGACTTTAATTTAATTGATATAACACCTTTATTAAAAGTTCATAAACCAGGTGAAAATAATGTGTAATATTTATCAACTAAAAAAATTCAAATCTTTAGGCAAATCCAACGAATTCAAATTGGAAATGCTTAATTCAAATAAATTAAAAAAATCACGCCCCAACAAAGAAGGTCCCCCGTTTTCAATGACAAAAAAATTTATATAATTAAGTTTATGTTTGAACTTAACTAAACAGCAAATATATCCTAATGGATTGATTTTATCACCATTATATAGGTTAAAAATTTTATTGGTAGAATTCAATTCTTTATTAGGAATTTTCAGATATAACGCTATAACTAGCACCGGTATCCAAATGAAAACTGAATAATTTGTCTTCAATAAGCACAAGCAAAACAACTGGATTAATATTATTTTCCATATTATAGAGAGAATAGTCTTTCGACTCCAAAAAGTTATTATTTGTTTTGTTACCTCTAGATTTACTTACATTTTTATTTGGACATACTGTTGCTAAATGTCCTTTCTTACCACATATATGACAATTACAATCACGATAAGAGCACTTGTTTGACGCATGATTCTTGCGCCCACAAACTTCACATTTTTCCTTCCACACCGAGGGCGTGAAAGATACTTCATCCTTCGTTCCTTTGGAGTTTCGATGTTGCGCTGATGACGTACTAGGAGCTTGCGTGAGTTTCTTGTAGTTATACTTGGCACCTGCGTAGTGGATCTCTGGTTCCTTCTTAACGACCGCGGAGCAAAATGGCTGAACCGCTGTTTTAGAAGCAGCAATTTTCACAAGTTTCGAAAATTTCACAATTTTTTCCTCTTCAAATAGTCTATCCTTCACCAATCCATTATTATAACCGACAATAAAACGATCTACTAAAGCCCGTTCAATTTCGTTGCCGGAAAAATCGCACTTTGCTACCAAATGTCGTAACCGAGCCGCCCACTCTTTTGCCGACTCATTATGCATTTTACGAGACTCGTAAAATTTTTCTCGATTCGCAAACACTGGCACTGTCGATCTAAAATGTTCATCTAATAGTTGAATGATAAACTCATACTCCTTAGTTTCCGGCTCTTCCGATATACACATATTAAATAATAATGTATACGCTTCTTCGTTCAAAAGTCTCAACAGAATGGACCTTTTTCGTGATTTCTCAGATATAGCATTCGCAGAAAAATAATTTTCCAACCTTTTTTTATATATTTTATAAAAATGAATTTGCACTTTTACCGATAACTACTTATTAAGTTCTCGTCGCCACTTGTAACATATTGACCCCAATACGATGGGTAGATATTTTATAAATTATTAAATAACTACAACTGCTCATTTCAGAGATTTATTCCATACTATATAAAATTAAAGACTGGTACAACAGAACACATATTAAAAATAAAAGAACCACTTTTTTTTAGTTTAGTTCCAAAAATGATAAGCGATAACACCTTGCTGAATTAAATATAATTTACCTATACAGAGTAATACAAATATCCATTTGTATACATACATCACAAGAGTGACTGGCGCATATAAAACAGTATCCAATCCGGCGCTAAGAGTAATATGTGGTGAGCTACCAATATCCTTAATAGTTGAGGAACGAACAACCAGAATATACAGGGCTCAATATCCCATTACTGCAAGGCAATCCGAGAGAGAAGAATCAATGAACAAGTGGCAACAGCTTTGGAATGAGGAACAGAAAGGCAAATGGACCAGGGAACTAATCCCTGACATTGGAACATGGGTCGAGTGCACACATATGAGGACTAATTACTTCTTTACTCAATTTTTATCAGGTCATGGAGCCTTCAAGGAGTACACTCACAAAATCGGTAAGGAACCGGACTCGGCATGCGCTTACTGCCAGTACAACGTGAATGATGTGGAACACACCTTTTTCGCTTGTCCTAGATTCTTGAGTGCCAGGATGTCGCTTGAATTGGGATTAGGAACTAAACTGAGCAAATATAACTTCCTTGAACTGGCCACTAGGGACAAGAATACATTTGACAAAATATTTGAACATATCACTGGTATCATGGAGATGAGGGGAAGAGAGGAACTAATCAGGCAAAAAGCTGAGGCAGATGTCCGCAGATAGCAAGTAGATTTAACCCTTAGTGGAAACGGTCAGCACCGACGTCGCTGAAGATATGCCAAATAGGCGGTTCCAGCGACGTAGCGGCAGACGGGGTGGACTGTTTAGTGAGTAGTTCCGACAGGAGAGCCCCACACTATGTAATGGTCGCATACAGCTAAGGGTGTATGGTTCCATTGCATGTGCGTTAACTGTATTTCAACCACCCCCACAGCTTTGGCGACAGGTCCCTGACATGCTGTTATCTCTCTGGTAAGAGAGACAGGGGTGACAGGGGCTGCTGAAAAAAAAGGTTAGGTTAGGTAAGGTTCCACTCCTAGGAGCTGTAAGACCTTGTCGTAGGTGGAGTGGCTCAGTAACTTCTTCCCTTCTCGAGCCGCAAGGACGGGAAGGGACGAGTGAAGCTAAGAAACAGCTCAATAAATGGTCAGTGGGGCACTGGCGGGGCTACTGATGTCGAGTAGGTAGCACCATCAAATGCCAGTAGAAGATCCAACAGGCCCAAGTTACATCCGAACACACTGACAAGTCCTACCAGATACGGAGGACGAACGGCGAGCTCTCGGCGCCGAAAAACGGGGATCACTCGGCTATGGTTTGGTAAGAGTCCAGATGGAGTAAACCAGATGTAAAAATCCCCCAAATCCCAAGGTGTAGCACCATCGCGCCGAAGGAATGCATGGCACCAGGGGTGGTAGGTGTGTCCAGAGCGATGTGTGATGGATATGGTGAACCGGAGGGGACCAAAGCCTTAGCGGGGTGAGGGAGCACTGCCCCGCCGGACCCGTAGTACTACCCTACTCGTGGGAACAAATATGTCCAACAAAAACATAAATATTAGTAAGGAGGCAAATGGAAGCCCAACAATAAAGGCAGTAGCAGCAAAGACATCAACAATCGCAGCAATAAATCCGGTAACATCAAGGATAGCAGGCGCAGGAAGATTGCAAAGGTCATACTCACTGAGTGAAACCCAAAGCCTTAGCGGGGTGAGGGAGCACTGGCCCGCCGGACCCGTAGTACTACCCTACTCGTGGGAACAAATATGTCCAACAAAAACATAAATATTAGTGAGGAGGCAAATGGAAGCCCAACAATAAAGGCAGTAGCAGCAAAGACATCAACAATCGCAGCAATAAATCCGGTAACATCAAGGATAGCAGGCTGTTACAGAATTAAACAAACTAAATAAGATATTTAGCTTTAATTAGCTTCAATCCGACTTAACATAAAATACACATGACATAACTTGTCAATCAATGTAAAGAGATCATAGGTGGTCTCTGGAATAATCATAGACATTAATAGTCGGGGACAAGAAGGTTTATACGTCGTTCTCCCCGTCTATGTTTTCTCCTCCTACCACAAAGTCGTGTAGATGAGAAGGTAGCCGGCGATTCCGGCCTTTCGTTGGCAGGTGTTTCTCCTCTAATTTCTTGTGAAGTGCCTGGAAGATTCACGTCTTGAGGATCTGGAGTGGAGCCATCTGCGTTCTCTGAATGGAAGGATTCATCGAAGGGATTATCTTCAAATGACTCTTCAATTGAAGAGCGAGAATCGTTCGGAAGCGGGGCTAAATGTCTATTAGACACTGTACTCTCCGTACCGTTCGACCTTCGAATCAAGGAATAGTGTGGATTATAGTCGAGTAGTTCAACTTTCTCCACAAAGGGATCGTTTTTTGAGCGAACGTGTTTTTTAACGAGAACCGGTCCAGGCGCTAGCCATGTAGGCATTGATTCTCCATTGGGCGACCTTCGCGGATTTTCTAAAAGCCTCTCGTGAGGCGTCTCATTGGTAGATGTGCAGAGGAGTGATCGAATGGAGTGAAGAGCGTTCTTCAAAACTCGTTCCCAGTGTTCTACTGTTATATTATTGGAACGCAAGCTAAGTTGTACTGCACGCCACAGAGTACCATTAAGGCGTTCTACTTGGCCATTTCCTCGTGGATTGTACGGAGTAGTTCGGGAAGAGGCAACACAGTTAGCTCTCAAGAAAGTTTTAAGTTCTTCTGACATAAAGGAGCTTCCTCTGTCGCTATGGATGTACAGCGGATGTCCAAACGTACTAAAAAGGTCTTGTAAGCATTTGATTATCGTTGCAGATGATATGTCTTTGCAAGGGTAATCCCATGGAAATCGGCTATACTCGTCAATTATGGTGAGTAAATATTTATCCTCCGATTTTGATGGAAGAGGTCCTTTGAAGTCCAAATTCAGCCTTTCAAATGGAGCCAACGCTTTTATTAGTTGTCCTTTTGTTGTCATGAAGCGCGGTTTAAGTTCAGCACATACTCTACAAGAGGTGGTCATAGTCTTTATGTCATTAATCGAGTACGGGAGGTTCTTTGAGCGTACCCAGTGGTACATCCTCGTTATGCCAGGGTGACATAGTAGAGCATGTAACTCATATAATTTATTATTATCCATGAGTGCGCAGACTCTGGATAGTGCATCAGCTGCAGTGTTTTGGGAGCCAGGTCGATAGATGATGTCGTATTTGAAACAGGAGAGCTCAAGACGCCAGCGTTGAATTTTTTCATTTTTGATTTTACTAGAGTGGTTTTGGTTGAACATGAAACACACGGATTGTTGATCCGTTATCAGCATGAAGTATTTTCCCATCAGGAAATGCCGCCACTTTCTCAGGCTTTCCACAATAGCGTATGCTTCTTTTTCAACCGATGGATGTCTGCGTTCAGCATTCGATAGTGTCCTGGAGAATAATGCCACTGGTCGGCCCCTTTGAGATAGCGTGGCAGCTATCGCATACTCTGACGCGTCAGTTTCAACAGTTAGTATCTCATCTCCATCAATTGCTACCAGTGAAGCTTCACAAATATCTGACTTTAACTGCTCAAACTGGATAACGGCACTTTGAGGTAAAGGGAAACTGCTTACGTTCGTTAAAGGGTGTAGTTTAGTCGAAAAATCTTTCACCCATTTTGCGTAATGGGCAAACAGCCCTAGAGCGCGTTTCAGCTCAGCAGTGTTCGTGGGGACTGGTAGCTGTAGTAGTGGTTGGAGACGTTCTTTGTCTGGTTCAATGGTATTATTTTTGATCGTGTAGCCCAACAAACTTATGACCAACTGACGAAATTTACATTTTTGATCATTCAAAGTTAGGTTGTACTTTTTCGCAGCAGCTTGAAAGTTCAGTAGGTTCTGATCGTGATCGCTGTCATCTTTTCCGCATACGGTGACATCGTCGAGGTGAGTAAAAATCCCTTTGAGCTTTTTCTTTTTTATTATGTATTCGAGCGTACGCTGAAATGCTGCGACACCGTTGGTGACTCCGAATGGAATTCTCGTGAACTGATAGAGTTTCCCTGCAGCTTCAAATGCCGTGTACGGTTTTTCACTCTCTTTAATAGGCACTTGGTGATAGGCGCTCTTTAAGTCTATCTGACTGAAGACACTGAATTTCGCAACCTTCGACACAATGGTCTCGATATGAGGTAACGGGTATGTGTCCAATTCTGTAAACTTGTTTACGGTCAAGGAGTAGTCGATCACGAGCCTTTTTCGGGATGCTCCTCCTCCTGCTACTAAGACTTGCGCACGCCAAGGGGATGTGCTCGGTTCTATTACGCCATCTTCCAGCAGCTTCGAGACTTCTTCCGTGATGAATTTTTCGTCTTGTTCACTATAATGTCTGGATTTCACGGCTATAGGTTTGATATCCGGAGAGAGGTTAGTAAATATTGAGGCTGGGGGCACTGAAGCTTGCATTACGTTGCAGACCAAGGGCTCTTTAGATCCTCCGAAGTTGAATTGGAGACTGGAGTATTCTTTAAGTATGTCATGGCCTATGATAACATCAGCACAAAGGTTGCTGACGACGAGAAATGGCCTGTGTTTGTGTGAGCATTCGTTCATAGTTACTGTTGCAAAGCAAACACTTCTTACGAAAGATACGTTATTTTGAGAGGCTAATGTGACAGTCTGTTTGTGAGGTTTCAGTTTCAGCTGCATTAGTCTTGCTATCTTCTCGTCTATAAAGCTCACTGAACTTCCCGTGACATTCTTTAACAGTAACGGCGTTATTAGTAACCTTCATAGCTTTACATACATTAGCAAAATGTCCCTTCTTGGAGCATAGTTGGCACTGGGCGCTGAAAGCTGGACATTTGAGTCTTCGGTGTGATGTAGTTCCTCTGCAATAGAAACATGTCCATTTACTTGGCTCTTCCAAAGTAGCTCGGGAATTATGGGAGTTCCTAGTCGTGCGTCTTGATAATGACGGCACTGGTAAAGCATTAAGATTTATTTCATTCACTCCGCTGGTCATCACCCGGGAATCCCTTTCCGCAGTTTCCAAGGAGAGAGCTTGATCGAGAGCTTTACCTAAGGTGAGAGAGTTTTCTTGAAGTAATCTTTCCCGGATTTTCAGTGATAGTATTCCAGATAAAAATGCACCTCTTATAGCTTCTTCTTCATGCGTTGTAGCAGGGACAGCTTCGAAGCTACAATCACGGGCTAAGAGTCTGAGTGACCTTCCGTAGTCGGATATAGATTCGTCAGGCTTCTGCTTACGCGTGGCTAGTAAGTGACGAGCCAGTATAACATTCTTTGGTTTGAGGTATATTTTATCAAGTACCTTCATGGCATCATCATAGGTAAAAGAATCACGTACGTGCGGAAAGATATGCGCTGATAAATGATTCATCAAAAGTTTAAGCTTTATGGAGTCGGTACCTTCAGGAATCTCTTCGAGTATAAAATTGTTAAAAGTATATTTCCAATGGGTCCACTTTAGGTCCGCTTCTGTTGCGGTGGGATCTACATCGAACTTCTCGGGTCGTAGGTACCTTGCCACATTGGGCGGGAGTTTCGTATCAGTGTCGGTCATATTAAGCTAATTAAATTGTTACAGAATTAAACAAACTAAATAAGATATTTAGCTTTAATTAGCTTCAGTCCGACTTAACATAAAATACACATGACATAACTTGTCAATCAATGTAAAGAGATCATAGGTGGTCTCTGGAATAATCATAGACATTAATAGTCGGGGACAAGAAGGTTTATACGTCACAGGCGCAGGAAGATTGCAAAGGTCACACTCACTTAGTGAAACCCAGGAAAAAAGGAGAAGAGAAGCAGATGACTCGGTTATAGAGGCTGACGAAGTATACAAGAAAAGAGAATGCTCCACAGCATTTATAATAACGGAAGCGATCGAAAAAATACTTCGTAGAACTAAATTATTACGTATTGGATAATTCAAATACGAAAAAAGATATCAAGGAGGCAACAGCAAAGATCAAGAGACAAATTGAGGTACTCAACAGGGATATGGTTGAAGAATGGTTCGAAGCAAAAAACTACGTACCAAAGAAAAAACAAACCTTTGACGTAGATATACAGACAGAGGCAAAACCGGAATAAACATCCGAAACAAAGGAAATAGGAACCCAGGCTGATTGTGAACACACGGGAAAAACTCAAGGAAAAAAGAAGGCTGAAACTTCAACAATAGGAACACAGACAGACGCATGGCATAATGGGATCCGTATAATTAATGACATAATCGGTATTAAGAGCATTGACCAATATAAGGAAACCCTAAGGACGCAGAGGGCAGACTCCGCCTATCGCATGACCGAGGTAGTTATCGGAAATCCTCTAAATGACAAAGACAGGAACTGTCCAGTAAAAACTGTCTGGGTAGAACCGAAAGACTCGGAAAAGAACAAGAGCATACAAAAAGTATACAGGGAAGCACACCCAGAGATTAGCGACCTCGAAGGTGAGTTTGAGGTTATAGAAAACACGATGCAAATCAGATCTAAAGGTGCAGAGAAAATTAAGAAAAAACTTATAGGGATAGCCCACAACGGTAGCCTGGAATAAATATGGAACAGACTTGAGCAGCTGAAAGAAGAAGTTAAGGGTGATGGGTGTATAGCTATGCACCACATTACAGGGTTGACAGTACAGGATCTCAGGAAAATGCTTGAAGTAGTATTTCAAGATACAGGAAATAGAGTGGTAAGATATACCACAGAGTCATACAAACAGGAGGGTACCAGAAAAGAAAAAACCACATATGGTGTGATAGTCTCTAAGGGACAAGGCACGTACAAAGACATCCCAGAGGAAGTGAAAGAAATAATGAAAGACAAACCAGGAGCAAGTTCTATAAGAAGCGTTAAGAGCACTAAGAACGGAATGCTACTACTGACATTGGACAAAGATGAAAAAGCACTTAAGGAAATAGATGAGGCTATAACTGGCGGAGCTGCAGGACTTAAGACGATAAAGGCTGGTGAAACGAATTGGGAACGGTAAATATAAAAGGAATGGCAGCAGAAACTAGCAATCTAAATGAAGAAGTAAGGGTCAGTGAATTCAGACCTCTTTTCTGAGAAACACTGGCAGCAACAGTTACAATGAGGGAGCAGCATGCGGAAAAACTCACGCAGTACAAAAAAAATAAGAATTGGCATAGTGAGATGTGCAGTGGAAAGAAGAGTCAAGGTACCCAGGTGCGGACGATGCTGGTCCTTTGAGCATTCAACCAGAGAGTGCAAAGGCATAGATAGGAGAGGAAGCTGCTTTAAATGCGAAGAAGATGGTCATAAATCGACGGACTGCACCGCACAAGAGTTCTGTCCTATTTGTTCGGAAGCAGGACATAAGGCTGGAACTTATAAGTGTGGAGAATTTAGAAAAGTACTGGACCAAGCAAGAAGCAGAGGCAGAGCAAGCGATCTGATTAGCCAAGGTGCGCCAATTGTAAATACAGAGAAAGAGGAGGAAATCAGCGGTGAAGGCGGAAGAGAAAACATAGGCACGGATAGTTCAATGGAGATAAATCCAGATCCACATAGCTCCATCCGACAAATTCAAAGTGATACAAATTAACATAGGGAGGGCTCGTGTTGCGCACGACCTACTGTTTGCCCCGGCCATCGAGGTAAGCGCAGATATATTAGTGGTGTGTGAACCTAACAAAAAGATAGTTAGTACAAAAAAATGGATTGTTGATGAAAACTCAGATGTAGCGGTGTACATGAGAAACAGCAGTATCGGGGTCGAAAGATGTAGGACAGGAAAAGGATTCTTAGTCATAAAGTTCGAACTCTAGTGATGATCCCATGCTACAAATCCCCGAATCTTAGTACTATCAGGTATATAGAGGTAGTGGACAATACAGGGTGTCCCACGACGAGTGAAAACTATCTGTATATGGCAAAATACTCATAGTAAAATCATGAAAATTTCTATGTTTGTGTTTTCGGATGAGATCTTCTCAACTAAAATATTTTCAAAGATGGCCGACTTCCGGTTCTACCGGAAGTCGACTGTAACTTTGTCATTTTAAATGAAATCCCTGTATATTAATACATTTTTGAAATCTACGTAATATTTTAGTATATTTTTGTCTGGAAACTTTTTTCGAAAAATGCACACTTTTTGAGTTATTGATTTTTTTGTAGAAAATTTGACCCTTGAAGACCCTTATAAATTATTTTTTTACGAGGGGACCCTTGAAGATATAAAAATAGTTTCTGTTCGGTTGCCCTTAGCAAGGTCAAACGTATTTGAATCTATGTTGAAAAATTTTTCATTTTATACAGGGTGTGTATAAAAAGTATTCAAAGTTTAACTTCATAAATATCAAATTTCTTCATTTTTTCGAATACAACCACCCTGTTTTTTCTATTTTAATGCATTCAGGAGAAAAAATAAGGCAAGTTCATGTATACTTTCCCATACCTAAACCTCACCGTTATCCAGATATTAAATGTTTTCTGTAAACTTTTAGAGATGCAGGCGTGGTCTAAATTTTGTTACAAGCACTAAGAAATAAAAATTATCATATGAATTTACTTTTAATACATGGTAAATATGACAAGTTTTAACAAGAACATGAGTGCTTTATTTGTAGTAAGATATCCAGATTGACCGCGATCGAAATCGCACATTGATAAAAATATACTTAACAATTTGAAGCTATTCGGTTCATTTTAAGCAAAAGTTAATCGAGTTAAACCATTTTTCAGAATAATAAGATATGCTACAAAATTTTATGGAAAATTAAAAGCCAAAGAAAAATAGTCTGATGTTTTAAAGTAAATGTTCAAAATTGCTCCCTTGAACTTCAATGCATTTTTCAACCCTTCTCAGTATACCTTCATTCGTCGCACGGCTAATCATCATCTCAGGAAGGTAATTGAAGGAATTTCGAACTCTTAGCTCACAATCTTCTCTAGACGTTAACCAATGTCAGTTTAATAAGTGTCATTTATTACAAAGCCTACTAAAAGTATACATGAAAAATTTAAACTTGTTAAAAAATATAATAACAATTTAAAACCTCAAATATCTCGGAAACGACTAAAAGTTGGAATAGGATTAATAAAAACAATTTGATTTAATTTTTTTAGACAGATGAAGAAAAAGACTTTTTTATTTCTTAGTGCTTGTATCAAAATTAAGACCACACCCGCATCTCTGAAAATTTACAGAAAACATTTAATATCTGGATAACGGTAAGGTTTTGGGTATAGGAAAGTATACATGAACCTGCCTAATTTTTTTTCCCTGAATGCATAAAAATAGAAAAAACATGGTGGTTGTATTTGAAAAAATGAAGAAATTTGATATTTATGAAGTTAAACTTTGAACACTTATTATACACACCCTGTATAAAATGAAAATTTTTCCAACATAGATTCGAATACGTTTGACCTTGCTTAAGGCAACCGAACAGAAACCATTTTCATATCTTCAAGGGTCCCCTCGTAAAAAAATAATTTATAAGGATCTTCAACGGTCAAATTTTCTACAAAAAATCAATAACTCAAAAAGTGTGCGTTTTTCGAAAAAAGTTTTTAGACAAAAGTATACTAAAATATCACGTAGATTTCAAAAATGTATTAATATACAGGGTGTTCCGTTAAAAATAACAAAGTTACAGTCGACTTCTGGGAAAAAGTTATCAAAATACATCATTAATATTATAAAACAATATCTGTCCAACCCTGGAAACAACATGAAGATATCCGCAGGAGTGCCATAAGGATCAGTCCAAGGACCCACGCTGTGGAATATATTGTATGACGATCTGCTCCGGATGAAAGTCAGAAAGGGGGTTTCGCTAGTAGCCTTTGCGGATGACCTGGCTGTATACATAGATTGCAATGACTCATTAGACCTCATGAGAACTGGAAACTAAACACTGGCCAAAATCAGCAAGTGGCTGAGCACCCATAGCCTCGAACTAGCCGAGCATAAAACAGAGAGCGTCATCCTGAAAGGTCCTAGGGACATGTTTAGTGCTTTGGCATGAATACCTGCCCTCCTACCGTTAGGCATTGGGCTTTTACTCCACTATCTATAGGAACCACTGTCAAATGAACGCCATCCCAACTCCACTCTCCTAAAAATTAGCGGGGAAGACCTTTGTGTGTTTTTTTTTTCTTTATTCACGTTAATCGTTAAATCTCAAATACAAAACATAACTCTAATATACATGTATATATACAACTATTGTGACGAAGTACTTGTCAGTCTTCATCGTCTTTTATTGTGCCTTCGCCCCATTTGTTCGTAGCTGTCACAAAGTCCTTGTCTCTGATGTCGATGTCTGTGGGTGGGTAGTTCTGTCCTCTGTCCGTAAGGTACGTTTGTAGTGCTTGTCTAGCGTTAACTCGTAACTGGTCCGTACATTCGTATATAATGTGTTCCAATGTGTTCCAATGTGTCGGTTGTGTCGTCTATGTCACAAAGTACGTCATGATCTCGTAAGTTGAAGCGTCTGTAGTAGTCTCCTATATGTCCGTGCCCGGTTAGTAGCTGTGTTGTCTTCCATGTAAAGTGGGCGTAATGGTGTCGAACTGCCTTTATTATGTTGTATGTTTTCCGTCCTTTGCTGTCCGTGTCCCATAGTCTTTGCCATTCTTGCGTCGCATTGCTCTGTCTTCGTTTGTTTAGTAGTATTTTATTGTCGTACGTTATGTCTTTGTCGGCGAGTCGATGTGCTTCTGTCGCTAGTCTGTCAGCTCGTTGCATGCCTATGTGTTTCCTGTTTTGTCTGTTGAATTGTATTTGTACGTCTAGGGTTGATTGAGGAGCGTCTAAATGTAGCTCTCTTTACCGACGTTGCCAAGCGTAATCCTAAACTGAAATGTCAGATTTCAAATTCTGATTTCTGATATCCTGTGTTCCTAACCTTACATTCGTGCTTTCTTTATTCCGTGTTGTGTAATTTTTAATCGTTTGTTGTTTTTGTATGTAATTCAAAAAGTGCAATATTTAATCGAGATATGGATGCAGTATGCCAATTTTGTTGTAAAGTTTACGCAAATCGAGGTAGTTTAACTAGGCATTTAGCAGAAAAACATAACGTTCAGAATGTTAAATCCTATGACATTTCTGTGTATGGATTTAAATGTCTGGAAAACGAGTGCAATGGATCATTTAAAGTTAACAAAAATCTAATAGAACATTTAAGGATTGAACATAATGTAGATATGCGAGAAGAAGTGCATCAGTTTGATGAATATGAAGGTAAAATGTTTTTATCTATTTTTTGTAATTTCAACTTTTTTATAAGTTAAAATTCATATATCTTGGTCTTTAAGTTCATTTAAACTAGATCTATTATAATTGGTAGTATTTTACTATATACATCAATATTTGTGTCAATAGTACAGGGATTATCTATTTTAGGTTTTCGTCAGTGGCTTAATCAAATGCACAGCCACGAAAATGTGGAGTATATTCAGCACAGAGGGCCAAAAATTAAAGAGGATTGTGAAATTCTGTATTTTAACTGTAGTAGGAGTGGTAAGTTTTGAAATTAACTATGATAGGCTACTACAATAAATTTGTAATTATCAAAATATTCTTTTTCATCATTTTCTATACCTACTGAAATCATTAGTGAGTGCAGGACATATGATTGGTTGTAGGTTTTAGCATTGGTTGAGCAAGAAAAATTTTGTTCATACTGTAATAAAGTGTTTAAATTTAATAAATAATGATTCAAAACCTATTGGTACTATATTCCCATTTTATTTTAAGAAAATCCCGCCAGATGAATGGTCTTCGAAAGAGATTAAAAAAAAGTTCCGGCACTACTAAAATTGAATATGCATGTACAAGCTACATCAAACTTGTTAAAAAACAAAACAAAAGCACCGCATTTTATAATGTAACACATTATGGACATGATTTAGAGATTCAACATCTTCATATTCCCAAAATGGAAAAAGCAAATATAGCTAGAAATTTGGTAAATGGTGTACCAATAACAAGGTTAGTATATTATTTTTTATGGAAGTGACAAGAGTTCTGAATGGTTGGAACTTGTATAATACTGAAAGGGTCCTGAACTCTTGTAATTGATTAACAGGCTATATTAAAAATTTGCTTATGGTATAACAGCCAAAGTTATAGAATTATGAAATAGCATAACTGTCAGAGGAAAAATATTAATTACCATTAGGAACTCTTGTCACTCCCCTTATTTATAGTGTTATCATAGACTTCTGTTATATTTAACCTCCAGGATTAAGAATTTTATGTTATTTTATTTTAATATTGTTTTTTAGAATCCTGGATAATAACAGAGAAAGCTTTTGTGAAGATAAAATTAAGCGTATTAATCTATTGACAAGAAAAGATGTACATAATGTTAAAGATTCTTTTGATATTCACATTCAAGAAGGTGTCAGACATTCTGAAGATGCAACTAGTGTTGCTTTATTCGTTGAAGAATGCCAACAACTAGAAAATAATCCAATTTTATTTTACAAATCACAAGGAAAAGAACACCCACAACTTGAAACAGAAGACTTTGTAATAATAATAATGAATAAATCTCAACAAGATATGCTTCAAAGATTTGGTGAAAATGTTATTGCAGTAGATAGTACTTATGGGCTAAGCTCTTATGATTTTCTACTGACAACCGTACTTGTGATAGATGATTGGGGGGAGGGATTTCCTGGAGCATGTTTGTTGTCGAATAGAGAGGATACAATAATATATAGAATTTTTTTTTAAGAAATTGGGTGTGTTAAAACTAATACATTTATGACAGACATTACAAATGTCTCTTATAAAGCTTGGGTTGAAGTAATGGGGCCTGTACCAAATCAGATTTTCTGTGCATGGCATATTGACCGAGCCTGGCAATAAAATCTAAATAAAATAACAGATTTGGATAAAAGAAAAGTTATGTACCACTCATTAAAAACTTTGCAAACTACAGTATGTGAAAGTGACTTCCATAATCTCTTAATTAATATAATGAATGTAATGGCAGCTGATGAAGCTCTTTCTAATTTTGCACAATATTTTAGGGCAAATTATTATCATAATTATAAAAAATGGGCATATTGTTATAGCAAAAATCTTGGAATAAATACAAATATGAGGTTGGAGAGCATGCATAAAACGTTGAAATATTTCTATTTAGATGGGAAAAAGTGAAGAGATTGGATAAGGGTCTTTTTGCTTTGAACAAATTTATCAGAGATAAAGTAGTGGAAAGAATTATAAAACGTGTGAAAGGTAAAAATAACTTTCATATAAAAGAAATTAATAAGCGACATAGAAGGGCTCAAAATGACACATTCAAAATGAATCATTTAGTTACTAATACATGGAAAATACAGTCAGATAATGACATCTATGAAGTGAAATCTGTAGCAATCAGTCCTTGCTGTATTTTGAAGTGTGGCATATGTGGCATATGTGTTCACAATTTTACATGCACCTGTGTAGATTTTTTTGTGCACAATACAATCTGCAAACATATTCATTATGTTTCATTACATTCCACCACTAATATTTTAATGGAATCAGAATGTGAGGATACCAAACAAATCAATGAAAATGAAATTGGTACCCATCTAAGCACCCTAAGTCAAAGTATTCCACCCAGCAACAACAAGAAAAAAAAATTATTTGACACTATTTTCTCTGAAACTGAAAAGTTAAATACACAGGCTGCCAGTTCTAACGATTTGAAAGTATTAAATCATGTGTTAAGTACACTCAAAAAAGAAAATATGATTATTAAAAAACTCAGAACCATGAGCAGATTAATGCTTTTGCATCAAGCTCTAAAAGTGAACCTGCAAATAAGAACATTCCGAAACAGGTCAATTTTTGCAGCACTAAGAAAAGAAAAGTTTCTAAAAAACAATTTTTACAACGCCCAAGCATTGCTGAACGAAATGTAATCTTAAATAAAACTGAATTTATATCAAATTCTTATATAATTGATCACGATTATTTTTAAGTAGTTTGAATTGTATTTGGAAAGCAAATAAATTTATTGTAATTTGTAGTTTGATATTTATTTTTTATGTCCACGAAATATTGCATAATGCTGTATTATTAATATTTATGTTGATTAAATTACTAATGATTGACAATGAAATGTCTAACATTTTCTAAGTGATCCTCGTTCATTCATTGATGGTATATTTTTAATCTTTATATGTACATTATTATTTAATTTCATTAATTAAACTTGATACACGTTTGTGTTTTGGAAAGTAAAAATATTTTAATAATGATATTTATCACAGTTGATTAAAAAGCAATGTGTTGAGAAATCAATATTTGTCATTTTTAAAATTATGTTTAGCAAAACGTACTGAAAATTGTTCGAGTTTACAATACAGAATTATCATAAAAAAAGGAAAACTCACGAATGCATAGATACATTTTCCCTAATGTTAGGAACATAGCGGAAGAAATATTTCATTTTGTCTATGGTTAGGAAGACATTTCAGTTTAGGACTACACTTGGCAACGTTGGTATAGAGAGCTACATTTAGACGCTCCTGTTGATTGTAGCAGTTCTGTTAGTTCGTTGTATGTCCGTTATCAACTTGTGTCTAGATTTGTAGTTTTTCAATGTCGTTATGGCATTCGTCGAGTCTGTGTTTATTGTAATAGTTTTGTGTCTTACGTTCGATATGTATCTTATTCTGTCCAGTCCTTTTTTTATTGCTAGAATTTCTAGCGAGTTAATGTCTGCGTCTGTAGATACTTTTATTTTATGGTCCATCCATGTCTGTCCGTCTGTGGTTGTAATACCAATTGTCTTGCTATCGTCTGTTATGCTGGAGTCCGTGTAGATGTTAATATCTGTATCTTCGTTGCCAAATGATAGTTTTCTTTTTGTCGGATGGCTTTTGTCTGTGGTTGTCGTTCTGTAAAATTGTACGTTGTTTCTCATATGTCTGTAGGTGTCGTAAAAGGTTTTCGCGTCCGCTTGTAGTGGTGTCGTTCCTGCTAATACGTTTAATGCTGCCGTTGGTGCTGTCTTGTAGGCTTTTGTAATTGTCAGTAGGTATGGTCTTTCTGTTGCTTGTAACTGTTTCCTTATTCTTGTGTCAATGTGTCTATGTCCCCAAATTTCTGCTCCGTATAGTATCATAGGCTTTATGGCGTTAATGTAAATATGTCTGATGATTTCCGGTCGTCTTCCCCAAGTTCTCCCTGTGATGCCTATAAGTTTGTTTGCAATGTCCTGTGTTTTTTGTCTTGTTTTTTTCACGTGTGTTATCCAGTTCAGTCCTGTGTCAATTGTAATTCCTAAATAATCTATTGTATTGTCTGGGTGTATAGTTTCGTCATCCTGTTTTAGTCTTGGAGGTCTTGATGTTTTGTAAGGTATGAACAGTGCTTTTGTTTTATCTTTATTGTACGTCAGTTTGTTCATTTCTGCCCATGTTTTGCAGAGTGTCCATGTTTCGTCCCATGTCGTCTGCAATTGTGCAAGTGAATGTCCTGTTAGTATTATTATTTGATCGTCCGCAAAAGCTTGTATTTTTCTGTTGTCTGTGTCTTGTCCCATAATTCGGAACCAGTCGTCCATGACCGTTAGCCATAATATTGGTCCTAGGCTTGAGCCTTGTGGGCATTCTCGTTCGGTCTTTTGTCGAATGTTTTCTGTCTGTATCGTCCTGTCTCGTAGGAAGTCTATACATAGTCGTCGTATGTTTCTTAGAGTATTAGTATTGTCTAGGATTTTCGATATCGACGGTTGCCATGCCGTGTTGAACGCGTTTTTCAGGTCCAACGTTATTATCAGTGTATGTCTTTTTTGTCGTTTATTGTCATTGATTTTGTCTATAACGTTGCTTACCGCGCCGATTGTATTTCTTCCTTCCCTAAATCCGTATTGTCTCTTATCTAATTTTTCTGTTTTTTCTAAGTGATGTGTTAGTCTTCGTGCCGTAATTTTGTCTAGAATCTTCCCCAGGGTTGGGAGAAGACAGATCGGTCTTTTGCCTCCTGATGGTTTGGTTAGCCAGACCATATCTGTCTCCTTCCAGATCCCCGGGAATAGTCCTAAGTTTAGGCAGTCATTGTAGAGTGTCGTTAGTATGTCAGGTTGTATGTCGTGAATGAGCACTACCAATTCCTTGGTCAGTCCGTCCTGTGCTGTCGCTTTCTTTCTCTTCATGTCATGTAGCGTTATAGCTATTTCTGTCGATGTTATCACTGTGTCGTCTTCGTTGTTGTCCGTTTCTCGTTGTGATAACCTGATTTGTCTTTGTATGTTTTTGTCCTGGGTATGATCGTCATTCGGGAAATATTGTTTGTGTAGGTAGTCTATTGTGTCTATTCTGTCTTGTGTCCACGTACCGTCCTCTCTTTTAATTGTTGTCAGTGCGTCGTTGTCTTTTTTCTTACGTCTGATTATTTTATAGGCTGCGTCCCACGGATTGTTTGGGTCTGTCAATGTAAAAAAGTCTTTGATGGATTGGGTCTTTGTGGTTTTTATTTTGTTTTTATATGCTCGTCGTTGTTGTTTGTATACTTGTAGTAACTGTTCTTTCAATTCTGTGTCGCGTTCTTGTTGATAGGATTTTCTTAATCGGTTTGTCTTTGTTCGAGCTTTGTCTAGTTCAGTCGTCCACCAAATTTGGTTCTTTCTATTTTTATTTTTGTTAGTTTGTCTCGTAAGTGTTAATGTAATTTGTTTCAAGTTCTCTTGTATCTTTGTAGCGTTCTCGTTCGGCTCTTTGTTTTGTATCCAGTCCTGTGTGATCATTGTTGTTTCTATGAGTTGTCTGTCTATGTTCGTTATGTCATATTTGTATTTATATTTTGTGTGTTTTTTCATTGCTATATGTGTTTGAAATTGTATTCGTTGATGGTCACTTAATGTTTCTTCGTCTGATACAGTCCAATTGTAAATGTCTAAGTCTTTCGTCATCGTTAAGTCTACCCAGCTCTTGCCTCTAGTCGAGGCGAAAGTTTGGTTACTGTCGTGGTCGTTGTTTATCGTCAGCCTATTTGTCGTCGCCCATATGTATAAGTCCTCTCCTCTGTTATCTGTCTCTTGTCCTCCCCAGCTTGTGTTTTTGGAGTTAAAATCTCCTGCCAGTATAAGTTTCTGGTTTATCCGTGCTATTTTGTCTTTGTGTTTGTTTAGTCTCGCGTTAGTCGGTCCTGGTTCGTCATATATGTTGATGATGTATATGTCTTCCTTGTTGTCCGTTAGTCTTATTGTTGTGGTATTGTTGTCTGTCATGTCCTTTACTAGTAATGTGTTTTTAGTCAAAATTTGTTTGATAAGTATGGGTGCTTTTGAATTTTTATCCTGTCTTATAATGTCGTATCCATTAGGTCTGGTCATTTTTCCGTAAGGTTCTTGTATCAGTATTATGTCTGCGTCTGTATCTGTGATGGTTTTAAGTAGTTGTTCGTGCGCTTGTCTTCCTCTACCTGTATTAAGTTGTATGAATTTAATATTTGTGAATTCAGTTGGTGTGTTTGTTTGTTTGTTTATTAGGATGTCTTGTTGTTTGTGGTGGTTGTGTGTTTAGTAATTTACTTGTCGTCTTGTCTCTTCCAGTTTCCTCTTGTATATTGGGCAGTTTATGTCTCGTGCTTGATGTTGTCTGGGCTCTAAGCGTAATTTTTGACAGTTTATGCAATTGTAAATTTCTGCGCTGCAGGTCCTTCCATCGTGCTCTTTTCCGCATTTATAACACTGTTCTTTTTCTGTACAATATTTGGCTACGTGTCCGTACCTGCAGTACCTGAAGCACATTGACACTGACAAGTACTCCTCAACGTAAACCTTAGAAAGATCGTAATAGATGCTCTCCTTCTTAAGCAGGTATTTAACTATATCAGCCGGGCCTTGGAAGATCATGTTTTCTTTATATTGGTTCCTGCAAGGTCTCGTTGTCAATTTTTTTAATTTATGTATGTCCTGTCCGATGTCTTGTGCAATGTCTTCATTCTCTAACAGTATTCCTTCCAATATGTCTCTTTCTTCCTGTCCTTTTCGTAGTCCTGTTATTAAAATTGTCGGGTCGATGTTTTTTGTGTCGTCTTTGTATTCGATTTTTGCGTTTCTCTTTGCCAGTTCTATTATTTTGTCTTGTGCTGGTTTGTCTCTCGTTGTTATTACCACTGTCATGTTAGTCCGTCTTATTTTAGCGTCTCCCAGTTCTGTCGGCTTAATAACTTTCTTCAGTTCGTTTATTGTCTCTCCTGATTGTCTTTGTTTTAGTCTAAATATTGTCGTGTATTCTGTGTTATCTTTTGTGGGTGTCGTCCATGTCGGTTTTGTTTGTTGTGGTGTCGATGTATTTGTCTTGTTTTTAGTGAGTTCAGCGTATGTACGTCTGGATCCTAGCGCTGGGAATACTGTCGAATTCTGTATGTTATCTTTTGTGGGTGTCGTCCATGTCGGTTTTGTTTGTTGTGGTGTCGATGTATTTGTCTTGTTTTTGCTACAAGTGCGGGAGAGATGGTCATAAATCCAGGGACTGCACAAATGCAGAAACATGTCCAGTCTGCAAGGAAACTGGATATAGTATGGGATCACGGCAATGCGGAGTCTTTAAGAGAACACTTTCGATAAACCGAAAGAAATTGGTCGGCCAAAAATCCAGTTAATACACAAATCTTTATATATATATATTGATAAGTCGTAAAGTTTTTAGTTCATATAAGTCTTTTTTTGTTGTTAGTTTTATTAAATTTTATATATGTACATATTGAAATGATTAATAACTGTTCAGCAGTACAAGTGTTTTGACCTGAAACGAAGGTTGAATTGGGGTAGTAATAGTAATTATTTATGAAGTTATTATGTCAAAAAAAAATAAATAATGTATAGGTTAATATGTCAGGATGATATATACATCATAATTAAACTACTTTATCAGATAGTTCTGTGGAATGATAATTAAACATAGAAATGAATAATTGGTTTGTTTTTGAAAATGAATAAGAAAATTTTATATTTAAAATAAAAGGAATTTAAAACAAGTTATTTTGACTTAGAATTAGATTTAAAAAGGTTACATGAATAATAATTTAATTACAGGTTGTAGAAATTTTAAATTTTAATGAAAAAGGTTAATTCACATTGTTAGATGTTTGTAAGAAAAATGTAATTAAAAAAGTGTTTATTTGTGAAAAATTCAATGATAAGAAGTGTTTGAAGAATTATAAAAAGAAATAGATGGAAGAAATCGGGTAAAAGGAATTTATTACAAGAAAAGTTCCAAAATTCCAAAATTGTAAGAAATCAAGTAACAATTAAAAGTCACATAGCAGCGAGGAAAGTTTTTCTTTGGTTAAAAAAAGCTGGTTGTTAGGAAGATAGAAGGTTCTGGTCGACTTCGCGACCCTCGGAATTTTATAATAATTTTAAATTTGTTTGAAAGCTTACCTTAAATAAAGCAGATTAGAACAAAAATTTTCTTGGATCATCCAGAAATTACTTCAAAAATCACGATTTTAGTTCAAAAAGTGGTACTTTTTCAACACTAGCAAAAATCTTGGAATAAATACAAATATGAGGTTGGAGAGCATGCATAAAACGTTGAAATATTTCTATTTAGATGGGAAAAAGTGAAGAGATTGGATAAGGGTCTTTTTGCTTTGAACAAATTTATCAGAGATAAAGTAGTGGAAAGAATTATAAAACGTGTGAAAGGTAAAAATAACTTTCATATAAAAGAAATTAATAAGCGACATAGAAGGGCTCAAAATGACACATTCAAAATGAATCATTTAGTTACTAATACATGGAAAATACAGTCAGATAATGACATCTATGAAGTGAAATCTGTAGCAATCAGTCCTTGCTGTATTTTGAAGTGTGGCATATGTGGCATATGTGTTCACAATTTTACATGCACCTGTGTAGATTTTTTTGTGCACAATACAATCTGCAAACATATTCATTATGTTTCATTACATTCCACCACTAATATTTTAATGGAATCAGAATGTGAGGATACCAAACAAATCAATGAAAATGAAATTGGTACCCATCTAAGCACCCTAAGTCAAAGTATTCCACCCAGCAACAACAACAAAAAAAATTATTTGACACTATTTTCTCTGAAACTGAAAAGTTAAATACACAGGCTGCCAGTTCTAACGATTTGAAAGTATTAAATCATGTGTTAAGTACACTCAAAAAAGAAAATATGATTATTAAAAAACTCAGAACCATGAGCAAATTAATGCTTTTGCATCAAGCTCTAAAAGTGAACCTGCAAATAAGAACATTCCGAAACAGGTCAATTTTTGCAGCACTAAGAAAAGAAAAGTTTCTAAAAAACAATTTTCACAACGCCCAAGCATTGCTGAACGAAATGTAATCTTAAATAAAACTGAATTTATATCAAATTCTTATATAATTGATCACGATTATTTTTAAGTAGTTTGAATTGTATTTGGAAAGCAAATAAATTTATTGTAATTTGTAGTTTGATATTTATTTTTTATGTCCACGAAATATTGCATAATGCTGTATTATTAATGTTTATGTTAATTAAATAACTAATTATTGACAATGAAATGTCTAACATTTTCTAAGTGATCCTCGTTCATTCATTGATGGTATATTTTTAATCTTTATATGTACATTATTATTTAATTTCATTAATTAAACTTGATACACGTTTGTGTTTTGGAAAGTAAAAATATTTTAATAATGATATTTATCACAGTTGATTAAAAAGCAATGTGTTGAGAAATCAATATTTGTCATTTTTAAAATTATGTTTAGCAAAACGTACTGAAAATTGTTCGAGTTTACAATACAGAATTATCATAAAAAAAGGAAAACTCACGAATGCATAGATACATTTTCCCTAATGTTAGGAACATAGCGGAAGAAATATTTCATTTTGTCTATGGTTAGGAAGACATTTCAGTTTAGGACTACACTTGGCAACGTTGGTATAGAGAGCTACATTTAGACGCTCCTGTTGATTGTAGCAGTTCTGTTAGTTCGTTGTATGTCCGTTATCAACTTGTGTCTAGATTTGTAGTTTTTCAATGTCGTTATGGCATTCGTCGAGTCTGTGTTTATTGTAATAGTTTTGTGTCTTACGTTCGATATGTCCAGTCCTTTTTTTATTGCTAGAATTTCTAGCGAGTTAATGTCTGCGTCTGTAGATACTTTTATTTTATGGTCCATCCATGTCTGTCCGTCTGTGGTTGTAATACCAATTGTCTTGCTATCGTCTGTTATGCTGGCGTCCGTGTAGATGTTAATATCTGTATCTTCGTTGCCAAATGATAGTTTTCTTTTTGTCGGATGGCTTTTGTCTGTGGTTGTCGTTCTGTAAAATTGTACGTTGTTTCTCATATGTCTGTAGGTGTCGTAAAGGGTTTTCGCGTCCGCTTGTAGTGGTGTCGTTCCTGCTAATACGTTTAATGCTGCCGTTGGTGCTGTCTTGTAGGCTTTTGTAATTGTCAGTAGGTATGGTCTTTCTGTTGCTTGTAACTGTTTCCTTATTCTTGTGTCAATGTGTCTATGTCCCCAAATTTCTGCTCCGTATAGTATCATAGGCTTTATGGCGTTAATGTAAATATGTCTGATGATTTCCGGTCGTCTTCCCCAAGTTCTCCCTGTGATGCCTATAAGTTTGTTTGCAATGTCCTGTGTTTTTTGTCTTGTTTTTTTCACGTGTGTTATCCAGTTCAGTCCTGTGTCAATTGTAATTCCTAAATAATCTATTGTATTGTCTGGGTGTATAGTTTCGTCATCCTGTTTTAGTCTTGGAGGTCTTGATGTTTTGTAAGGTATGAACAGTGCTTTTGTTTTATCTTTATTGTACGTCAGTTTGTTCATTTCTGCCCATGTTTTGCAGAGTGTCCATGTTTCGTCCCATGTCGTCTGCAATTGTGCAAGTGAATGTCCTGTTAGTATTATTATTTGATCGTCCGCAAAAGCTTGTATTTTTCTGTTGTCTGTGTCTTGTCCCATAATTCGGAACCAGTCGTCCATGACCGTTAGCCATAATATTGGTCCTAGGCTTGAGCCTTGTGGGCATCCTCGTTCGGTCTTTTGTCGAATGTTTTCTGTCTGTATCGTCCTGTCTCGTAGGAAGTCTATACATAGTCGTCGTATGTTTCTTAGAGTATTAGTATTGTCTAGGATTTTCGATATCGACGGTTGCCATGCCGTGTTGAACGCGTTTTTCAGGTCCAACGTTATTATCAGTGTATGTCTTTTTTGTCGTTTATTGTCATTGATTTTGTCTATAACGTTGCTTACCGCGCCGATTGTATTTCTTCCTTCCCTAAATCCGTATTGTCTCTTATCTAATTTTTCTGTTTTTTCTAAGTGATGTGTTAGTCTTCGTGCCGTAATTTTGTCTAGAATCTTCCCCAGGGTTGTGAGAAGACAGATCGGTCTTTTGCCTCCTGATGGTTTGGTTAGCCAGACCATATCTGTCTCCTTCGTATGTACGTCTGGATCCTAGCGCTGGGAATACTGTCGAATTCTGTGTCTGTTGTTGTCCTTGTAGTAGTTCCGTTTGTTGTGTCTGTAAATGTGGTTGTTGTCTTTATTGTATCGGTTGGCTGCATGTCATCTTTTCGTCGATGTATGACTTCATGTCTTTTGTTATGTTGTCTTTGAATAAAAGCAGTGTCTCCGTCAGTGTTTCCGCGAATTGTCGTCTTTCTTTGCTGTTCTTCAATCAATATCGTGGCTGTCTTTGTGAGTATATGTCATATTTCGTCGTGTACTAATTCTCGTTCTGTCTTGTTAAATGTCAGTTTGTCCTTTTCGTACCTGGAGGTAGCACCTATTACGATATCTGAACTTTTGGCTATGGAAAGCAGTAGATCTTTTTTAGTTTCGGTCACAGTAGCTTTCTCTAACCTTTCCAGGTCCTAGGGACAGAGGACACATTAAGTTCACTCTTAATGGTGTAGAGGTGAAACCTACCAGGAACATGAGGTACCTGGGCATACAGGTGGATGACCGCTTGTCATTTACAGCGCATATTAGGCAGGCTTGTATCAAAGCTGAAACCAGAATAGCAGCCCTTAGTGAAATCATGCCCAGCATAGGAGGTCCCAACACCCTGAAAAGAAGGGTAATGCTAGGAGTTTTCGACAATACTGTACGGAGCACCGGAAAAAAAGGTTAGGTTAGGTTAGGTCAGGTGCCTTCCACTCCTAGGAGCTGTAAGACCTTGTCGTAGGTGGAGTGGCTCAGTAACTTCCTCCTCTCTCGAGCCGTAAGGAGGGGAGAGGAAGAGTGAAGCTAAGAAACAGCTCAAAAAAACGGTCAGTGGGGCACTGGTGGGGCTATTGATGTCGAGTAGATAGCACCAAGAAATACCAGTAGAAGATCCAACAGGCCCATGTTACATCCGAACACACTGACAAGTCCTTCCAGATTTGGAGGGCGAACGGCGAGTTCCCGGAGCCGAAAAACGAGGACCCTCTCGGCTATGGTATGGTAACCAGACAGAAGAGTCCAAACCTGGCCGTAGGATTAAAGGGCAATGGAAGGAAACCATTCAAAAAACCAAGCATTGATTCTAAGGATGGAGAAGTGTTTACGGAGCAGGGGAGGGACACCCCAGTTCCGGTCGGTATCGTGGGTGAGCAAACAGGCCCCAACCGACCGTCAGCAAGCGACTGTAGTACATCTGTGGCAGGGAACCAGGCCATGATGTTTGAATATGTTACTGGAACAGAGCAGAAAAATCCCTTTAAAAGAAGAGACTCACTGCAGAGAACACCACCATCGATAGGGTTTGGCACAAGACAAATAGATCTGACCTTACCAGACGAAGAAGAAGAAAAAGAGCAGGTTAATAATAAAAAAAGGAAAAAACAAATAGAGGCACAGGATGGCCATAGAAACACAAGCAGGAAAATGGAATGCGAAGAAGCACAGACACTTATAGACAGCATAAAAATGATTACACAACTAGCAAATGAACTAGAGAACCGAATAGAGAAAAACACCAATAAGGCAATCAAAGAAATAAATAGCAAGTTTAGGAGATAGATTAAAGCCATAAATGAAAGTATGGTAACAAAGTGGCTAGAAGACCATAGGTACATAAGAAACCAAGAAACCATGGCGGAGATGGCAACGCAAACTCAGAATGACTACATACAACACAGCAAACGCAAACAGTAGAGATAGATACAAACGAAATAACAGAAATAGATGGCATAGATTCTTTTGAGCTATGGGAAAAAGTAGCGGAAAAGAAATGGAGAGAAGACCTATACCAAAACGTAGAAGTGAAGGTAGGAGATCCGCTGAACTCAAAGGAAATGTGTGTGAAGGTAGTTATTGTGGAAACAAATGACCCACATATGGAAAACAGTATACAGGCACAGTACAAAGGAAAGTACCCACAACTATCAGAAATGAAAGAAGAATTTGACGTAATGTACCAGTCAGTAAGACTAATGTAACAAAAAAATGAAGAACAAAAGACCAAAAAATAGTTAAAATACATCCACAGAGTAAAGAGAAGCACCTATGGAAACATACATATAAGCAAGATAAGAGAAGTAAATGCAGAGGATGAATGGGTTTGCCTGCATCATATAAGCTGGATGAGCACAGAGCGTTTCAAAAAATTAGTCCAAGTAATATTCAATAATAGTGGAACCAACGTGATCATATACACAACACAAAGACAACAAGAAAAGGAAACAGAGGGGAAAACTCCAAATAGGAGAACGAAGGACCCATACGCGGTAATAGTGGGAAGCCAAGGAAAAGAATACAAAGAGGTGGTACAAGAAATAAAAAACAACTTAGTCCAAAGCAGCGAGGGATTTAACATAATTAAAAACGTTAGAATGACGAAAGACGGTAATATCCTGATAACTACAGACAAGAATGAGGAAGCACCCCCTAAACTACAGCAGGCAATAAAGAATAATACAACAAATACGGATGTCAAACTGAGAGGTCTACAAGGTAGACTAGAAGCTCTTCATATCAAAGGAATCGAAGTCACAACCTCCAAGAAAGAGGTAGTAGAGGCGATAGAAAAAATTTCCGGGAAATTAAAAGAAGAAGAATACAGGATAGAGGAGTTCAGACCAAATGCAGGAAACATGGTAAATAACATACTTGCGAACACAATAACACAAGAAAACCACATTATAATAGGCATGGCAAGATGCAAAGTGGAGAAGCATATAAGGATAGATAGACGCGGCAAATGTTGGGGATATGACCACAATAGGGCAAATTGTACTGGACCAGACCGAGCTAACGTATGCTACAAGTGCGGGAGAGATGGTCATAAATCCAGGGACTGCACAAATGCAGAAGCATGTCCAGTCTGCAAGGAAACTGGATATAGTATGGGATCACGGCAATGCGGAGTCTTTAAGAGAACACTCTCGATAAACCGAAAGAAATTGGTCGGCCAAAAATCCAGTTAATACACAAATCTTTATATATATATATATATTGATAAGTCGTAAAGTTTTTAGTTCATATAAGTCTTTTTTTGTTGTTAGTTTTATTAAATTTTATATATGTACATATTGAAATGATTAATAACTGTTCAGCAGTACAAGTGTTTTGACCTGAAACGGTGGTTGAATTGGGGTAGTAATAGTAATTATTTATGAAGTTATTATGTCAAAAAAAAATAAATAATGTATAGGTTAATATGTCAGGATGATATATACATCATAATTAAACTACTTTATCAGATAGTTCTGTGGAATGATAATTAAACATAGAAATGAATAATTGGTTTGTTTTTGAAAATGAATAAGAAAATTTTATATTTAAAATAAAAGGAATTTAAAACAAGTTATTTTGACTTAGAATTAGATTTAAAAAGGTTACATGAATAATAATTTAATTACAGGTTGTAGAAATTTTAAATTTTAATGAAAAAGGTTAATTCACATTGTTAGATGTTTGTAAGAAAAATGTAATTAAAAAAGTGTTTATTTGTGAAAAATTCAATGATAAGAAGTGTTTGAAGAATTATAAAAAGAAATAGATGGAAGAAATCGGGTAAAAGGAATTTATTACAAGAAAAGTTCCAAAATTCCAAAATTGTAAGAAATCAAGTAACAATTAAAAGTCACATAGCAGCGAGGAAAGTTTTTCTTTGGTTAAAAAAAGCTGGTTGTTAGGAAGATAGAAGGTTCTGGTCGACTTCGCGACCCTCGGAATTTTATAATAATTTTAAATTTGTTTGAAAGCTTACCTTAAATAAAGCAGATTAGAACAAAAATTTTCTTGGATCATCCAGAAATTACTTCAAAAATCACGATTTTAGTTCAAAAAGTGGTACTTTTTCAACACTAATTTATGCTATTTCACGATAAATATTTTCACTGCAAACAATAGAAGTTATTATCTTGAACTTAATTTGAATCTGTTTCACAAAAAAAAACGGAAGAAAATACGTTAATTTTACTAATTTATAGAAATATTTGTGGGCATAAATATTTTCGTTTGACACTTGAGCTTATAAAATGACTCACTAAAATCTTATGTCTAGATATCCCAGGTTCACAAATTATGATCAGGTGATACTTCTAACGTCGTGGTCTTCATTTTCTTTCAGCTGAATTATTAATATTATATGTTATAGATTAGGTACATGAATAATATGAATATATAACATTATAAAATTATTTGCATCTATAATCATGAAAATTTAAATAATAAACATTCTTTTAATGTAGTGATTACCTTATATTTTTTTTTTTTTTAATTTCTTGGGAAATTAAACCACAATATTTTTGAATTCTTTATTTCAACGTTTCGGTAGCGTTCCAGCTACCGTTTTCAAGAAAAAATAAGTAAAAATTGATTTTTATTCCTAACTGACACAACGGAAAAAATTTGACAACTAGACAATCAAAAATATTTTGAAGTTTAAGACTGCAAAATTTTGTTATCAAATTTTTATTAAGGTCCATTCATAGTAGATCATATCCCCGGTAAAATGTCAAATGAAATATTTCATTTTATGACATTCCAACGATATGATAGTCTACTAGAAATGGAATCCAGTGAAGTGCACGTTCCAGGAACGGTTTTTAAAATTGGGATAGCGCGTTTTTTCGCTTATATTGGAAATGTTGTTAATAAAACGCGTTTCTTGATACTTTTTTTGTGTATGAATATTTACGTTTTCAAAATATGTATGTATACTCAGTTTTGTGATTTTATGTATTGAATTGTGTATCGATTAACAACTATTCATATTATAAATCATAAGAAAATCTGGATAAAAACTTATGATGCTATCCTGATAAAGCAGGTAATTGATTATTGGAAATTTCTCTTTCTAACATTGGTAACCAAATTTGACTACATTCGGCTGAAATACTAGCTACACATTTATCTGCATTTAGTTGTATTAAAGCACTTTCTTTGATTTTTCGTCTTTTATTATTGGGTTCTTTTAATATTATTTTTGATGAATCCCATTGAATTTGATGACCCTCTTCCCAAGGATGTTTACAAATAGCTGACTTAAAGAATTCCCTATCTTTAATATATTTTTTGTGTTCGTTTATTCTTACTTTCAATGGTCTAGATGTTTCACCTAAATAAAATTTGTCGCATTCGCATGATATTTGATATATGCAGTTTTTGGAAGATTGTTCTTCATTCTTTGGTTTCGTTTTTGTTAGTATTGATCTTAATGTATTATTCGATTTAAAACTAGTTCTAATATTGAATTGATTACCAATTTTTTTAATTCTTTCTGATAAACCCTTAACATACGGTATTGTCAAGTTTCTAAAAATTATGTTTGCTGAATTATTAATATTATTGTTATGGGGTATTAACAATGAGTCCCTCTCTATATGCTTAATCTCCTTATTTACAAATTCTGCAGGGTAATTATTGTTATTTGAAACATCTTTTAAAAAAGTTTTCTCCTTCGTAAATTGATCATCACTAGAACAAATGATTCTGGCCCTATCGTATAAAGATTTCACTATCCCTTTTCTAACGCTTATAGAATGATTAGAGTTAAAATTCAAATATCTATTAGTGTATGTTGGTTTGCGGTATACACTTGTTTCATACCCTGTAGATGTTTTATTAATAAGAACATCTAAAAATGGCAAAAAATTGTTATTTTCAATTTCAATTTCAAATTTCATAGATTCCTCTCCTTCATTTATATTTTTTAAAAAATCATTAAGAGATATTAAATCATGGGGCCATATTGCGAAGATATCGTCTACATATCTCCACCAGACAATTGGTTTTAATTTTTGATTATTTACTATTTGGTCTTCAAAATGTTCCATGTAAATATTTGATAAAATTGGTGAGAGACAAGAGCCCATGGCAAGACCGAAATTCTGTTCATAAAAATCATTATTGAATTGAAAATATGTTTTTGATATACATAATTTTAATAATTCTATTATTCCTGTTACGCTCAATTTGGTTCTTTCTGTAAGGGTCTGATCAATTTCTAATTTTGATTGGACAAGTTCTATTGTTTTTTGTACCGGTACATTCGTGAAGAGACTAACTTCATCAAAACTGACCAAATAATGGTTTTTGTTAAAATTCAAATCTGATAGCTTTTCTATGAAATGATTGCTATTTCTGATGTATGAATTTGTCTGTCCCGCGAGGGGTTCAATAATTTTCAATATATGATTCGATAGTTCACTGCATGGGGAATTAATAGTGCTACAAATTGGTCTCAATGGTATGTTTTGTTTATGAATTTTTGGCAAATATTTTTGATTGTCTAGTTGTCAAATTTTTTCCGTTGTGTCAGTTAGGAATAAAAATCAATTTTTACTCATTTTTTCTTGAAAACGGTAGCTGGAACGCTACCGAAACGTTGAAATAAAGAATTCAAAAATATTGTGGTTTAATTTCCCAAGAAATTAAAAAAAAAGAATGAATAATATACCACAAGGAACATACAGAAGATACCTTATATTTGTTTCATACATTAAATAAAAGAGATTAAAACAAACTTTTTGCTGGCCCACAGTCTGTTTCTTTTATCACGAGTTTTAGTTCAATATGATAGAGGTTATTTTTTCTTTTCTTACCTTGCTATTTCATTTGTAGACAGCTTATTGTATAGTAATTTTCTCAATTCAAACAATTATCACTCACATTCATAATGGAATCAACAATAAACGACAGATTAAAAATCTCTTCTAGCGATTTTCATACATTATCGATTTGTTTCGAAAAGTTTTATAGACAAGATCCTCTCGTTTCGAGGTGCGGCTGCGCCAATTAACAGCTGTAGTAATCTGCGCCTGCGCCCAATTAACGTAGTTACACGCCGCGAAACTTTGATTTAGGTATTCAATAAATTATTCCTTTTCTTTCAACTTCAATACACGTGAAGACTCCTATGTTATTTCTATATGGATTTTCCTTATAAGTATAAGTATGATATTCTAGTTACACTTTGATCTGTGTCAGTTGGTCGGGAAGCGATATGTGTTGAATTATGATAAACATTTTTTGCTCTAGTAGAAATCTTATCAAGTCAGTCATTTTGAGGCGAAGAGATGAAAAGTGTCTAATAATTCGTATTCCACATGAAAGCGCGCCGGGTCCCGGACCCCGGACCCGGCGCTCTCGCTTCGCTCGCAACATCTATGTCTATCTATAATATACATACATATGTATTCCCTTCT
This sequence comes from Galerucella nymphaeae, assembly GCA_963978555.1. NCBI lineage: Eukaryota > Metazoa > Arthropoda > Insecta > Coleoptera > Chrysomelidae > Galerucella > Galerucella nymphaeae. The sequence continues at coordinate 21,120,505 of OZ021704.1, forward strand.
CCTTCTCAAAAAATGTCTAATAATTTGTACTCCACATGAAAGCGCGCCGGGTCGACGTTTCGCAATTCGCGCGCGCGAATTCCCTTCCCCTTCTCAAAAAATGTCTAATAATTTGTACTCCACATGAAAGCGCGCCGGGTCGATGTTTCGCAATTCGCGCGCGCGAATTCCCTTCCTTTTCTCGAAAAATGTCTAATAATTTGTACTCCACATGAAAGCGCGCGGGCGAATTGCGAAACGTCGACCCGGCGCGCTCGAATTACGTATTTCAATTCAAAAAATAACTTTTTAAAAAGAAATTTATTATTTTAAATACAACTTTACTATATGAGAATTAAACAAAGAATGAAAATTATAACAATAAAAGTAGCTAGGTACGCTGTGTTGATAAGATAACTAGATTCCTAGGATGAATGATATCTCTGTGTGGGTGTGCTTATGTATGCAGAAGTGTTGCATGTAACTCCTCCCTCCTAAGTATCGAAAAGTATGGAATGACTTTTCGATTCGGTCCTGTTTGAATTTTCTTCGGGTTTTTCGGTTTTCTTTCTTCTATATGTTAAAATTTTGGATTTCAATTTGATTATAGCATATAAAATAATGATAATACATATTACTCCTAGAATACTTCCAATTATCGGTGTTTGATTTTGAGTGTGAACTATTTCTTGAATGGGCTTCAGTTTTCTTGATATTTCATTAATTTGGTAAAGGTCGTCTAAGTCTAATTTTGTGATATTAGATTTTTGGTAGTGTGTAGATGGTGAAATTTTGTTTGTTTCTATTTTTGGAAGAATGAACGGTTTGCCGTAGCTGACTTCATAGTTGTGTATATATTTTTGATCGTTGATCCAAATTTCGCAATTACGAGGGATTTCGAAAAGTGTTGGCTCTTCTATTTCGAAATAATGATTTGTTTGACATTTTGAGAGAACTTTTTCTGGTTGTTTTGGCATTATTAAAATTTCGCTAGTTGTGACTTGTTGAATAATTGTTTCTTCAGTATTTACTTCTAGGATATGGCAATCTTCGAGACTATTTCCTTCGAGTAGGCTGAGAGTACAATTGTCTTTTCGGACAAAATTTTGTTGACAATAGTAGGTATCTTCCAGTAGTGGGCATTCGTCTTTTTCTGATTGGATTTCGTTTTTCTTCCGTGCCAAATAGGGAAAATTGGGAGTGTACATGTGATCATTTTGGATAATGGGAAAAAGGTGATAGAATTCAAAGGTTTCGGAATTAAGTATAGGGACATGAATAGCAAAAATTAATTTTGAATTAATAATTGACACTTGAGTGCCGAGAAATTGATAGTACGTTAAAATATTGGTGAAATTTGGAATCTGTTTTGGCGTATAGATTTTACTTAAATATTGAATCATGTCTACAATCTCGTAACTAGAAATAATAGAGCTGTGTACAGAGTCAAGTTTTGAAAATACTATCGCATCTTCAATATTATCTATGAATGTTATAGTTGATTGACAATCTAAGTTAAATTGGTATAGCATACCTTGAAAACTCAGGTAGCTTTCGAGGGTTTCAATTTTGTTATAAACCGATGCTGAAAATTTTTCCAAATCGTTATTGAATTTTATTTGATTTTCATTTAAAATGGTGATTGATTTATTATAGTGGTCAATAAGTTTTTGATAAAGAGAAATTTGAAGGTTTGTTTCATGAATAAGATTATTTTGATTTTGTTGTAATAAGTTAATCGCGTCATTATATCTAATTTCATCGTCTGAATCAAGGTTTCCAAAAAGCCATTTATTTATTTTACCAATGCCGTTTACTAAACCTCTACGGTTTCGAATATGTGGGTTTAGGTTTTCAAATTTCTTTTCAACTGATTTTATTAAATATTCTGCTCTTATTAGCATGTTTTGTGCCAGGGAATGATATGATATTGGGTTTGAAGCATTTATAGTTGTAATCTTAGTACTTATAAAATTAAAATGAGTAACTAAACTATCTATTTGTCTAACAAGTTGGCTTAGATCTAAATAATGTAAAAACGTATGTTTACTATAAACTAATCTAGCATTTCCTAACTGGATAGGGAGTAGGAAATTCTTAATTTTCGTAACTTGTATGTCTTCTCCACTACATACCATGTGGAACCCTTGAAGGACCAGGAATAGCGTCAGGGCTCGCATTTTCGGCGACATCCTGTAACAATTTACGAGATTTACCTTTTGGTTTTCTGACGATACCTTTGTGGTACGTACCTTTATTTGTTTTAAGCAAAATACATTTATCTTGGATTATGTTAGTTTGTTTAAATTTGGGAAGTCTCTTATTTCTTAATTTAGTTTTTACATAAGCGACATTTTGTTTCGAGTAATCTAATGGTTCTGATCTGTTTGTATTAAGTTTTTCTATTACTTTTTGTTTAATTTCTTCATTCCGTTTCTTTAGTTTTTCGTATAATAGTTTACTTGTTTCCTTGTGGTTTTGGACATATTGAGATATGACTAAATGGTCATTTAGGTCAAACGGATCTGGATTGTTTATGTGTCCCTTCGTTATTTCAAAAGGTGTAAATTTAGTAACCGTGTGAACTGAATTATTATAGCTAAGGATCGCGTGTTTCATTATTTGATCGGGGGTTAAATTTTTATTGTCTTCTTGAATACATCGATAATGTTCTAAAATACTAGAATGAAATCGTTCAACGGGTGAATTAGAATTACTGTTTTTTGCCGTCGTATGGTGTAGTTCGATACGGTGAAGTTTGCAAAAGTCTTCTAAATCAAAATTTTTGAATTCCGATCCGCTATCAGTTGTAATTCTTTGAGGTAGTCCATGGTGCGTTATAAAATTTAATAAGGAGTCTACGGTGGAAAAACCTGTAACACTTGATATAGGATAGGCTTGTCCGTACCGTGAAAAAGAATCGATTATTGTTAGGTATGATTTGTTTGCAATTCTAAAAACATCGACATGAATATGTTCAAATGGTTTAGAGGCAGTAGGGGTTAAATTAAATTTAATAACTGGAGGGTTCCTATCATATTTGTTTTTCAAGCATGTTTCGCAGTTATTTATAAAGAGTTCTATTCCTTCGATCATTTTTGGCCAATAATATCTACAACTAAGAGATGTTTTGACTTCGTTTATGCCTCTGTGTCCTGATTTGTATACATGATAATATTCTATTTTTTCTTATTGTTCGTCGATTGATTGAATATCTGTAAGAGTTTTAGTACACATGATAAACTTAAATGCAGAATTCTTAAATGTATTTTGTGCAGTTACTATAAATATTCGTGATAGAGATTCATTTTGAAAATAAAGAGCGTAATTTTGATTGGGGTTGATATATTCTTTGATAAATTTTATTATATTCGATTCCATTTCTACTATTGGCAAAGTAACATATAGACGAATGTTTTCAAATATTTTTTCTCTTTTAATTTTTAATGTATTTGTTTCCCCACTTGTGAAATATAGTTGGTTTTTAAACATATTCAGTGGTTTTTCTGATATCGGAATAGCTAAAATAGGATTTTCGGCAGATGTATGCACGGTTTCAATATCATTATCATCTGGATTTGATTTTTCTCCTTCGGTTAATGTGGGTGAATTTATTCTAAGATCTGATTCATTTCCATCTAAAATACTCGAAATATCAATATTATCTAAATTTGGTAATATATTTTCGGGTTGACTATACTGATCAATTCGTGATTCAATCTCTTGATTCACGATTTCGTCAATGTCACCTGGATTAACGTCAATTGATGCAGTTTCTAACGCATTAATATCTGGATATCGAGATAATGCGTCTGCAGCTTTATTGCTTTCACCTTTCAGATATTTGATGTCAAGTTTTAGTCGCCAACGCACAAGGCGTGAGTTCGGCTCTTTCAAAGACATAAGCCATTGTAAGGGTTTATGATCTGAAAATATTGTAAATTTTTTACCAAACAGATATGGCCTGAAGTATTTGCAAGCCCAAACAATTGCCAATAACTCTTTCTCTATAGTTGAATAATTGATTTCCGCCGAGTTTAAAGTTCTACTAGCGTAGCAGATAGGGTGATTATTTTGAGATAGGATAGCTCCTATAGCAAATTTTGAAGCATCAGTTGTTAGTTCGAATGGTTTATCGAGATCGGGATATGCTAACACTGGCTCTGATATTAAGATATTTTTACAAACATTAAAACATTCAATAAACTCTTCTGAGTGTTGAACTTTATGATTTTTCTTTAAACATATCGTCATTGGTTTAGTCAGTTGCGCAAAATTTTTTATGAATTTTCGATAGTAACCGAATAGTCCTAAAAACGATTTAATATCTTTAGCGGTTTTGGGAAGGGGGAAATTTTGAATTGCTTTTATTTTCTTTGGATTAGGTTTTATTCCTTGTGGAGTTACAAGGTGGCCTAAATATTCGACTTCTTTGCGTACAAATTCGCATTTGTCGATTTGTATTTTAAGATGTGCTTGACGTAGTTTCGAAAATACTAACTTTAAATTTTGGATATGTTCCTGGAGGCTAGTACTGAATATGATGATGTCGTCCATATACACCATGCATATTTTATTTTGAACATCTTTTAAGACTTCATTGACAGCTCTTTGGAAAGTGGAGGGTGCATTTTTCAACCCAAAAGGCATTCGAAGGTATTCGTAGTGTCCTCCGTCCACGTTAAAAGCTGTTTTTTCGATTGAGCAATCGCTCATTTGTATTTGGTGGAATCCACTCGCCAGGTCAAGCGTTGTAAAATACTGAGCTCGCCCTAATTTATCCAAAATATCGGATATGTTTGGGAGGGGATATCTATCACCGATAGTTTTATCGTTAATGTACGAATAAGGTTCGTGATATCATTAGATTTAACCAAATTATTTTCAGTAAAACTGTTAGTAAAGCTTTCAAACTTAAATAATTCGTATTGGGAATTTTCGAATAAAGTGACTTGAATTGGTTTTATTAGTGTTATAGTTATTGATTTATTTGTATGATTTTGAACTTCAATAGGTGCAAATCCGTCTTTTGCCGTAGTTAATATTTGTGGTATAATTATGTTCTCTATGTTTTGAGCGTTTACAATAATATCGCCATCATTTATATTCACTGGTAAATTTTTTATACATGTTTCTCCTGGGTCTATTGAAAATGAAAATTTTATGTCATCTGCTTGTCTATATTTAAATGGCAATTTTATATCAGGCCCAACTAATTGTTGATTTTTTAAATCAATGTTTAAATTCATACCTATTAAATCTTTAATACCTAAGATTCCATCGAAATAATCGTGAAAATCGTAAAGTATAAAATCAATATAGTAATTTTTACTTTTTAATTCAGCAAATGCAGGTACATGTGCTTGAAATCTGATATTTTTACTCCCGATACTACTAGATATAACAGTATTGGAATGATAAATTGTATTTGGAAAATATTTCTCAATTATAGACGGTTTTATTATTGATCTAGAGCTACCGGTATCGATCAGTAATTTAACGTTGGGATTCTTAATTTCTATGTATGGTAAGGGATTTACAGAAAACGCGTTTATTTCTACTATTTCTTCTTTTTGGATGGTCCCGGCATCGGAAAATTTTCGTCGAAATATTGCTCATTGTCTGTATCAGTGTTGTCAAATTCTGTTTCGTTATATTCGTCATATTGATTAGAATCGTGACCTGATTTACTACACTGGTTCACGTATAATTCTTCGGAAACGAATTTCGGTCTAGAATTTGGGTTCGATTGAAAAAATCTATTATTATTGATAGGTCTTTTATTTATTTCGGTAAAGTTCCGCGATGTTGTTGACATCGGTGTAGGTTTTGGTAACTGGTTTCGTTGACTTGGGTCTGGTTTAAAAACGTTTTTGGGTGGACCAAATACTTGTCGATTCGTAAAATACCTTTTATTTTGTGGAATAGGCTGAACAGGTATTGGCTGATTGGGCCAATGTTCCCTATTCTGTACAATATTTGATTGATTGGTTTGATAGCTTTTATTAAATTGTTGTCTGTTATTTGATGAAAAATTTTGGTAGTCATTATAGTTTTGATTTGAGTTTGAATTATTATTATGAAAATTTCGCGACTGTGGATATTGTTTATTCGTATAATTATTATTATTAAATCTATTTTGTGAGAAATTTCTATCATGCAAGGACCCGTACAATCTCTCGAAATTTTCAAATTCCGTGACATACGCCATGGCGTCTTCTAAGGTAGCGGGTTTTCTTAAGTGCATATTATTTTTTAACGTTCCGTAGCAGCCAGCAATGAAAGTATTTAGCGCGGTTTTATCATATTGATTTATTTGGCAATTTATCTCTTCGACAGTTACATTTGGGTCATTACTTATTCTCTGGATAACACTACTACGAATTAACTGGAGTCTACTTCCAAAATCTATCAAGTTTTCACCTTTGAATGGTTTGGCTCTAATCAATTCTTGTACAAGACAATCTAAGTCCCGTCTATCAGCAAAACATTGTAATAAGGCAGATTTCAATTTTGGCCAGGTATTCAATTCTACTCTATTACCCACCATGAAGGCAGCTCTACCTTCCAATTTCTCTTGAATACATTCTATTATATGATAATTCAATTCAGCATCGTTTAAACATCTATAAGTTTCTATTAAATGCTCACATCTAGTGATAAATTTATTCAAATGTTCGCTATCACCGTTAAATGGTTTGATATTTGCTAATTTAGATTTGAAAAGGTCCCAATTCATTGCAGGGGTAGCCATTTCTATAGAATTAGTTTCTTCGATTTCTTTATTTTCACTTATTGAAATATTATTAAGTAATTGCAAAATTCTATCAAGATTATCGTCGTTCAATTCATTCATAAGTAAACGATTTAAGATCAATAAATTCTATGATACTATCTTTCCGAATTCCAATGAAAGGTATAGGAAAGGCGAGAAAAGGAAAATTTGGCACTTACGTAACAGAAGTACTGGCTTCCAAAATCTTCTTCTCCGACTCTTTGTTGATTCTCGTCCAGCTGTATCCAACCACAGAAGGGTGAAATGTTCGTTAGAATTCGCGTTCAAAACGTTGAAACGTTAAAATCGTGAAAGTCACTACACTTTTATCGTTCTACAGAATCACCGACAAAACCGGCACACACTGTATATTTCAAAAGTAAATTTTTTTTTTTTATAGCTTGATACCTTCCACGATTTACGCGAATCCTACTGACTGCGCCAATTACGTATTTCAATTCAAAAAATAACTTTTTAAAAAGAAATTTATTATTTTAAATACAACTTTACTATATGAGAATTAAACAAAGAATGAAAATTATAACAATAAAAGTAGCTAGGTACGCTGTGTTGATAAGATAACTAGATTCCTAGGATGAATGATATCTCTGTGTGGGTGTGCTTATGTATGCAGAAGTGTTGCATGTAACTCTCGCTTCGCTCGCAATATCAATCAGTCAATATAGATCTCTGGATTAGAAAATTCATTAATAAGCATACTGACTTCCTTTCCCCTTTTTGAAAAAGCGTCTAATAATTTTTTTCTACTCCTATACTATAATTTGTTAATTGTATGCAAACCCAATATTTTCCGTAGAATGTTTGACAGTTCGACAGTTTTAATCTTTTGCGTGAGTTTTCAAAAGAAATGTCGAGTCGAAAAATTCTCAATGACCAAGGTAAATACATATTTAAACTTATTAATTTTTGTTTAAAATAATTGATTACTAATTTTGTTCACCTATAAACGTAGGCTTTATGCTGAGATTCATAGAAAAAATTCCGTGGCGCAGTGTGTAAAGGCGCCGCATAAGTTTATTTTCAATCTGCACATGCCGGGTTCGAGTCCCAATACGTACACTTTTCTTAATATTTTTTTTCAAATGAAATTTCTTTTCCTAGAAAAAAAGTGTATGTAACTCTCATGTAATGGTTATTAATACACACTCAGGCTACGTTTTATATGTTGATTTTCTATCGTTTAACCTAAGCTTAGTCGTTTTTATATTCAAAGGTTAACATTAATTAATCACTTCTTGTTTTTTCTTCTTTCTATAGATCGTTTTATGAAAACTATATTTTCTCATTCATTCAAGTGAACATTTGTCGAATGTGAGATAATATCAATGTGAATATTGTAAAATATAGCTTAAATTGAATAGCGCAAGGAAGTGTGGTCTCGCGATTATTTTAAAAACCCTTCTTTTATATTATCAGCAATACTATGTTTTTGATAGGACAAATATTTATATATACATCGGTGTTATGTGAGAATGAAATATAAATCTAAAATCTTGGTGTTATTTTCAAGCCGTAACGAGTTGGAGAAATGAAAACTGGCAGCATAGCTCATTCGCCGCTCCATCTAAAATTTGTGACCATCCGATATCTAGACATAATTGTCAAAAAATGTCAAATATTCACGAAAAAATGGCAGATTCTGGTATTTTCAATTGCGATTTTCTCTTTCAAAAGTGGATGATCCAAGAATTTTTTTTATTAAAACGTTCTATAACCATAGGGCTTTCTAATAAAAAAAAATCGTTGCAAAATTCCGAGGGTCGCCAACCTTACCCGACTCAGATAGAATTTGATAGATAGCAGAATAAAAGTAAAAATTAGATAAAAATTAAAGAAAAATAGAAGAACCGTCCTATATTCAATAAATAGACTTATCAGAAGAAATTATCCAAAATTTGAACCACTAGATCCTATCCCATCTGAAATTGTTTAGAGCTCATATTCATTATAGTGCTCAGGTTAGTGAATTTCACTTATTGGTACCAATAAATAATTAAAACTAGTATTTGATCAGCTGTACAGTTAATTCATATTAGATTTAGGTTGTTTTCTGTAGGTTAAGTTTCTTGTAGAACAGTGAATCATTTTAACTTCATATTTTTCCACTGAAATCTACATTTTTTTGTGATTGTTCATGTAACTTATTGTTTATAGTTTGAATTTATTGAATAGCTCTTTTGATATATCCATTTTATTTAAACAATATCACAACTTCTTCTAAATCTCGAATGAAAACACAACTAATCACTACAGTCACAATACATTAAATTTAAGGTTATGTTATAGAAATATTCTATGATATTTTAGGATTAAATGTCATAGACATACGCTTGTCATGTGTTCTCTATGATCATAGAAATACATGGGCGCATAAAATTTTTATTAAAATTATTAAAAATAATCTTCTCATTGAAAAGATTTTTTCTTAAAATTATAAAGAACAATCTTTTCATTAAAAAGAATAGATTTTGTGATTAATTATCTTTCGAAGCAGTTGAAAAGGAGTGAATATAGTCAAATTAAAATTTAATAATAAAATAAATAATATCATTATTAATATAAAAAAAATAATAATAAAAAAAAGGATAAATTTTTTATTGGCGCCAGAACCCGAAGAGAGTAGGAGTTTTCATGTTTCCGCAGTGAGTTAGCTTAAAAAGGGGTAAGTTGAAGATTGAAAATAAAATTAATTAAATTACATAATAAATTAAAACATATATAATAATAAAACATTACAATATATACACATATTTATCTACAATCCTACAAATAAATGCTGGGCGATCAGTAAGAGCCCAAGATCTAGCTTTAAGCACTGCAATAGAGGAAGGGGCCGATCTGATCATAGTCAGTGAACCAAACAAAAAGTTCCTCAAAAACACAAATTGGATCTCCGACACAAACAATGACGTAGGAATATACTTTGTAAACAGGAAACTAAAGGTTGAACAGATAAGAAAAGAAAAAAGTATAGTTGGAATTAGATTGGAAAAATATAGTATCTATGGGTGTTACATATCCCCAAATATCCCTATACAGGAGTTCGAAAACTTCTTGAATAGACTGGAACAATCGACTGGACAAAAGGAAGAAGTAATAGTAGCAGGAGATTTTAATGCCAAAGAGGTAGAATGGGGTCACCAGTAACTGAAACACGAGGGCAAATGCTGGCAGAGCTTAGCGCTCAGGCAGACTGGATAGTGCTCAATAGAGGGAACACGCCAACTTTTCAAAGGGCAAACTCCATTTCATATATAGACATCACTTTTTGTACAACAAAAATACAAAAAAATATAAAAGACTGGAGGATACTTGACAACGAGCCAGGCACGAATCACAAACACATATTAATCGAGCTTCAAACAAACAATGAAAAACAATGGACTGTAAGGGGCCCTACACAAATGGACAAGAAAAAACTGAAAACCATATTGAAAACTGAAGAAGAGAAAATTGAACCAGAGGATAAATCAATTAAAACATTAATGAGGGTCCTAACAAGGGCAACATCATGGAGCAACAAAGGTCCATAAACAAACATTAAAAAAAACACCCTACTGGTGGACAGAGGAAATAAAAGAAAAAGGCAAGCATGCTTAACTGCCAGAATGCAAGTCACGAGAAACTGCAGACAAGATACTGCTATGCAAGAAAGACACCAACAACTGAAAAAGGAATTAAATAAATTGATAAAACGCTCGAAAAAGATGAAGTGGGAACAACTATGCCAACAAATTGATGAAGATATCTGGGGGCAAGGCTACCAAATTGTAATGAGGGAAATCAAAGGAAAGAAAAAACCCTTTGAAATGACTGACCAGAGAAAAGAACAGGTAATAGATGAACTATTCCCAGACAGAAATCTGAACCTCTTCTGAACAGGAAGAAAACAACGGAGCCAGAAATATTTAGTCTAGAGGAGCTAATGAAAGCAGAAGAAAAAATTAAAAATAACAAGGTGCCTGACCTGCACAAAATACCTCCGGAAATACAATTAAATTACAACCCAACATGATCTTAAAATTGAATTACCAGTTAGAAAGGCAATGGTTCCCAGGAGAGTGGAAAATCACGAAATTAATTTTAATACACAAGAGCGGAGAACCAATAGAAGCAACAAATGCCTATAGACCCCTATGCTTGGCAAATGTAGTAGCAAAAGTATATGAACATCTTATTAAAAATAGACTCGAAGCGGAAATAGAGCTCTCGCCGTAACAGTACGGCTTTCGCAAAGGGAAATCGACAGTTCAAGCCATACAAAGAATTATCGACATTGCAAATGCAAATAAAAGATCAGGGGAGGAAGAGAGATGATGTGTTCTGATGACACTAGATATCAAAAACGCTTTTAATACGGCCTCATGGAGATTACTCCCAAAAGAGATGCAAAGAAGGGAAATACCAGTCTACCTGTTCAATATAATTAGAGATTACCTAAATAACAGAAGAATATCGGATGGTGAAGACAGAGAAAAAACAATATCGGCGGGTGTCCCACAGGGCTCTGTCTTGGGGCCGCTGTTATGGAACATCTGCTATAATGGGGTACTAGAGATAGAATATGGTGACGGTATAGAACCTACTGCGTTCGCTAACGACCTCGCCCTGATAGCTACTGGAAAAAATAAAGAACAGTTGGTAGAAAGAATGAACAGCGCACTGGAAGAAGTCAGCAACTAGATGAGAGAAAATGACCTGGAATTGGCACCAGAGAAAACGGAGGCGGTGATTCTAGGAAGGAAAAGGAAAAGAGACGACATAAAATTCAAGCTAAATGAGATTACAATTAACCCAGTCAAATCAACTAAGTATCTGGGAGTAATGATAGGGGAAAACCTACATTTTGGAAAACATGTAGATTATATAACAAAAAAGGCGGAACAGAGGGTCGCGGCACTCATACGAGTATTACCTAATGTAGGGGGACCTGCATGGGAAAAAAGAAGGTTGCCTTACAGTGTTATAAAATCCATGATTAGCTACGCAGGGCAGACATGGGGAGAAGTTCTGCAGCTCCAAAGGTACAGATTGATGGTTACAAGGGTGGAGAGGAAAATATTACTGAGAGTAATATCGGGATACAGGACAATCTCTTCGAAGGTTGTACAAGTAATCGCTGGGATTGTACCCATAGAACTGAGGATAAAGGAGAAAGCAAGGCTGGAGAACTTAGAGACACTGATAACAGAAGGAAACATAAGGGAAGAAGAAGACAGGACGATTGAAGAATGGCAGAACATGTGGCAGGAATGCGAAAACAAGGCACAATGGACAAAAAACTAATCCCAGATATAAGACTATGGATGAAGTGTAAGCATAGAAAGGCAGACTACTACCTCACTCAGGTATTGCCGCGGCACGGATCCTTCAGACAGTATACAAAGAGGATCGGAAAGACTGAAGAAAACTGCCGATATTGTGCAGTGACACGTAGGAACACACAATTTTTATGTGTCCAAGGTGGTTACGAGAAAGGCAAGAAGCGCAAGTAGAAAGCGGAGGGGTGAAAATTGAAGCCGGAAACTTGGTGGAGGAAATGTGCAGAGATGAAGGGAAGTGGAACATATACTACAAAATGATAAGAAAGATAACGACAGAAAAAGAAAGAGAAGAAAGAGAAACAAATTGAACAAGGGATGTATATTGAGAACCGTGACCTGTCAGATGTCATACCGAGAGGTGGTTCCTGGTAGGAAACAACCACGAAGAGAGGAAGGGGGTTTAGTGGGTATGGGTACTCGGAAAAGTGCTCGAGACCCACACAATCCCGGCGAAAAACATCAGTCAGGTATCGTGCGTAAAGCATTCCTCAACCTCTATAAAAAAAAGGTTCCGTGCCTTGGAGGGTTGGATGAGAGAGGCTGGAAGTGGTTCACCCCTAATCTCTCATGCAAGCTTCTGGGGAGGGGGTTTTCCATCCGACACGGCGCGTCCCAATGGCTCATAGGGTGTCTCCATGAGGCGTGGACCATTTTGTTGAGTTTCTTGAAACAGGAAACAATCGTCACACTGCTGATTATCTTAAAGAACAAATAGAAATTGTCATGACGAAATATGAAATAAAAAATTTTTTTGCTATGATAGTTGATATCGCGACGAATATTAAAAAAGCGTTGTCGACTTTGGTTGAAAAGTACCCCTTTTTGGTTTCATATAGTTGTGTGGCACATTCACTTAACCTAATTTTTGGTGATATACTAAAACTAAACTCAGTGAACAATTTTTTTGTCAAGGCAATTCGAATAATAAAAATTGTCAGAAATTCACAGGTTTTGTCAAGTACTTTAACAAAACTTGAAGAAGACAAAAATATTTTACTCGATGACGACATTTTTTGGATCCAAGTTAAGAAATTTTATGAACTATTGGAACCAATAGCAAGTTGGATTAAGAAAATTGAAGGAGATGATGCCAATATTTGGTTGGCACCTATTGCCTTTAAAGAGATAGCGGAAAAAATAGATAGTGCTTTGCAAACGTCACCTTTGTCTAAAGCTGAAGAAAAGAAAATGTCAGAAATAATATCGAACAGGAAGGAATTTGCTTTAAGATCAATCCACTTTGCGGCAGACTTATTACATCCGGCGTCACAGCTATTTAAGCGAAGAGGAAACTTTACAGGCTTTAGAATTTATTGATAAAATAGCGGCAGAAACTGATCAGGTTGACAATCAAATACTACTAGCTGAAATGGCAGCTTACCGTAACAGATCTGGTCCCACCTTTTCCAAAGAATTTATATGGAAACCAGTACAAAATATTAATGTATTAGATTGGTGGAATGGTTTTCTAGATACAAACTCATCCAAAGTTGCTTACAAAATTTTATCTGCACCTTTAACGTCGGCAGCAACTGCGAACAATCAGTACCGTAAGTTGGTTACATAATAAAAAAAGGAACAAATTAACTAACGAAAGAGCGGGAAAGCTGAGTTTTATATCTCATAATTGGAAAAAAGGTTGCGATTACGAAGCTAATAAGAATGACAAAAAAGTAATACAACTACTTGAAACAAAACAATCTAAATTAAAGACCAGCAGTGATGAAAACGAAACAAACGTCGAGGACTCCGAGGCCGAGAAGCAACAAAATGATATAACAGAGAACAATAAAATCTATAATACGCGACAAACAAATATTAAGAGTACAGAAAAAACCTGGAGGCAATTTTGGTCAATTGGACTCTTCGGGCGACTCCAGCAATAATGACTCTGTCGAGTTAGAATCAGATCATGAAGTGAGCGAAACCAGTTCTTGTTTTTCTGACTCACCGGACGATAGCTTAAATGAGTTAGCCTCGGACAATTATTAGGTTTTTTTATTTTGTGATTATGAGACATGCGTGTTGTGTGTTTGTACTAACTTGTCTATACTTACAATTGTAATATTGCAGTAACAATACAGTAGTAATGTTTTAGGTTTTTACGTTTTCACTGATCTCATGAGTATAATGTTTGAGTTATGTTCTTAGTTTGTATTTTACTACATTAGTAAAGAATAAAATGTGTTAATTTTTTAAACTTTTATTTTTTCAATATATGGATGGAATAAAGAGGCAAAATCATTTCGGTTTTTTCAAACATTCCCTTACATTTCCAGTTTTAAGGAACGTTCCCGGGAATCTTCCCGGGAACTTTCCCAAAAACCCCTTTCCCGGGAATCTGCCCATCACTAGGCGTGGTCGGTCATGGTACTCACAGATGTAAGGGTAGCACGACCGACCAGCCCCATGGATAAGCGATAAATAAGGCTCCAGCATGGGAACCCGAATAATTGCTCGCGGATCAAAAGGAATAGAGGAGTAAACCTCGATAAAAAACCAACAACATAGGGGAGGCGGCTATGTTGGGTGCAGAGCGATGGTAGCTACTGCGTCCAGAGGCAACCGTTGAGAAAAAGCCTAGAGGAGTAAACCTCGATAAAAAACCAACAGCATAGGGAATGCAGCTATGTTGGGTGACTAAGCAGCGGCTGCTACTGCGTCCAGAGGTAACCGGTAAAAATTCCTAGAGGAGTAAACCTCGATAATAAATCCCCACTACTAAGGTGTAAGGCATCGTGCCGAGGGTATGGAAGGTGTGAGGGTTAGAGCACCGAGAACGATTCCCTTGGGGCACCTGGCGAAACCCCATTGTACTTTGCCTTACCGGGGTAAGGGCGCACTGCCTCGCTGGATATACTTTCGACCCTACTCGTGGGATTCATATGGATAATTTTAACAAGAAAAAAGACGAAGATAACAAGAGGATAGAGGAAGAAGAAAGGAAGAGATTTGAGGAAGAACTCCTGGCAGGGCACAAGAGGACAAGGTTAGACAGGTCTACTGAGGTCAAGGTTGTGAGGAAGCAATCGAATCTCATAGATAATTTAGAAGGTTCAGATGAGGGAGAAATACCTGATGTACAAGAAAATTGGGAAGAGTTGGCTAAAGAAGATGAGATCTACAACAGTGTCCTCAGGTCAATATTGTTTGACGACGAGGAAGATACAGTCAGCAAGAAGAGGAAGAGAATGAGTTCGTCGGAAAAAACAATGAGGAAAAAAGAGGGACAAAACGAAAGCAGAGAATATAAGGGAGAAAGTGTATTGGAAACAATTTGTAGAAAGCTGGAGGAGCTGAAGCGGAAGCATGAAGAATTGGGTATAGAGGACGGGGACTTGGAAAGGATCATAGGGGAAATAGGAACGGTGACTAACCTAACCAAAATGTGCAGGATGAAAGGCAGAGTGGGAGAGGGAGAAAGCGAGAGAAAAAGCAAAGATGAAAAAACAAATAGAAGAGGGAGGGAATTTTCAAAAGTTCATGAAGATTTCAGATGTAAACTGGGACGAGGAGGTGTATGAATGCACCACATTCAAACAAATGGATTATTGGGAGGCACTGCATAGAGAAAATTGCATTGTTATTATAGACCCGGATAATGTTCCCTCAGAACTTGTACAAAATCTGAAGGAGGGTAGGGGAGAAATAGTTGGAATGGCGGAAAGTTGTAGGGGGGGAGATAGAACAAGTGGAGAACGTCGCCCAAATCTCCAAATTCCGTAAGGAATGGCATCACTTCGTAGCTAGGGTCGAGGAGGGCATGAACAACGAACAAGTATTCGATATGGTGAGGGCCTTACAAGAAAGGATAGAGAGTGTGGTGAAAGCACATCCGAGCAGTGTTGCCAGTATTGGCGCTTTGGAAAATAAATTGGCGACCAGATTATAGCATTTGGCGCACACACATAACCATCACATAGCCCTGGAGAAATCACAACTTTGAACTGGTGACAGTGTAGACCAGATCTGTGGTGTAGACACATCTGTCAACGAATTGTTAGAGTCAAAACTGTCAAACGTCAAACATAAGGATAAATATCATATCACAGTAAAATAAAATCAATACAAATTCGAATATTAAAAGTTGTTAACTGGTTTTCTTCCAAAATGGGTGAACATTACAAAAGATCTTTTCGAAAAAGATTGATTAAACATCCCTATATTTAAAGGTAAGTGGAAATTAATGAGTGAATAATTAATAATGATATTATTAATATTTTAAGATTGGTTGGAACCTGGTCCATTTGAAAATGCCTGGTGTAAGATATGTAAAATTGAACTTCGAGCTCAAAAGGCGGATTGGAAAAGGCACTCAAAATCTATCTCCCACCAGAAAAATGGAGGCTTACTTCCGAAACCTCAGAAAACACTAACAAAAGTTGGTATTCTCCATGAAAAATCAGCTACCGAGCATCAAAAAGCAAGAGACCTAAAATTAGCAATGTTTATTGCAATGCACACATCAATCAAAACTATGGATCATCTTTGTGATATTTTAACTGATCTTGGAAATGGCTCCTCTCTAACAGGTTTAAGGATGCACAGAACCAAATGCACTCAAATTATCAAAAAAGTATTGGCACTATCTTTTAAACAAGAAATAATATCTGATATTAATTATTCTGAATCATTTTATTCCCTAATAGTCGATGAATCCACTGATGTGTCTGTCTACAAATATTTATGTGTTTGTATAAGATACTTCAGTGATTTTAAGGAAAAAATTGTCACCGAATATTTAGGACTTATTTCAGTTGTTAAAATCACAGCGAATGATTTATATGAAGCTGTTGAAACCTTTTTGAAAGAAAATAATTTAAAATTATATAGATTGATAGGTATTGGAACTGATGGAGCAAACAATCTTTGCGGTCGCTACCATTCATTATTTGCTCTTTTAAAGAATGATTGCCCAAAATTGCAGCTTGTAAAGTATGTCATTCTGTACATTTGTGCTCTGAAAAAACCTCTGCTGATTTACCAGCAAGTCTTGAGTTCTTAATAAGGGAATCCTATAATTGGTTTAGTATCAACCCATGTAGACAAAATGATTATAAAAAAGTTTATGATTTAATAAATATCAATGAAAATATAAAGCAGCACAAAATACCCCAGCTTGCAGCTACTCGTTGGTTATCTCGATATAAGGCTCTTGAAATAATATTGGAACAGTGGCTTGAATTGAAAACACATTTTACTCAAATTAATAGCAAGGAAAAATGCTACACATCCAGATAACTAGCATCAATGTATGAAGATTCAGCTGATTATCTGTATTTAATATTCTTAAAGCCAGTTTCAAAAGATTCAAACAATAGAAATTTACTTTTTCAAAGCACGGATGCAGATTTTTTTAAAGTTTATGAATGCTTATTTTCTTTAATTTTAAATATTTTAAAAAGAATTTTGGAACCAATCTTTTTAAAAGAAGAAGAAACTGACGTTAAAAAAAGAATAGAATATTTTAAATTGGCTCTGGAGAATGATCTAGCATTTTTTAAATTAGATGATGTGGATTATGGGTATTTATTTGTTGATGAACTAAGCAATAATAATGAATTGAATGTCACACAAAAAAATGATATTAATCAAAAATGTTTTGCATTTATGAAAACGTTGGCTAAACAACTTATAAGCAGGTTGCCTGACAACTTCAAAACACTGCAAATGCTTAAAAACTTGTCTCCTGTATATTTTTTATCCTTATACAAACCAAAATTTAATGAAATTTTTCCATTGGAGTTTTGTGATTTCAATATTGAAGAAATTGACAATGAATTTCGCAATTTAAGAACTGTAGACTGGGTAGGCTAACTCAGATATACCCCAGGATCCTATTCAATTTTGGACTTTTGTCTATCAATTTAAAAATGCTGCAGGTGAATTGATATTTATAAATATTTCTAAACTCGCACTGAAGCTCTTAAGTTTACCTCTGAGCAATGCTGTTGTAGAAAGGGTGTTTTCAGTTATGAATTTGGTTAAAACCAAAACCAGAAACAGGCTTGCTATAGAAACCCTAGATTCAATTCTGTTAGTTAGAGTTCATTGCAAAAATAATGATTGGTGCTGTAAAAATTTCAAATCCTCAAAAACAATGTTTGAACTATTTAATTATTCAATCTATAATAAAAAATCAGAAGATACTGAATGTGATTTGGAATTTTTTGGTGATTTAGATTTTTAAATTGTGTTTATACCTAGTTTATCTCTATAATACCAAGTGAATAGTTGCAAATGAAAAAAAATTCAATTTTGCCAAAATGCAAGTCACTAACAAATATAAAGATAAAATGTTAAAAATATTTAACTAAAAATTTCCCAATTTCCTTGAGGCTATGAATAGAAATAATAAGCTTACTATTTTTTGTATATTTTAATATTAGTACCTAGTACCTACATGGCTAGTCAGAAAATCTTATTTATTTTTTCGTATTAAAATGTATTCTTTTGTCATTTTTGAATATGTAAAGTGTTTTTGATTTTATTTACTTATAAATATTGAAAAAACATTTATTAAATTATTAACATGTTATTCCAATGTCCTAATAATTCACAGGAAAATGCACCATCAATGACGTCATTACATATAGTGCAACTGCAAAAGAAACATCCATAATAATCAAATATATTACTATCTCAAGAAACGTTTGGCGCCCGCGTCATTGACGTGTTAGGTTAGGTTAGGTTAGGTTGACTTGATATTTAAAATACTGGCAACACTGCATCCGAGGTAAATGTTCTAATTATGGAGAGTGCAGATCCAATCTACTTTAGGATGGTGCTGGAATATGTTGGAAGAGGGCGGAGAATTAAATATTGGGGCGGCGAGAAGTAAAATAAACAGGGAATTGGTCTTGGTTAAGACAGGGGGAAGACCGTACGCTGAGGTGCTCAGGGACATGAGAGCCAAGGTCGACATACAGGCCCTTGGTATCAAAGTTAACAACATCGCTAAGACAAATAGCGGGGACCTGATAGAACGTCTAAACGGGAAGGAGACAGCGGAGAGACTGAAGACTGAACTGAAAGAAAGGGTTAAGGACGTTTCAGTCGCCGTTGAGAGGAGGGAAGTAAACTTCAATGTGTTGGACCTGAACCCGGCAATCACACCAAGGGAGATCATAACGGCATTAGAAAATCGCACGGGCCTTAGGGGGGAGGATATAGGGGTGAAGGGGATCCGGAACACGAGATACGGGGGAAAAATCGGCACCTTTGCGGTATCCCCGGAAGCGGCAGATGTTATCAGAATGGTAAGATCCGTTAAACTAGGATGGTCTTCATGCAAAATTAGGGAAAGGGTAACACCACTCAGATGTTATAGGTGCCTTGATTATGGACATGCCACGCACCAATGTAAAGGGCCAGATAGGTCTAGGCAATGCCTAAATTGCGGCATGGACGGCCATGGGGCTCAGGACTGCAAAGCAGAACCTGGATGTCGATCATGCGGGGAAGTGGGCCATCGCATGGATCGTATGGACTGTCCTCATTACAGAGAAATAGTGTATGGTAAGAGGGTATAGAAATTTTCGTAGACACTACATATATAAATTGGGTTTTATTTACACATAGAGTTTTATACATATATAGAGTTTTATTTATACATGGAATTTCACGGGTACACGGCGGTTTATTTATACATAGAGTTTTATTTATACACGGGATCGTCTTGTTTTTACATATGATTTTATATATACTCGTGTTGTCATCTATACTCATACATTTTAACACACTCCTAAGTATTTTTATTTATACATCTATTTATTTATGTATCTATCCGTTGGGTAACGTGTATATTTACATGTTAATTTATTTGTTGGTTCATGTAAAAATTCATTGGTTATTCTCCGTATTAGCACACAATCTTGACTTATCAGGTTTACACAGGTTCCCCACAGAAGCAGGTGTACATAATGGCACATAAAAATAAACAAAATGGGAAATCGGAAATCAAGGTGTTGCAAGTGAACGTGGGGAGGGCGAGGGCGGCACATGACATGGTGTACGCTAAAGCCCTTAGCCTAGACGCCGACTTGATAATAGTTCCTGAACCAAATAAAAAAATCACTGCAGGAAATGGGTGGAGACAAGACAAATTGAAAAACGTAGCGGTGCTGGAGACTGGACTGGAGACACCTGTTCGCAAAGTCAGTGGTGCGTTAGGTTAGGTGGTTAGGTTAGGTTCCTCAAAGAACAGTGAGGTATATAATATTCATCCTGAGGCAGACATAGACTTAATAACTGTCGATGAGTTATTGGAGGCAAGCGAAGGACTCAATAGTGGCAGGGCGCCAGGACCTGACAAGATTACAGATACTATTAAGAAAATGGTTAAAGCTGAATCAGACACATTCTTACAAGTTCTGGATGAAATGATGGAAAAGCAAATATTCCCAGACGAACTAAAAACTGCTCAACTAATACTGATGTGGAAAAAAGGGAAACAAATTGACAAAAATTCTTCCTATCGCCCTATATGTTTACTAAGCTACATGGCTAAGCTATTGGAGAAGATCATTAAGAAACGACTAGATATGGATTTGGAGAGATTCCATAAGTTATCAGATTACGGTTTCCGCAAAAAGAGATCAACAATTATGGCCGTGGAATATATCGACACAAAGGTTCGGAAGAAAAAGGCAAATTGGGTGGCGCTGATATTGATAGACATGAAAAATGCATTTAATTCCGCTTCGTGGCCACATATCATCAGGTCCTGCGAAAAAAAAGAGATTCCCAAATATCTAATTAATCTCATCAAGAGCTATCTAACATCAAGGAGGATGATAATAAACCCTAATCAAACAATGGATGTAGCTGCGGGGGTGCCACAGGGATCTGTCCTAGGACCGACTCTGTGGAATATGATGTATGATGAAATACTGGATATCATCAAAAGGCGTTGACCTGGTAGCGTTCGCTGACGACCTCGCGATCTATGTGGAAAGTGGTGACTCTCTCCAGTTTATGGCAAGAGGAAACTCCACACTGAGTGAAGTAAATAGTTGGATAAAGAAAAACGGACTGGAACTAGCAGAACACAAGACGGAAGCAATAATACTCAGAGGTCCCCGGGATAGAGCGCATATAAGATTCGTGTTGAATGGTATGGAAATCGCCCCCCTACAAAAAGTAGAATACTTGGGCATATACTTAGATCAGAAACTGAAATATACCGACCATATCAGGCTTACGTGCGAAAAAGCTGAAAATAGGGTGAACATGTTAAATAAAATCCTACCAAATATTGGTGGTCCGTCGTCGGAGGAAATTATTGGTGGGGGTTATAAATTCAATACTGTTATACGGAGCACGGATATGGTCAAGAGCGCTAGTACACGCAAATATCCGGGGAAGGATGGAACAAGTACAAAAAAAATTCTGATGAGAGTCGCTAGTTCTTATAGAACTGTGTCAACAATTGCACTGCAAGTAATATGTGGAGAAATCCCGATACACATATTGGTGGATGAGAGAACTAGGAGTTACCGCCGCCATGATCCCGAAGTTCACCTAGAGGAAGAGAGATACGAATCCTTGGAGATATGGCAGCGCCAATGGGAAAGTACTACAGATAAGGCAGACTGGACGCGAGAACTCATACCAGATGTAAGAGTCTGGATGAGGTGCAAGTTCCGTAAGCTCAGCTATTTTCCACTCTTAGGTGCTGTATGACCTTGCCGTTGGTGGAGTGGCTCAGTAACTTCCTTCCTTCTCGCGACGCAAGGACGGGATGGAACGAGTAAAACTAAGAAACAGCACAAAACGGTCAGTGGGGCACTGGCGGAGCTACCGATGTCGAGTAGGTAGCACCAATAAATGCCAGTAGAAGATCCAACAGGCCCAAGTTACATCCGAACACACTGATAAGTCCTACCCGATATGGAGGGCGAACGGCGAGTTCCCGGTGCCGAAAAACGGGGACCTCTTGACTATGGTATGGTAACCCAGACAGAAAAGTCCTGATGGAGACAACCAGCTTCAAAAAACCGAAACCCAAGGTGTCACGCGAACCGTGCCGAAGGGCGAATGGCCATGCGAAGTTGGTCACAAACGGCGCCTCCGGGATACCTGGCGACCTCCCGGAGTAAAAAGCCTCAGCGGGGTAAGGGCGCACTGCCCCGCCGGAAATATAACACGACCCAACTCGTGGGAAAGAAATGAACAGTGATATCCAAAAACAAAGTAAGGAGATAGTTGATCTAGCTTGGGACAAAGAGACAAACGGAAAAACAGATAGAAAAGACACACCTAAGCACAGCAGGCTTAATCTGATAGGAAATTTGAAGAGGTCTAACTCATTAAACACCGAACAAAGGAAAAGGAACTTGATGGACACCTCGATTACGATAATTGAATTATTGAATAGAGTATCTATAAGAAAATGGCTGGACAGAAACATGTGGAAACCAGTGGAAAAGATCATGATCGACGTAGAATGTCAAACAAAGAGCAATGGCAGAAAAGTCTGTGGCACTCAAACTGTCGCTGAAGGAGCTTTGGAAAGCCTGGAAGGACACAAAAGAGCTAAGACTTTAGAAAACTTTGAAGCCATCTGTAACCTAAAGTTTGAAGAACAAATATACAAACACGCCGAAATAACCCACGAGCATCCACTCGAAGCGGACCCAAACATTATGAAAGTGCTTCTTTTAAATGAAAACTATATCAGTGGACCGACTGACGTCTATATGGGAAAATACCCCCAACTGAAAGATATGAAAGGGGATTTCGACACACCAGAGCAATACACAAAAATAAAGACGAACAAAGACTAAAGAATGCACCACCCGTATTATTAAAGCAACCTCGGACAGGACAACACATAATCTTTGGAAACAAATGAATAGAATTGAAAATGAAGTCGCAACCGAAAGCATGGTCTTAATACAACAGGTGAACATAGCGTCAATTGTTACATTAAGGAAAATGCTGGAATATATCCTAAACAGAACCACAATTAAAATAAAAATCTACGTCCCAGACGGATCAAACAGCACTACAGACTCTGTCAAAAAAGAAAGGAACACCTATGGAATAGTGGTCAATCAAGGCAATAAAAGTTATAAAGGCGGTAGAAGCCACGGACTCAGGAACAAGTGACGCAATTAGAACGATACGTAGCACGAGGGGTAGCCAACTGCTTATCACGATCGATAAGGACGAAGAAAAGATGACAAATCTGAAAAAGCTTCTAAAAGCTACTGGGTCTGATATAAAGGTAAGGCAGTTAGGATCTGAAAGTGATAAAGAAACTCTACACATCAGAGGCCTGGACATTGAAACTACCAAGGAAGAGGTAATAGAGTCCCTGAAATGCACATTGGAAGTATGGAACAATGGAAATAGAGTAAGTGAAACGAGACCGCAAGCAAACAACACGCTTGCGGTTACAGTAACTCTCAACAAAACGGAAGCCGAGAAGTTCATCCAGGGAAGATATATAAGAATAGGCCTAGTAAGATGCCCACTAGAAAGAAGAATAAATGTCGCAAATTGCAAGAGATGCTAGAGTTATGACCACGAGACCAAAGAGTAACAAAGAGGAGAAGGGAAACCTCTGCCACAGATGCGGTGGCGGAGAACACACAGCTAGAGAATGTCGTAACACAGAGAGATGTATGATTTGTGTTGACGATTACGACGACAGATACGGTAGCCTCAAGTGCCCGAAATTCAAAAATGCACTCAACAGAGCTAGGGGCCAACAGAGAATAACCTTTGCAAGAGCGCAAGCCGAGAAGACAAGCAACGAAAGATTGGTTCCATCAATACAGGATAGTAAATAGACCCCAACAGAAGAGGCCCAAATGGTCACAGAAGCCATTTTGGAGACAGGGTCAGAGATGCTGGACCAATACTGGCACGAATATGACCAAATCTTGGCAAATGCACAAGGAACCGCTAGAGAAATTGTGGTGTATCCACTTAACTTAAACATCGTGCACAAATAAAACTCACGTGTTTTCTATATGCTTTAATACTTATGATTTAAAGTGGTTTTACATTACATTCACTTATTTAACTATCATGCTAAATTTATATCTATACCGAGTCCGTGGTATATATGGCGGAGGTTGAGAGCAGACTATCTATTCGACGTTACAATGAGCCCTGTGCTCCTTGACTTGACACCGTTGCCAACTTTCCAATATGTCCGACATTACACCCCCCTTTGTTGGCCTAGCTCCTGTGAGTGCAATTTTTTTAGACTTATGCTTCAATATACCTACAGTATGATTACGATTTACTACGTTTGTACAATATAAATTATCTTTACCTACGATAAGTACTACGATAAGTACAGTGAAACATTTAACAATTATTTTAGAAAACAACATTCGATTTTATTATCTACCAAACTTAAATTCGTATTATTCTTAAGTAATATTAGTACCTAAGCTCTCTCTTCCGCCATTCGACTCTGTCATTTCCTAAAAACACATACATAAATACAATTTTAAAACCACGTCATTTTTGACTATCCACACATTTTACAAATATTTTAACAATAAATACATATTTCAGTCGATTTCTAATGCATAATCTTTAAATTTTGCTGGCGTTTTTGTAGTTCTTGAACTACGTCGAACAATCTTCTCTAAATTACAATGTTTTGCAACATTTGTCTTACTTCCGGTTTCCGATGATTCCGGGGGTTGGCCTGGATCACTCGGAATGAATGGTTCTGTCTGTTGTGGTTTGGAGTGTTCAGTTCGGATTGGTGGTTCAGCTGCGTTGTTAATTGCAATATGGTCTTGCCCTACTGCTTCATCTGTAAAAACAAAATCATCATTATTTACAAATTCATTATTGTCTGTCGTTTGATTTGCCGTTTCAGGCATATTTTCCCAACAATACCGTTCCATATTGTTTTGTTTGTTTCTTACATCGGTATTTCGTTTTACTTGACCCTGTTCCTTCTCTCTCTCTCTTCTGTGTATCTGGTTCGCATGTCTTTTCCATAACCTCTCATCTTCTAGTCTGCACAGGTATGTCGTTTTACCTATTATCTTTTCAATGACTGCTTTAGTCCAACTTCTTTGGTTAGGATTACTATAATCTGCTACCGCTACCGTTTCTCCTATTACAAATTCTCTCTTTTTTCCTTTGAAATACTTAATCTGTCGCTCTTGAGCTTTCTGGTGGTTATTTTCTGCTCCAGTTTCCTCTTCTTCCCTACTTACTCTCCATTCTATGGACTCTTTCAGTATGGATGCTCTATTTCTGAGTTGTCTACCCATCATCAGCTTGGCTGGTGTTTCTTTCGTTACGACATGCGATGTTGTCCTATATGAAAATAGAAATTCTGAAATTATCAAATCAAGACTCTTACCCTTGTTTCTTATATAAATTGCTCTGGCTTTGACATTGTTTTTGAATGTTTTTACGATGTTCTCTGCTGCTCCATTCGACTGTGGATGACCCGGGGGTGATGTGATATGTCGAATGTCATTTCTTTTGAAAAATTCTTGCATCGTTTCTGCTGTAAATTGTGTGCCGTTGTCTGTTACTACAGTTTTAGGAATGCCGAATCTGGCAAATGTCCTCTTAATTTTCTCTTCCGTTTCTTTTGCTGTTATATGGCTCATAATGTGTGCTTCTGGCCATTTGCTATATGCGTCCACTATTATTAATACCATTTTACCTCTTATAGGTCCCAGAAAGTCCATGCTCACTCGTGTCCAAGGCTCGGTTTCAACATCCCATGGTGTTAGTATCGCTCTTGGTGGAGCTGGCTTGTTTTCCATACAGCACATACACTTTCTACATGTTTCTTCGATCTGTTGGTCTATTTTAGGCCAATACACATACGATCTTGCAATACTTTTTGTCTTTACCATTCCGAAATGGTGTTGGTGAAGTTCATCCAGTATTTTTCTTTGGAGTGACTTCGGAATAACGATTCTATGTCCCCATACTAAAATTCCTTTGCCCACAATCATCTCGTGCTTTCTGTGATAGTATGGTTTCATCTCTTCTGACGTCTCTGGCCATTTTTCTTCTCGTATATATTCCATTACATTTTTCAAAATAACATCCTTTTTGGTTTCTCGCCTTATTTCTTCAATACTGATCGTTTGTTCCTTTAGTGTGCTTACAAAATTTACATAGTTACCTAAACCTTCAAATTCATCTGTAATGTGATTAATATTTAAGGGTGCTCTACTCAAATAATCAGCTACAATATTATTTTTTCCTTTTATATATTCAATATCATAATTAAAACTTGATAAAAATGCTGCCCAGCGTTGCATACGGCTGGCATGCATTTGTGGTATACATTTCTCAGGGTGAAATAAGGATATTAATGGTTTATGATCAGTTCTAATTTTAAATTTTTTTCCATATAAATATTGGTAAAATTTAATTAAACCCCAGTAAATGCTTAAACTTTCTAAATGAATTATTGGGTAATTTTTTTCGCTCGGTTGCAGAGTTCTAGAAACACAAGTTATTATTCTCTCAGTTTTATCTGGCATCTCATGTGCTAATACTGCTGAAATCCCTAACATACTAGCATCACAAGTTAATACAATTGGCAAATTTGGATTAAAATGGGTTAGTACTAGTTTTGATGACAATATCTTTTTAATTTTTAAAAACGCAATATTGCATTGTTCATCCCACTCCCATTTAGTGTTTTTATTCAATAAATTATAAATTGGTTTTAATATCATTGATGCGTTTGGTATAAATTTTGAATAATAATTTACCATCCCCAGGAAAGATCTCACTTCTGTTAGATTTTCTGGTCTGGGTGCCTCTTTAATCGCTTGTATTTTCTTTTCGCTTGTCTTCAATCCATCACTTCCAATCACGTGACCTAAATATTCAACTTCTGACTTGAAAAACTCACATTTATCCAATTTTACGGTTAGTCCAGCTTTCTTTAGCTGTTCTAATACTAGGATCAATGTCTTCAGATGTTCTTCTTCATTTTCACCTGTTAGAATAATATCATCTAAATAACACACACATGATGGTATCTTTTTTAACAGTTGCTCCAAATGCCTCTGAAATATAAAACTAGCAACCTTTATTCCAAATGGAAGTCTGTTAACCGTGTATAAACCTTGATGGGTACTCCACGTTAAAACTTTACTTGATTCTAAATCTACTTCAAATTGATTATAAGCTCTACACAAATCCAATTTGGTATAATATATTCCTTTATGAAGCTAAGAGAAAATTTCTTCAGCTCTTGGTAAAGGATACTCCATATTCTCGAGGTATTTATTTACAGTTACGCTGTAATCCCCACACAATCTTACTGTACCGTCTTCTTTTAAAACTGGAACTAAAGGTGTAGCCCACTCTGATGTTACAGTCTTAGATATAATACCTTCTTTTTCTAACCTTTCTAATTCTTCAGTAACTCCTTGCTTAAATGCAAGAGGTACTGGACGTGCTTTACGAAATATTGGCATAGCATTATCTTTAAGATATATTTTAATTTTATCTAAAGTAAACTTACCGATTTTTTTGCTAAAAACTTCTGGAAATCTAGAAACAATATCATTTATTCTTTTATTTACGTAATCCAGCTGATTAACCACTCCGAACTGAATTCCAAATGCTTCTAACCAATCCATCCCCAGAATCTTCGGACCGCCGTTAGCTATAACATACAATTTGATTTGCTTTATTTCGTCTTTATATTTGACATTAACATTTATATAACCTAAAGGCATAAAAGTACTATTATTATAACTTTTTAAAACAATCTCAGCTTCCTTTAATTTAAAATGTCTAAAATACCTATTAAAATGTTCTGCATTTATCGCTGATATCATGCTACCGCTATCTATTTGAAATAGATGCTCTGTATTTTCTATTAAAACTTTGACAATAAATTTTTTATCAACATTATTGATATTAAAATTTTCTAACTCTAATGGACAATCACTAAACACATTAAAATTTTTGTCTGCTTCCTCCGCTTGATTGTTTTGTTCCGCGAACCAACAATCTTGGCATTTATTTTGGTTATTATCAGTATTTGAAAAATCTACATAATTAAAATTTTTATTTGCACATGCTCTAGCAAGATGTCCTTTTCTTTTACACTTAGAACAATAAAAATTTACATACCGACAAACTCCTTTATGACAATTATTACAAACTTTACATTTTATCGTCTTGTAATTTTGTTTTCCTTCCGCCATGTTGACATTTCTTTCAGATGTCATCCTCCTGCGTGGAAGTGTAGCTAGATTCGTAGACGTCGGTCTATCCATGCGCTGTCTTGAACTGCTCTGTGAATCTGCGCCGTGCCATCGGCGTTGTGGTTGGTCAAAATTTGGTCGTTGCCGCGCACCTTGATTTGAAATTCCTCTTGCCGCTCGATATTTTTGATTTGATGACCTTGTAGTGTCGTTTACAAAGTTTATGTTCACCTCTTTATCGATGCTATCGTTTTCTTTTTTTATTGCCAATTCCACTAGTTTTTTTAGATCTGCAGTTTCCTCCTCCTCGCATAATCTGTCTAATATCGGGCCGTTTCTCATCCCGGATATGAATTTTTCTCTCAAAAGCAATTGTAAATCATTTCCAAACTTACAGTTTACAGATAGGCTTCTTACTCTGGCATTCCATTCTGCCATCGTTTCTTCACGTGTCTGTTGAGCTAGGTGAAATTTCCTTCGCTCTCGCCATACAACTGTTCTTGGACAATACTGTTGACTTAGTAAATCTGTTAATTGCTTAAATGTCTTGGAATTTGGTGGATCTGGGTGACACAGGTCTCGTAGAAGTTCATAAATTTCACTAGGAATATTACTTAATAACGTAGCTACTTTATTTTCTTCCTTCGTACCGTTTGCTTTAAAATATTCTGATAATTGCTCACTGTATATGATCCAATCGTCAGTTTCGCAGTTAAATTGATGGAACACGATGCCGGTTGATGCCATCTTTTTTTCTTTTACTTTTTTTACTTTTCTTCTCATATTTCTTTTATCCTCGTCGCCATTTTGTGGTGTATCCACTTAACTTAAACATCTTGCACAAATAAAACTCACGTGTTTTCTATATGCTTTAATACTTATGATTTAAAGTGGTTTTACATTACATTCACTTATTTAACTATCATGCTAAATTTATATCTATACCGAGTCCGTGGTATATATGGCGGAGGTTGAGAGCAGACTATCTATTCGACGTTACAGTGAGCCCTGTGCTCCTTGACTTGACACCGTTGCCAACTTTCCAATATGTCCGACATTACAGAAATCGAAACGCAGGGTAATATACAGAAGACAAGTAATAAGAACAAGAAAGATAACGAAGAGGGCCGTACTATATTCACAACCTCTACGGGAACGGAAGCAGCTACCTAGAAACTAGTAACACACACCAAATTTTATCTGTACATACATACATAATATCATACATACATAAATTTTATCTAATTTAGCTCCAAAAAAATTGAAGAGAAGGGATGGTCAATTTCGTTAAAAGAACACACCACTGTTCAGTCTCCATTTGATTGTTGTATACTGGTTATTCATTTTCTGGATATATTAACAAGTGGAAACTTCTCAACTCGCAAATTAACAGAACCAGTAGACGCTGTCGAAATTTCTGAAGGCTTCAGGAAATTTTTGTTACAGTTTTCCGCAGGTGTCGGTAATTTTTGCCCGACATGTAGTAAATTTGAAAACAAGGAGGGCGTAGAATGGTTAGCTTGTGATAGATGGGTACACTTAACATGCAATGTCGACGATGAAAAAAATGAATCATACGATTCTGAGGATTTTGTATATTATTGTCCCTTATGTGAGAAATTGCGGAATTAAATCCTACTGGAAATCTAGAAATGTTCCTGTACCACTGAATAAAACGGATGACACCAAATTTTCAATTCATGATAATGGTCTCATCACAGCTCCGAGATATTATGTGAATAATAAGTATCTTGGTAATTATATTGTTGCCAAATACGATAGTAAATACAAATGTACAGCGCTAACTATAGAGAACTTTTCAACTTTATCTTCTAGGGAATTCATTTTGAATACAGCCTTATTCACATGTACGAATTTGATGTATCATGATAGGCTAGAACAAAGCAAAACTATGAAAATTTCGTCTGTGTATCAGTCAGAAATGGTAATTTCCCGACCAGATGATTTCCATGAGGATTTCTTCAAAAATGATTTTTTCAGCGATATACAGCGTGTAAAAGCCAAATGGAATAAATTCATTATTTCGGTTACTGTACATATTCATAAAAAATCCCGAAACACGTCAAATTTAAATTATAACTTGACATTCTTTAACGTGAAAATGCAACCCCTACCTTCAACCCCCTTAGAATGACAGGTACAACCCCCAATTTTTTAAATGGGAAGTATAGGCTTGTGATATATCATTTGAAAGGTCTCTTCATTCTCTATTCAAAAATGTTATTGTTTTTAAATTTAATGCAAAAATTAACATAAAAAAAATTAATATCATGTTGTTACCGAAATTCGCTACAATACAATCAAAAACTAAAATGTAATGCAAAACGTAATAAAATGTAGAACACGAAAAAGAACTATGAATGTTAATGAAGTAGATGTTCAAAATGTTCTCCGCGAACGTCTTGGCAACATCCTAATCTCAAATAAAACTGTCTTCTAACATTATTTAACATATCAGGCGTGATCGACCTAATCGCAAGCGTTATTCGTTCTTTTAAGTCATTTAAATCAGAAGGTTTAGTTTTGTACACATGGCTCTTCACATATCCCCATAAAAAGAAATCTAATAATGTAAGATCAGGTGATCGTGCTGGCCATTCAATCGATCCTCGCCTCCCTATCCACCGATTGGGAAATATTGTATCGAGGTACTGCCGGACATTAAGTTGGTAATGTGGTGGTGCTCCATCCTGCTGAAACCATATCGTATTCGCTGGAACTTGAGGATTACCTGGATCAGGATATAAATTTGCCAACTTTGGAATGACATCATTTTGAAGTAGTGCCAAATAATTGTTGCCATTCAAGTTGCCCTCAATAAAAAAGGGACCAATTATATTGTTCCCTACAATCCCTGCCCAAACATTAACCTTTTGAGGGTATTGAGTGTGTTCTTCTCTCATCCAGTGAGGATTTTCCGTGGACCAGTAGCGGCAATTTTGCCGATTAGCATGACCGTTAAGTAAAAAAGTACACTCATCAGAAAACATAACGTCTTCTAATTGGATAATATTGTTATCCAACATGTCCATCATTTGCTCACAAAAAAAAGTTTTCCTATCAAAATCGTCTTCCATGAGCTCCTGAGTAGGTATCATCTTATACGGATGCAATTTATTTTCTTTTAATATGTTTGCTATCGATGTATGGCTAGCATTGAATGTAGTGGATGCCTGTCTACTCGATGTATGTGGGTTTTCCTGAAACTCAAGCAACACATCTAATTTGAGTTCATCACTCAGTGCATTAGCAGCTGCTTTTTTTATCTGCCTTACATGACCAAACTCGCGAAACTGCTTTTCTATTTTACTTATTGTTCCTTGGGATATAGGCGGTAAATTAGGAAATTTCTCATGAAATAGGCGAGTTACTTCCTGTTGTGTTCGGATGTTATCTCCGTAACCAATCATTTGTAAAACTGTTATTTTATGCATTTCCGTTAATCTAACCATTTTTCAGAATTGAATTGAACAAACTTTATACTTAAATTACAACAATGACAACTTAAATAAAACAATTTACTACTGCTTGTTAAAATAGCGTTGCCACGGAAATTCTTTAAAGTTTTTCAATGGTTACCATCTAAAAACCACATTGCTACGGTTTTTGTTCACTTTCTCATTATCAAGACCTAAACGGGAAATAAGTTGTAAGTAATATTGTAATAAGTTCCGAGTATATTTTAGCGAATTTCGGTAACAACATGATATTAATTTTTTTATGTTAATTTTTGCATTAAATTTAAAAACAATAACATTTTTGAATAGAGAATGAAGAGACCTTTCAAATGATATATCACAAGCCTATACTTCCCATTTAAAAAATTGGGGGTTGTACCTGTCATTCTAAGGGGGTTGAAGGTAGGGGTTGCATTTTCACGTTAAAGAATGTCAAGTTATAATTTAAATTTGACGTGTTTCGGGATTTTTTATAAATATGTACAGTAACCGAAATAATGAATTTATTCCATTTGGCTTTTACACACTGTATATGAAAAAACCAATATAATTCCTCTTCTTCATGATTATCATTATACATTGATAATTGCTGACTTTCGAAAAAAAGAGTTCACATACATCGATCCTAACCGTTCCAAAAAGAGTGAAAATATTGAAATGCTTGATAGACTAAACGAATTTTTTCATTTACTGAATAAATTTGAAGAGAATAATGCTGCAACAATGATGGGCCTCGAAGCGAAAAATGTAATTCATCCATTACAATCTGATGGTTATAACTGCGGTTTCTTCGTTATTTATTTCATAAGCTGTATTCTGGATGGAGAAAACTCTCAGCATACGTTTGATCCGGATAAATATAGGAAAGATCTACAGCAATATTTTATCTCTAAATCAGAAAACATGAAGGAGTTATGTTTGTCTTGTGGAAGAAATGTGGTAAATGTTGAAGACGATTGCTTTAAATGCTCTTCCTGTCTCAGATTCATAGAAAAGGGTTGCATTTCATCAAAATTGAAGAGAACATATGATTTCAGCAACTCTTCATGTCCACTCTGCAAATACTATTGATAAATGAATATTGGGGTTTCATAAATCATATATATCATTGATTGCGAAACCTTTACTTTGCATATATTTTCTAGTAAATATCATCTGCCCAAACCGTTGGAAACATTTAAGAAAAAGTATATTTTGGTGGTGACTTGATCTATTTTTTTTTAGAAAACTAACTTTTGTGACAACCTGGTATTTTGCCGATCGGAAGTTTATATTTTGTAGATACTTCCCTGTAAATTTCATTCGTTGGGAACATTTCGGGAAAAAAATATTTTCTGGTAGTGACTATAGTAATTTTTTCGGAAAGTAACTTTGTCAAGAAAACATATTCGTATTCTGTGTAAAAATAATTTATTAAATCGCAAAGCGCTTTCGGCTATTAAGCCATCTTCAGTGCTTACCTGTAAGTAAGTAAAAAGAATTTGTAGAAAATATAGAAGAAGTGGATTAAAAAATTACTTACTCGTCAGGTAATACAAGAAACTTGGACAACACATTGACGTCATGAATTAAAATTACATTAAAATTAATATTAAAATGATCCCCTGTTTAGGGTTTGTTGACTCTAAATTTGGAACATTATTGAAAATTTTTCTTTAAATTATTTTAAAAATGAACTCCGAACACGTGTTCATTTAACGGATGTTGTAGTGACACTAACTCAATTTCAAAAAATTAAAATATGACAAATGACAGTGAACATAGAACTCAATTAATCCAACAAACGTTCAAAAAGACACTGCAGAAATTCTCTATAAATGTCCCAAAACAGACATGTGAACTTCTTAATGAAATTAAAGAAAATTTGATATTAAGGTCTAATGGGAACCTATCAAATTATAAAATTAATGAAAAAGATTGAGGGTCTAATGAGAACCCATTACTGAATCTAATTCAAAATAAAAATTCACATATATGTCAAGGAACATCCAAAAGTTAACAAATCAATTCAAACAATAAAAAACACAATCAAATAAACATTGTAGTCTGGTTGTAACCAATAACAAATAACAAAACTAATTACGGAAATTTAATTTGATTGAAGTCTAATGAGAACTCGATACTCAAATCCAATTCCAAAAACGAATAAGATTAAGGGTCTAATGAGAACCCATTTCCAAATCTAATTCAAACTAGATGATTAATTAAAAGTTAATGGAAACTCCAAACACAATAACTGTTAGAGAAATGAAGTATGTAAAAACAAATTGTAGCAATTATTAAAAAATGTTCAAATCCAATATAAAATAAAAATCAAATGTAAACCAAGTAACATTTCAAAACCAATGTGAGTGGTTTTACAATAAGGAGATCTGATTTAGAGTCTAATGAGAACTCATTAATCAAATCCACTACTATAAGAAAAAGATTAAGGGTTTAATGAGGACCCATTACTAAATCTAATTCTAAACAACTGTAACAAAAGCTCAGAAAAATTACCTTTCTAAAATAAACAAATGGAAATCATGGCTCAGCTTGATGGTGTTATGGATAAATATGAAAATCATCATAGAGAGAGGATTAGTATGTAACAAACAAACTAAAGAATGTATTAAAACTAAAGAAACTAATGGTCAAATTATATTTAAAAAAGAGAAAAATATGCTTTAAAAATATCAAAAAACTCATATGAGTTGTTTACAAACAGAAAGATCTAATTTAGAGTCTAATGAGGACCCATTAATCAGATCAAATACTAGCCAGAAAAAGATTAAGGGTTTAATGAGAACCCATTCCTAAATCTAAATCAAAAACAACCACAACAAGAGTCCAGAAATATTTAGAAAACTATTAATCTTTTAAACGTCTATGTAATGGAATATAAGACCTATTTAATTGTACTTGTTTATTCAAACAAAAACTATTGTTTTGTAATTCTTCACTAATCTGTAAATCTTCAAGAAAATCTAACCTATTAAAATTTTTTGAATTAACTTCTTTTAAAATTTTTGAATTGCGATTAGGACTGAAACTATGCTTATTAAATTTTAAGTGATGACCAAAAGCTGAATTCTCATGTTTACTCAAATGCTCACCTATTCGAACTTTTAAAGGTCTACAAGTTCTGCCTATATATGAAGCTTCACAATCATTACATTCAAGTCTATAAATACCACTTTTTGATAAGTAACTTTGTGGCAGCCTGGTATTCTGCCCATCGAAAATTTAGATTTTGTAGATACTTACCTGTAAATTTCATTTTCCCAAACCGTTGGGAACATTTCGAAAAAAAAATATTTTCTGGTAGTGACTCCAGTAATTTTTTCGGAAACTACCTTTTGTGACAACCTGGTATTTTGCCCATCGAAAGTTTAGATTTTGTAGATACTTCCCTGTAAATTTCATTTTTCCAAACCGTTGGGAACATTTCGAAAAAAAAATATTTTCTGGTAGTGACCCTAGTAATTTTTCCGGAAAACTAACTTTTGTGACAACCTGGTATTTTGCCCATCGAAAGTTTAGATTTTGTAGATACTTCCCTGTAAATTTCATTTTTCCAACCTGTTAGAAACATTTCGAAAAAAAAATATTTTCTGGTAGTGACTAGTAATTTTTTCAGAAACCAGATTTTGTAGATACTTCCCTGGGTGCCGATTCTCGGGCCAGGGAACAGCGCTCTCCGAGAGGAGAGATCTTTTGTCCTTGTCACTAAAATGACAGAGTAACCAAGCGAAATGGAGACAAAAGATCTCTTCTCTTGGAGAGCGCTGTTCCCTGGCCCGAGAATCGGCACCCTGTAAATTTCATTTTCCCAAACCATTGGGAACATTTCGGAAAAAAATATTTTCTGGTAGTGACTCCAGTAATTTTTTCGGAAACTACCTTTTGTGACAACCTGGTATTTTGCCCATCGAAAGTTTAGATTTTGTAGACACTTCCCTGTAAATTTCATTTTTCCAAACCGTTGGGAACATTTCGAAAAAAAAATATTTTCTGGTAGTGACCCTAGTAATTTTTCCGGAAAACTAACTTTTGTGACAACCTGGTATTTTGCCCATCGAAAGTTTAGATTTTGTAGATACTTCCCTGTAAATTTCATTTTTCCAACCTGTTAGAAACATTTCGAAAAAAAAATATTTTCTGGTAGTGACTAGTAATTTTTTCAGAAACCAGATTTTGTAGATACTTCCCTGGGTGCCGATTCTCGGGCCAGGGAACAGCGCTCTCCGAGAGGAGAGATCTTTTGTCCTTGTCACTAAAATGACAGAGTAACCAAGCGAAATGGAGACAAAAGATCTCTTCTCTCGGAGAGCGCTGTTCCCTGGCCCGAGAATCGGCACCCTGTAAATTTCATTTTCCCAAACCATTGGGAACATTTCGGAAAAAAATATTTTCTGGTAGTGACTCTAGTGATCGAGACGTCGAAATACGAGTAATAATATCACTGTATATAAACAAAAGAGTTGTCTATGTTGTACAGTGATAATATTCTTCCATATTTTGGAAATAAACCTTATGTAGATAATAGATAAGTGTATTTCTAAATATTAGGTACTGTAAAAGCTTTCATTAAATTGAAGTTGGGTGGTGTGAGCTTGGATAAGTGGTGGGGATAGGACGCTGGCTCTGAGCGACAGAGCCCGACGCTATCTTCACACAAGTAGCAAATTGTAGACAGGCAGTTTTAAAAGCTAGCCATATATTTTTGCATAGTACCTACCTATAGAGGGAATAAGTGACAGTTTTATAAAAGTGCAATAGAATAACATAACCTCTTTCATCAATAACCTCAGAAAAATAAAAAAATACAGTTTTAAGCTTGTCACTGACACAAAATTAAACAAATAAAGTACGAATTTACGATAATTACGTTGACTTGCATATAATACAAAGACAATGGTTGCGACAATTACAATTTTTTCCGCCAGAGGGTCCATTGAATTAAACCACAGAGTACACCATCTGTGATTCAACTCCGCCCAATATCACATATGCTTCAATCCCTCTCTTTTTTATTTTGTTTATGGTTTTATCTTTCATAAACTGGGCCCCAGCTGGCCTTTTTTTTACAAAGATAAACAGTTTTCATTTGTGTTAGTCTTCCGTCTCTGGAGGGGAGCTCAATCCCGTAATTCCGTTGCACCACTGGATAGTCCAAACTATATGAGTTTATATTCTTCGCAGATAAAAGTGAACAATAAAAACAGTGATAATTTGAAGTCAGCATCGCACAGTATTAGTGCCTTGATTTAAAACCAAATAGAATATCCATATGATCGGTAAGCTGAGAAAATTCAAAGACTAGGTACACATTGATGTTTATAATCATTTGTAGGAACAACTGCGTTTCCCCAATGAATCACCTTTTGATGACACTCAGATTTTATTCTACAGGTACAGTGTATTGCTGATTTTGGTGGTGTAGATGTATCAACTGCTTGTAGAATAATAAAAAGAGTCTCAGGCAGTGGCGGCTCTTCGAAGGAGGCTACGGAGGCTCGGCTTCCTCAACAATTTATCCAGCAAATTGCACCAGAAATATTTTATTGATTATTCTTCATTTCATTTCTCGTTTCACTGAAATTTCACAATTAATTCCCCGTTTACACTACTTATTTTTGAATCTCACAACAGAGCCCGGAGGCTAGATTCCACTAACATCTCTATCGAAGCACGTGCTGCTCAACACAGTTGCCGTTTTTTCTACCAGTCCAATTGCTAATACCGTAAAAAATAGCGGAAATGGTAACACCCTCAGGAGGCTAGCTTCTCTCGGCTGAAATGATATACGAATTGATACGAACCACGAAATACAGAATACGAGGGTGGGCTCATGGATGGTAAGTGGTTGTTTTGTTTCATACGATTAGCGGGAATAATTAAGGGACGCCGCGCGAATTAAGGTTAGAATAATTAGTTTGTCCGGAAAGCTAATAAAATTCAAAATAAATTCGATCTCTTGTGCTAGTGATTTAGTTGCTGAATTTCTAGAAAATCCATTTAGTGGATTAACATACAACCAAAAAGTGGTTTTTAAAAATAAACGGCCCCTACCGGATTTAAAAAGATTAGTGTTATCAGGTAAGTATCAAAATCGATCATTTAACACTGACAATAAATTATAAAAAATATTCATGGTTAACGGGATCTGAGGTACACAATAAATTATATTGCTGGACTTGTTTACTTTTTACAACAGATAATTCTTCATGTTGGGGGCGCTTGGGTTATAATGATTTGAAAAATTTATCTCGTGGTCTAGACAGACATGAAAAATCACAAGAACATATCACATCGAGTATTAAATTTAAATTAATTGGCTTAATAGAGTATATATTCAGAAAAACGTTTTAACTTTTATGTCCAAACTCCTCTCTTGAAAAGTTCACGAGCCGCCACTGGTCTCAGAAAGTATTGCCGCACTACGACCACATTATATAAAATTTCCATTAACCATTGAGAAGGTGCATGAAGCACAAAATGATTTCTACAATATTGCAAGATTTCCAAGAGTTATTGGTGCTATTGATGGCACTCACATAAGAATTCAATCACCTGGTGTGAAATGGTTTATGTTATGATTCATGTAACAAGTTGCTTTTTAGGAGGTAATGATGCAGAAGTTTTCCGTAACAGAAAAAACTACTTCTCTATAAATGTGCAAGTGATATGTAATGCAGAAATGAAGATCATTGATTTAGTTGCAAGATGGCCAGGATCAACTCATGACGCCACAATATTCAATAATTGCAATAAGAAAATTGATTTTAAGGAAAATATGTATCCAAATTGTTTGATCTTAGGTTATATTTCAGGCCAACTACTTGTGAACAGTTTTAACAAATTATTTTGTAGGAGATAGTGCATACAGTATGAGACCATATTTATTTACCCCTCTTCATAATCCAGCAGGGGAAGGAGAACGTTTATATAACGAATCTCACATCCTCACTCGTGAAACTATGAGTTTGGAAAAGAAGGTTTCCTATACTGGCATACGCTTGCAGATTACGTGTTCCCAAATTATTAACAATTATTGTGGCAACAGCTGTACTTCACAATAGGTATAGCAAGAAGTATGGGAGAAGAAGAACCACCTCAACCGGCAGATATTGAAGAACACATTTTACAACAATCAATAGAGAATGGTCAAATTCCTGAAGTTGGTATTAATTATAATGGAAATGCTGGACCTGATGTGAGAAGAATATTGATGAATAATTATTTTGCTCAGTTATAAATAATGTATGTATGTATTGAAATTAAAAAAAAATCTTACATGATTATTTTTCATTCATAATTCCAGCACCAAAATTTTGAAATATACCCTTTGGAGGCAATACTTCAATTTTTTTCAAAATTTCTTCTTTAATTTGTACATCTAGCTTCAAAGAACGTTTTCGTGGTAAAAACTCTACTTCTTCTCTCTCCTCCTTTTTGTTGCTTGTCTTTTTCAAATCCTGTAACTCCAGGTTGGCAATTTACAGCTTTGCTTGTGATAATTCGTTGTTATTTGAGGAATAGAAGAATTAATTATAGTTAAGTACTTACTATTTTCCATATCTATTTTTTTTAAAGCATGTTTCTTTTTTTCTAGTTACATAATCGTATTGTAATTCAGACAATCTACTATTATAATAATAAAAAAGACCGTAAACCATGAACTAACTGTTATGTATTTACCCGCGGTGTACACTATCCTTGACGGCAGTACTGAATTAGCGCTGTCAGTCAAGTAAGTAGGTGGCAAGGGGTGACACACGTGGTCCGGCAGTTTAAGTTGTTTTAAGCAATAAAGTGAATCTAGTTAAAGTTAACATAGCGTTTTATTAAATACACAATACTAACCTAATCAAAACATGGCAGGTGCCAATACAAGAATAAAAATTAACTATAAAATTCCAACGATGCCAAGTCATATTTAGTTTAAGTATTACTTAGAAACCAGGTCAAAATCTGAATGATGCAAAAGAACATAAATATAAGAGACATTTATATTTAAGTGATACTTTGGGCGGCCGGTTGCACCACCCCATCCTAGAATGAGTTTTACCAAAGTCTGACCTAGGACATAACTTAGAAATCCGTTGCACCAACATTTTTAGGCAGCGTTCTAGCTATAAGCGGTTTCAACCTTGAGAGTAGATGGCAACATAGCAGCAGTGTCAGAACTATGAAAGAAGAAGAAATGAGTACGATGTTACTGAATAACTATGAATTTGGGACAAAAGTTTCACTTTTAACCAAAATAATCATTTTGTTCTCGGCTTTCGCACGCCACACACCCAGTCTTTAATCTGCTCTTTTCATTTTTTTCTCTAATTTTTTATATTTTGTTTATCGGTTAGCTATTCTTTTATTATTATTTATTTAGGTATCTAGTAAGTTTACTCCTTAATCTTGATTATTCGATCTGCTTAATTTTAATTATTCGATTATTTTTGTTTGTTAGTTAAGTTAGTTCCTATCCTAGTGGTTATTATTTTTTCGAATTAGTTTATTGTTTTTATTTTAGTCAGGTACATATTTCATAAATTGAGCTCAATGGATCTATAGTTATTTTTGTATATATTCCAAATTATTCTTTTGTTCAACAGTTTGTAAATTTTCATTCGTCATGGATAAAAAACGAGTTAACTACACAGCAGAGGAGAAACGTTTGCTGGTGGAGATAGTAGAACAATATAAAGTAGTTTCAGAAAACAAAGAGACGAATGCTGCGTCCAACATGGAAAAAGACAAAACTTGGACGATTTTAAAAATCGCTTCAACTCGAAAAATTTGAATGTATTTCTGGATTCCAATTCTTTGAAGAAGCAATGGGCTCATGTGAAAATGGATATGAGAAAAAAGGCAGCTAAACAAAGGCAACAAATCTACCAAACAGGTGGTGGGCAAAATAATATTGTAGATGAGCCAAATAGTGACCTCGTCTTATCAATAATTCGAGAAAAAACAGTATTTGGAATGGAAAACCAGTATGATGCCGATTTTACAAAGGAATGTAAGTACCTATGCTAATTTCTAAATTTTACTATCCCAATGTTCAATCGTACAAAAAGTAATTATTAAATTACACAACTGGTTTGCAAATATATATAATAATGTTAATATATAGGTCACTTCTTTTAATTTGCAGATCCTTCAACATCACAAGAAGTGATAACTGAAGAAATTCAATCTTTGGCAGGTACAAGTACCAGTAGAGAACCTACCATAGAGTTTGAAATCCAAACTGAAAAAATTGGTCTTACAGAAGGAAACCTACACACAAAATTGGGCCTGTAGAAGAGGCGAAAATTGAGGTTCTACATGCCCAAATCTGCTTCTACAGGAAAAAAAAACATAAAGAAAAAATGTTCCAACTGGAATACGAACATAAAAAAAATGTTTATGCAAGAATTAAATCAAAATTGTAATTGTAAAAATAAATAGCTGTAAATATAAACTTCGAATTTCTATGGTTCTGACAGTAGTTTCTTGATTAGGTAAATATTGATCAGCCATTTTATGTACATAAAATGTAGGCAATAATTAAAAATAAAATTCAATTTACTGCATTCAAATTAATACAATGAAATTTTATGATACAAACTGCAAAAAGAGATCAATTAAATA
Organism: Galerucella nymphaeae; assembly: GCA_963978555.1. NCBI lineage: Eukaryota > Metazoa > Arthropoda > Insecta > Coleoptera > Chrysomelidae > Galerucella > Galerucella nymphaeae. Next base: position 21,161,879 of record OZ021704.1, read on the forward strand.
AGCCAAAATTCTTTTTGTTGCTTTGTAAAACTCCTTTACTTTTGATGAATAGTAAAATGAATAAACTATATAAACTATATTTATCAAAAATCAAATTTAAAATAAAATTGTAACTTTCGTTTAGCTGAAATCAGTTATGGAAAAACTGTTGCCATTACCATGGTAACAGGTACACAAAAACCTAAATCATTTGGTGAGAAAATACGCGGTTGCTAAGTTGATCCCGCTTCCGTTTAGCTGAAATCAGTTATGGAAAAACTGTTGTCATGGCAACGATTGTTGTGATTGGAAGTAAACAAAAACTCAAATCCCATGGTGAGGAAATGCGCCGTTGCCAAGTGGACCCCACTTTCGTTTAGCTGAAATCAGTTATTGTAAAACTGTTGCCATGGCAGTCATTGCTATGGTAACGGCTACACAAGAACCTAAACCATATGGTGAGGAAATGCGCTGTTGCCGAGTTGACTACTATCCACCATACTATCGCTTAGCTGAAATCAGTTATTGTAAAACAATTGCCATGGTATTGGGTACATGGAAAAATAGCTACTGCTGACGTTATCACCATCTAGACCTTCCCATGTCATCGACAATAAAGACTCCTAACTCACTAGTGTAATGATAACGCGAGCAAAGCGAGCGCGCCGGGTTGACGTTTCGCAATTCGCGTTTATTGCGAAACGTCAACCCGGCGCGCATTTTTCACAGTCTTTTGATAGCATTTTCCATTAGGTTATTATGTATGTACGTATTCCTGATAGTATTAAATAATGTGGATAATCATGTGTAATGATTCAAAACATTTCTATGGTTCATACAACAGCCTTTTTGGTGTGCGTCATCGTTTGTTAATGTCTTCCTGACACATGACGTGGAAAGAAATAGAAAAAAGTCAGGTCTTTGATTAATCTTGATCAAAATATCGCAATAATGAGCCGTTCAAATGTATTACAAACGTTAACCCTAATCATTGACTTACCAAAAAATTTGATTGGTTGATGTTTGGATTAAGCGCAAGCGCGACCTATCAATCGGGAAAAATATCTTGTTTAAAATAGGATTCAGATATACCTTTCGAAATGTCAATGTGTCTTACATCTTTTTCTACTGTCCCACTGACAGTTCTTGAATGCGATCCTGATGATTTTATTTATTAAATTTAGGGTTAGATATGTGTCAAAATAGCAAATAAAATAAACGACATACCGAAAACCCGATTATAAGTCACAAACGATGACGCACACCAAAAAGGCTGTTGTATGAACTCTAGCTTCGATGTGAGCAACTCTTTAATATCAACAATAAAAAAATATTATTTTGACCTAAAATCTTCATACTCTATTCTTCTACAATTCGACATTTCGCAATTCGCGCGATAATGCAACTATGCATTTCCTCACCATATGATTTGGGTTTTTGTTTACTACTAATCACAATAATCGTTGCCATGCAAACAGTTTTTCCATAACTGATTTCAACTAAACGAAAGCGGGGTCAACTTGGCAACTGCGCATTTCCTCACCATATCATTTAGGTTCGTGTGTACAAGTTACCATGGTAATGGCTGCCATGGCAACAGTTTCTCTATAACTGATTTCAGCTAAAAGAAAGTGGGGTCAACTTGGCAACCGCGCATTTTCTCACCATGGGATTTGAGTTTTTGTTTACTACCAATCACAACAATCGTTGCCATGACAACAGTTTTTCCATAACTGAATCCAGCTAAACGGAAGCGGGGTCAACTTGGCAACCGCGCATTTCCTCACCATATGATTTGGGTTTTTGTTTAGTACTAATCACTACAATCGTTGCCATGGTAACAGTTTTTCCATAACTAATTTCAGCTAAACGAAAGTTGAGCCATTATTAAATTCAAAATACACAGATATATGAATTTATAATTAAAATCACAGAAAACAGAAACATTAACCTAGTTTGAAATATAATAGAAATCACAAATGTGCAAAATAATTTTCGACCAACACCCTTCTGTAGTCTAAATTATTCAATTGGGCTGGAAGTGGAATATCCCCATCTTGCAGGGCTTGTTGAAGCTCATGCCCTAAAACTTCATTTTCTTCTGGGGGTTCTGGTTCAACATTTAGCCGAGCAAGATTATGAAGCACAGATTTTGCAATAACAACAGGTAACACATTTTCTAATATCATCCTGCATCCATAAGCCATTATTGGAAAACGTCTTTTCCAAACACCGAATAAATGCTATACTTTAACTCTAGTAAAAATATGTGACCTGTTGTACCTACCTCCTTTCACCAGCATTATGTGGATCAAGAAAAGGTGTAAATAAATATTGTGAATTAGAGTACCCGCTGTCACCTACAATGATATTTATATTTTATTTTTCATTTACTGTTTAATGATTTCCATATACCTAGCAAGAGTCCATTTGTGAAATTACCCATTTCAAAGTTTGTAACGTTGTTACTATTTTTCCGATATTTGGTAGTTTATGTTTCAGTATTTTTTTTATTTTTTTCAATATTAATATCACCCTCTTTCGTATCTAGTTGTTAAAATTGAGGTATTAATAATTATTTGATATATGTGTATTAGTTTTAAAACATCTGGTATATTGCACCTGTATGATTTATGATACCGTACGCGCAAATCAGTCCGCGCATTTCTTAAGATTTTTAGGTAGGAGACCTACTGAGGGGGCGACAGAAAAATAATAAAACTTGGCAGCGAAACAAAAATTGGCTCTCTGGCTCTTGTTCTTCTTTATCTTTATTTGACCGTATAATACTAGCTGCCGTTAATATCCGACCGACCGTTTCCGGAGACTGATTTTCGTGCACGAGGTAAGCGAATTGGAAGAGTATATTGTAAATAATTTTTTCCGTTATAAATTCATTTACGCCTAACTTCTTTTATTTTAACATTATCATTGATAAAATTTAATTTTGCTTATTGCCTACTCAATTGTAGTAAAAGTTTCTGTGTATTTGTGTACAATTCCGAACTATAATTTATATTGTTGGCTTTAGGGAAAAGAGATATATTTGTGAAATTTCAAGGATTGTCGCTGCCAGAGCAGGTAGATTCTTGAAAGGTTTTCAAAATATTCCGTGGAAACCCGACTGCCGCCGTTCATCTGACAGGAAAATATTTTCAGGAATCTCAAAGGCTGATCGCTGCCTGAGCAGGTGAATTCTTGAGTGGCTCTGAAAATATTGAAAAGAAACCCGACCGAAGGAAACAGTTCATTGTAGTAGATTGAGATATTTGATCAAAGACAACTTGGAACAGTCTCGTACGTGCACGCTGCCTTAGCAGGTGCTAACATTTCGAGGATTTTCCAAGGCGTTGAGCGAAATAATCTCACGAGTGTTCGCTGCATAAGCAGGATCACAAGGGAGAGGTTTTCGGACTCTATTGTCTAGCTTTCATTTAAGTGAATAATTTAGCACCAACGGCTGGGATAACGTCAATCTAAAAACAGGTTCCGACAACCGTGATAACCTGGAATAATCTTGTACATGTACGCTGCGAAAGCAGGTACAACATTCGGGAGGTTTCCAGGCAAATTGGTAAAATTTCCGTTTTATGTATCGGCAACTAAAAGTTTTTTTTTAATTACTTCTGTTTTTAGTAAATCTGTAAACAAATATTAAGAAACACTTAGTTAGACCCCGCTAGTACCCTAATAACGCTTTCTTTGTGTATTTATCATTTAACCGCTAGTTAAGATTCACTATTTTCACTTGCATCTAGTTATATCAGTAAGCCTTGCACCTCAGCTTGTATGTATCTTGTAAAACGATTTCAACTAGTTTATTGCTTGGTGTTGTGGTTTTGGTGTTAATATTAACGTAGTTAATTATTGTAATATAGGTACTATTTAATTTTAGTATTCATTTATTTATTCAAAAATGAAGCTCCGTATTTTCCAAATAAATTATTTCAAAGTTGAAATAAAAAACTCTAATTTCTCAGCAACTGGAAGTTTCATTTTCCGATAGTGGTGAACAATTAAAGCCTGTTTCCCACTACGTGTTACGTCAAGGTCAAGAACAACAGACCCCTGGAATTACTTAACCTCCATCTGTTGCTACCCTGGTAACTCTAGACGCTGCATTCTCAAGAGTTCGGTGGAGTAAACCATCCCAAAAATCTGGCGCCCGAGAAAATCTAGTAGATACTGAACCCGTGGGTGTTATAGTGACGTCCGTATTCATATTCAAAAGAGAAAGCACGTCACAAGTTAGCTTTCAATCTTGAATTATTAATATTGTCATATCATTGGTAGAGCCTGGCCACCGAGCAACTATATCTTCAAAAAAAATAAGTCTACACTGAGAACAGCTTGTATATTTAATGAAAAATATCCCTTTCTTTTGCGAAATACTTCTGCATCATTACCACCTAAAACAAGAGTTTAAAAATATCATGATATTTATGTAAATATTAGAATTATTGTGTCCGATTTATACATTTGGATATTAATATTTTAATGCTAGTAAATTTGTTTATAGGGTAGAACATGATAAATTATTACATTTTTAGAGACATTAATTCAATTTTTTTCAAATATTCATATGTCAAATTATTATGATATACATATTTATACCACACAATATATTGACACATTACATATATCTTTTGCACACTGGTACCTACAATTATAAAATGTGTTTAATCCAAACCTGGCGATAATATCCATACATGAGTACCATCAATTGCTCCCATAACTCGAGGGAAATTGGCAATATCAAAATTTATTTTGCTCTGCTGCTGTTTCTACTGGATTTCTGGGCATCTTGATGTATTTGCTTGATAAATGAGCTATTGCTCTAGATACTTTAGCTACAGTACATGATACAGTCAGCATGTATAAAATCCCCAATTGACAAGAGATGTCCACCAGTAGCAAATGTCCGTAATGTCAAAAATAATTGATTCATGGGACAAAGAATTATTTCTAGAAAAGATATAAGTATTAACTTCTTTCACAATAATGTATAGATTAGCAGTAAATTACCTATCATCTGGATACTCTAACTGATCCTCGATTTGATCTAACACCATCAAAGCCGTTGGTTTTTGCAACCTGAATCTTTTAAAAAATTCGTCATCAGAATATGACTCAAAATAGTTTGTTCTTTCGAACACTCGACGAGGTGATGGAAAATTGTTCACCATATCTACGTTATCCACTAAATCTACGTTATCTACACCTACATTCATATTAAATAAAATATGAAAAAATGAAATCACTTCGAAAACAAATAGGAAAAACTTCAAATAATAGAAAAAGCTCGAATTATTAAATGAACATCTACTGATTACTGACTACGATTAAAATTATAATAATGATCAAGAAATAAAATACAATAAACTGTTTGGCAGTTTGGAAATAGTTCTGGGGGTCTATTCTCGAATGTCGAACAAAATATGTCGAATTCGACATTTGTCGATAAAAATTGTCGGATTCACTAAGTAGAATCAATGCAGGATTGTAACAGCAAATTTCTGCTATTAATTGAGTTTTATTTGCTAATGAACTTTCAATATTCAAATATACTATGTCTGAGTTATATTCTAGTTTAGAATTTGGTTCTAGTTTTTTGAGTTATTTTGTACAATCTGTTTACTGACAATTTTAGGAACACCATTTATATATTTTATACATTTTGTATCATCACCTGAATTAACAAATGAGTTCAATCTTACCTTTAATTGCTTATAGTAATTTCTCTGTTTAACTGTTTGATCGGAATATATTCTAAGTGAAGGAACCTTATCAGTTATTTTATTCCGGTTCTTTAATACCTATTTTACAGTTTCGTTTGAATCTAGTTCAACTTTCAATGGACGGCTTTTTCCTCCCTCATTTTTTCCAACTCTCATAACTTTAAAATGCAGAATATTGTCATCTATATGTGAAAATAGCTTTTTAATTGTATTCTTTTCATCTTCAATTCTCTCATTTCTGTTAGTAATAGAGGATTCATTCACATTAAATATAATAACGTTGTTGGCTCGTCTTCTTCTTTCTTCCATTTCATTTATGAATTCTTCCATATCAAACTTCTCTCCACCATTTTTGATATTGCTTAGATCATCTTCCATGGATTTATTTTTTTGCTTCAAAGCATCTACTTCTTCTTCTAATATTTTATAAGTAGTGACTAAATTACAGCTTTTGGCTATATTAACCTAAAACTTGAGCAAGTCACATGGATGAGAACGATCCGCCGCCCGAACCGGGCGCATATTCAGATGTAACAGTCAAGATATCCACTTCGGCGAGCCGAACGCGGACGAACGCTTTTTTATATGTAACGTGCACGAAAGCACTTAAATGGACATCCAGACTGTTACATTAATCGCATTTTTACATTAGTCAAGCGAAAGAAACTTGTGCAGATATTTTGTTTGTTTTTGGCTGAAATAGATATCGATAACATAATGAAAAGTGTTAGTTTTAATTCAAAACTAATTAAACAATCGTTTTATTGGATTAGTGCAAAGGATAAAGAAGAAATTGAGGAATTATACTTAATATCTACTTATTTTATTATTGAAGGTTATGTGATTATGTTGATGTAAATATTGTTTTGGCGCGTAAATCATAACACTACTCCAATAGCGTATAAATATTAAAAGTTTCACCTAATTTTATTCCATCGTCTGACAAAATTAAAATGCAGATATCTCGAAAATAATTTTATGAAATTTAAATAAATGTAGCACCTTTCTCTACTGTAAAAATCACAATTTTTCGTAAAAAAATGCAGGTGGAAAACGTTTTTGATTTTTGTTTCAGAAATTTGTAGAAGAAATACAAGAAATTAGTAAAGTGACATGGTCAATAGAAAAAACAATTGAAAAGGATAAGGCTAGAAACAACTTGTTTAAGCGAATTTATTATTGCCATTTTAATACAAGGCGAAGAAAAAGTACCACAGATTTAAATAAAAAAAGGTCAAGAAACATTGATTGTCCAGCAAAATTAATAATAACTTTAAAGAAAGTTATACCTATATCAAAGTCTAAAGCCAATAATTCAATTAATAAAGAGGACAAGGAGTATCCTTGTTTATTAGAATTTCGAAACAATCACAATCATAGATCTGATGTTGGTGAAGCTCTACGTGCCAGACCTTTGGGGGACAATGCAAAAAAAGCTATATTGAATTTATTTGAAAGAGGGCATTCTGTAGCATCGGCTTATCATACGTATTGTACTACAAAAATGGAAGAATTGGGTGATGAGTATTACGATAAAATAGGCGATCGTCATTATTTTCCATCGAAAACTGATGTGCGAACTCTTTGGACTAGGAACTTCAGGCAGCAATACAGGGTGTCCCACGACGAGTGAAAACTATCTGTATAAATGGCAAAATACTCATAGTAGAATCATGAAAATTTCTACGATTGGGTTTTCGGATACGATCTTTTCAACTAAAATATTTTCAAAGATGGCCGACTTCCGGTTCCACCGGAAGTCGACTGTAACTTTGTTATTTTAAACGGAACACCCTGTATATTAATACATTTTTGAAATCTACGTGATATTTCAGTATACTTTCGTCTAAAAATTTTTCTCGAAAAATGAACACTTTTTGAGTTATTGACTTTTTTGTAGAAAATTTGACCGTTGAAGACCCTTATAAATTATTTTTTTACGAGGGGACACTTGAAGATATGGAAATGGTTTCTCTTCAGTTGCCTTAAGCAAGGTCAAACGTATTCGAATCTATGTTGAAAATTTTTTCATTTTATACAGTGTGTGTATAAAAAGTGTTCAAAGTTTAACTTCATAAATATCGAATTTCTTCATTTTTTCAAATAGAACCACCCTAATTTTTCTATTTTAATGCATTCAGGAGAAAAAAATAAGGCAAGTTCATGTATACTTTCCTATACCTAAACCTTACAAAACTGTTTTCCACAATCAAAAATGCTTTTATGTACATTCCATGTTTTAAAAGCATGTTGGCGTTGGCTTACTACTGCAAAAAATAAAATTCCAAAGACACATAATCAAGCTTATTACCAGTTATTCCGAAAGATTGTATACTCAGACTCAGAAGATAAGCTTTTTGATGCCAAAAAAATATTGGGTGAACAATGTCAACATTCCAACTTTCTTAAATATGTGGAAAATATGTATTTACGAATTGAGACTTGGTGTTCGTTTTACAGGCGTAATTTGATTTTACGCGGCTCAGACACAAATAATTATGGAGAAGTAATGTTCCGATTACTCAAGGATATACCTTTAGAACGCACAAAAGCTTTTAATCTTACTCAATTAGCTGATTTTATATGTACTGGATTTGAAAGATATTATCAACAAAGGATTCTTGATATTGTCTTAAACCGTGAGAGTAAAGTAGTTGAACTAAGATATTTGCCAAAAGAATTGGCTGAAAATGTGAATATAAAATACATTGGAAATCTTCAATATGAAGTTGTAAGTTTTAGTGACCCCAATATTACTTATCAGATAGATATGATAACATGTATGTGCAGTTGTCCAGTTGGATATAATGGAAAACACTGCAAACACCAAGCTTCAGTAATTTCAAAATTTGGCATTTTAAAAGTAATTAATACTTTAACAGACGAAAATAAAATATTGTTTTATCAAATTTCTACCGGCAAAGAACCAAAAAAGACACTATTTTATCCATTACAATCACATGAAACTTTAGATACCTGTCATACATCAAACTTAATAAGTCCTAATGAAGTGGATGCTTCTATCACAGGACCAAACACAGAACCACAGGTACCGGAAGAATTTAACGCGATAGAAGACTTGGATTCGGAAATTGAAGAAACAAAAACAGCATGGTTGGCATATAGTAATGCAATTTTAAAGCACATTGATAATGATCCAGAACAGTTCCTACCAGCTGTCAATCGGCATTTGGATAATTTCAAGAAATATGCTACTTCTGTACCATCCCTATTATCAGGTCTCCACATAGCTTACAAATACAAGGGAGCACTTAAAATCCAATCAGGCAAAGCTGTTAATTCTAAAATTCCAAGAAAAATTAGTGTTCAGCCAACTGCCGTTGTTAGACGAAAATCCAAAATCTCTGATAAAAGAAAACTCGCAGGAAGACCCTCTTTAAATAGCAGAAAATCATGTGTTACAGCACCACATTCAAGAACATCCGTGGTTTGGGATCCAACAAATCAAAAAAATGAATTATTTGTATTTTACTGTTTTCCTTGTCACTTTGTCATTTTCTCTTTAATAAAAAATATTATATTACTAAAATATATTTTAGATTAGAGGTGTTTTTTTTATTATAATACATAATAATGTGCAAAAATACTAAATTTAAATAATTAATGAAATAAAAAAATAACAACATTAGGAAACTGAATTTGGATTTATATATTATGTATATTAAAATAAGCTGCTTTAAATAGTTAAAGTTTTTTAGACTATAAAGGTATAATCCTCGGTATAATCCAACATAAACTTAATAAAAATATACTATACCTGCTTCAATCACATCAAAGAATGTGTGTAAATATGCTAATTAATATTGAAAAAAATATAAATTTACTAGTTATATGTAACAGTCTGCATATCTACTTGAGTGCTATCGTGCACGTTACATACAAAAAAAAAACGTTCGTCCGCGTTCGGCTCGCATCTGAATTTGCGACCCGGGCGGGGGGGACACAATACAAAACACGAATGTAATCAATGCGGTAAATAGTATTGGAGCAAAACCCCAAGAAATCGAAAAAAAGTCAATATACGAGAATTTGGTATATTCAGTGTACGATTCTGGCCCTTTCAACGTAATGGTACAACATAAAGATCAAAATTTAGGGAATCTCCATCTGGTGAAGTTTGGCAAAATCATGCACAATTTAAGAATAAAGGGAATTAAAAATATAGTAAAAAAAGGAAGAAATAGAGTATGTGTTACATTCCGGCTACCTATGGATGCAAATAATTTCAAAAAGAATGAGGAGTTGGGAAAGAAGGGATTTCATACATTCATACCAGCAAAGGAGTGGTGAAAGGAGTTGGAAGTAGATTGGACGAAAAGGAGGTATTGGATAGAGCAAATGAGGAATCAGGAGGGATGTACAAGATTCTAGAAGCTCGTAGATTGAATAGAAGAGTACAAGATAAGGTCACTCAAAAGATAACATATGTTCCCACAGGATCATATATCTTTACATTTGTAGGTAAAGCTTCCCACGGGATATTAGTATATATAACAATAAATTAAAGGTAGCAACATATATTAGACCTATTACACTCTGTTTCAAATGCTTCAGATTTAACCATACTGCAAAACAATGCAATAGTAAAGAAAAATGTGAAATGTGCGGGAAAGAGAGGAACCTGACAAGAAGAGCCGCACAGAATTTAAAGCTAAAAGATATATTTACTGCAGTAAAATATAGATGGATGTGAAGAATTAAGAAAATTAATGAAATTATGAGCTTCCAGAATATGGCATACTATGATGCTGCAAAACAAGTACCAAAGAGAAAAGAGGATAACGCTTATGAAGAAAACATCCCAGATAGAAGCAGTAGACATTATCCAGAGCTACCTAATAAAACTCCAGAAAACGAAGTAATAACCATTAGTCAGAGGAGAGCAACAATACAAAGTAGTAGCAGAACGCCAAATAGAACATATAATGAAGTGACAAAAAGTAAAAGAAGATGCCCGAATAGCCCAGGTTTTGATAAAGATGCACAACAGGGATGCTACGTGAGCAGTCCATTGTACCCAAGTAGTCCAATCACAGGTAGGCCCAGTTATAGTAAAAATATTACAAATAATTCTCCATCTAAAAGTGAAATTTGCACAAATATCATTGATTTTGATGAATATTTGGCAGATCAGAATGTCCCAGTAGAAATTCTAATAAATATGTCTAAAATAATTCATGAAAATTTGCAAAAAAGGGGAGTCTCCCCATCACAAAATATGAATTCTAATATTGATAACACAAAACAAGACACAAATAATTTTAATAGAGAAAAAGAGGATAATGGGAAGTCCATACCTGTTTTCAGAGTAATACAATGGAATTTAAGAAGCGTGAGATCTAATAATATAAATCTTGAATATCTTATTAATAGGGATGAGCCAAGTGTAATTATGCTACAAGAAACATTCTTAAAAAACAGTATGAAATGGATAGTAAAAGGCTTTAATATATATTGAATAGACAGATCAGAAGGGCACAATGGAATTGCAACCTTAATAAGTAATAAGTTCTCATCATATTCATATCAGTTAAATTTAAGAAATAAACCTTGCGGTATAATTATACAGGTAATAGTAGTAAAAAGAATGCTGATCATTAATACTTACTTCCCTGTTGTAACAGTGGCTGTAGAAGCCACTGAAATAATACTGACATTGGCCATGAGATCAGATCGATGGACAGGTCACTTGTCACCTAGGTTAAGTTAGTTTAGCGATCATCATTGTACACGTGTTCTGAGAGATCACACAATAAAGAAGTTTAAGTAAAAGTCTTATTAATTTCTGATAAAAAGTAATATATAATTTACACTAAAAATAATAATAATACATAACAATACATGGTGTCAGGTTGACTGGACCTTTAATAAAGATAATTAAGAGATCAACTATATTGATGCCGTTTTAAAATTAGAATCACCTAAATCAAAGAAGGAACTTTTAAGAATATTTGGTATGCTGAATTACTTGAATAAATACATTCCGGATTTATCAGATACTGTGGGACCACTACGAACCTTAATAAAAAATCATGTACATTGGGAATGGACACCAGATCATGAGTATGCATTCAATAAAGTAAAAACACTCATTTGTAAAATTCCAAACTTACAAATATTTGACAGCAACAAAAGCATTGAAATTCAAGCAGATGCTAGTCAGTTTGGAATGGGTGGATGTTTGTTACAGGATGATAAACCCATAGCTTTTTGTTCGAGAAGTCTGACAGAGACAGAGTCTCGATATCCCCAGATTGACAAAGAATTACTCAGCATATGTTTCTGCCTTAATAAGTTTCATAACTTTGTATATGGTAGGAAAATAAACATTAAAACTGATCATCGCCCACTTGTATCAATTTGCAATAAAGAATTTTACAAAGTTAGTGGTCGTTTGCAAAGGTTAAAACTAAAATTAATGCAATACAACTTTAATATAGAATACTTACCAGGAAAATACATGTTCATTGCAGATCTATTATCAAGATCATTTATTAAAGGAAATTCAAAAGAGGTTTCAGAACAAACAGTTGTTATGGTACATTCCATTGATATTGAAATTCCAATGACTGAACAAAGGAAAAAGGAATTGATTAATGCTTGTTTAAAAGACCCTATTATATCACTAATCAAAAATTTTTGTGAAAAAGGTTGGCCTAACAACAATAAACAATTGACAAACATTGAACTTCAAACATATTACAAAATCAGATCACAATTGTATACAAAAAATGAATTGGTGTTTTTCAATGATAAAATAGTTGTACCCATGGCATTGAGAAAATTTATGCTATCCAAGTTACATGCAACACATCTTGGAATTGAAAAAACTAAATCTAGAGCCCGAAAAATATTCTTTTGGCCTGGATTGTCGAAAGATATTGGAGACTTCATAGCAAATTGTGAACCCTGTATGAAATATGCTAGAAATATAACCCTATACCAGAATCAACAGAAAATGAAATCACCCCAAATGAAAACACTATAACTAGGTCAGGTCGGCTAGTTGTCAAACCTGTTAGGTATAGAGAATAATTGTCTTTTATTATATATTTTCTAGAATTAAGATAGTTGTGAAACCTGTTAGGTGTAGAGAATATATAGAATATATAGAAGCCACTGAAATAATACTGACATTGGCCATGAGAACAGATCGATGGACAGGTCACTTGTCACCTAGGTTAGGTTAGTTTAGTGATCATCATTGTACACGTGTTCTGAGAGATCACATAATAAAGAAGTTTAGGTAAAAGTCTTATTAATTTCTGATAAAAAGTAATATATAGTTTACACTATAAATTATAATCATACATAACAATACACCTGTAGACACTAAAATCAACAGAAATTTCCTAAAAGATATATGTCAAGAATTGAATAATTTTGATTATATTATATTTGCTGGGGATTTTAATTCCAAAAACTTGGTGTTTGGTAATCATATTAATAACAGAAATGGTAATATTCTAGTAGAGGTACTTTTAGATTCAGGGTTTATGGTGATGAATGATGGTAGAGCAACTAGAATCGGACTGCCGGGACAAAATAAAAGTGTCACAGACCTTTCCTTTTGTTCTAGTAGTCTAGGTACAGTAGGAAGATGGGAGTTATATCCTCAAGATAAGGGAGACAGTGATCATTTTCCAATTAGAATTGATTTTGATATAGGGGGAGAATATACACATAATTATAATCAAGGAAAAAATGAATTTAGAATTAAAAAATATAATACTAAAAACATTGATTGGAAGGAATACCATTAGGAAATCAAATGGAAAGTAAGGGATATAGGGATATAGTAGAATTAATTGATCAAGGATACAGTATGATCAAACCTAAGAAAATAAGCAGGGGAAATAATAGGAGGAAAGATAAAAATAATAGGACAATTAATAAATGGTGGGATAGGGAGTGTGATATAATCCTAGGAGAAAGAAGGAAGGCAATCCAATTATATTTAGAGGATAGTAGTACAGGTAACTATATAGCAATGAAAAAGAAGGTAGCGGAGGCAAAAAAATATTTTAAAAAGAAAAAAAAACAGCTTTATAGACTTTTGCTCTACTCTCAATCGGGATTGCAACATGTCTTACATATGGAAAGTGGTTGAGGGTTTTAGTAGATGCAATAAGTATAATAGGAATACAGAGTTTATAAAAAATAATTTAGATAACTTCTTGGATTTAGTAACTACTCCGGAAGTCTGGAACGATGGAGAGGAGATCATACATAATATCAAAACATGGGAGGAGTTTAGTATGAATGAGTTAAACGTAGTGTTAGGTGATAGGAAAAAAGACAAGATGCCAGGTGTGGATGATTTAGTGTACTCACTGTTTAGAGAATTACCGTACAGTATAAAAGTGGATTTGATTAGAGCTTTTAATGGATTCATTTCAGAGGGCAATATACCTGAGGAATGGAAAATACAGATAATTTGTCCGATTCTGAAACCCCTAAAGGACCCCATGTTAGTGGAGAGTTACAGGTTTATAGCTTTACAATCGTGCGCTTTGAAGATCGTAGAAAATTTGATCAAAAATAGAATAGAATATAAGTTGGAGGCAGAGCAATTAATCAATAAGAGACAATCTGGTTTTAGGAAGGGAAGGGGAATTATGGATAACTTAGTGTATTTGCAGACAAAGGTGGTGGATGCTTTTCTGAATAATAATAAGGTAATTGCGGTTTTTCTAGATATTAAAGCAGCATATGATAATGTTAGGATTAAAATACTAATGAATAAATTAGCTAAATTAAATATCCCACAGTCATACAGATTGCGAAAAAGCTTATCGAACCATACGGATTACATAAGTGCGACAGAGAAAATATGAGAAAATCAGCTTGAAAGAAAGAGAAAGCATAATTGTGGGCGGTCATCGAGGCGTGTAGGTACTTACTGCTCGAGGCCAGAGGCTGAATGTTGATTGCTCCCATATTTCAACCGCTGTTGCCAGAAGTGCATATTAATTTGTACAAATGATATTTTTGTCTGGTTATCGTTAATTTTTTTCCAAGTCATGCATAGGTAATAGGTAAAACTAAACACTTTGATCCGACAACATTGCTGTTTACAGAGAGAATGATGAAAGTGTTTAGTTTTACCTATTATGCATGACTTCAAAAAAAGTCAACGATAACGAGACAAAAATATCATTTGTACAAATTGATATGCGCTTCTGGCAACCGCGGACAGCGGTTGAAATAGGGAAGCGAACAACATTCGGCCTCTTGCCTCTAGAACTAAGTTCACGCCTCAATGACCGCCCACAATTATTCTTTCTCTCTCTTTCAAGCTGATTTTATCATATTTTCCTTGTCGTACTTGTGTAATCCGCATGGTTCGATAAACTTTTTCGCAATCTGTATATAGAATTTTTAACAGCGGTGTATAGTAATAGAAAGGTATTGGTTAGGGAAAATTTCTCAGGTGCTACTTCAAGAATAGGCTGTGTAAATAAAGGTATTCCACAAGGTTCAGTGCTCAGTCCGTTACTATTTGCGGTATACACAAATGATATTTATGAACAAATGGAGGAGGGAGTTGATTTGTTAGGCTTGGCAGATGATATGATGATCATTGCGAGTGGGAAAGATATGGAAGCAATATGTAGGAGAATAAACGACTCATTGGAAAATATTAGCGAATGGATAGGGAAGCATGGGTTTGAAATGTCAACACAAAAATATAAAGCAATAATCTTTCAAAAAAGGAAAGGTAGGGGAAATATACCTAGCATTGTATTTAAGCATGAGATAATACCATATGTCAAAGAGGTTAAATATTTAGGAGTTATATTGGATGAGAAATGGAAGCTAAGTGCTCACACTGATAGGGTGGTGGCAAAGGCGCAAACGGGAATTGACGTTATGAAAGCGGTTACTAACTACTGGTGGGGGGCCGACTCAAAAATAATAGATATGATATACAAAGGTATTGTTAGATCTCACTTAGATTTCGGATCATTCCTAATATTTAATACATCAAAGCAGCGACTAAATAATTTAGACAAGGTACAATTTAAAGCGTTGAGAGTCATCTTGGGGGATATGAGGAGCACTCTAACAGCTTCACTGTTGGCAGAAGCGGGGAAACTCCCATTACATTGGAAACGTATATGGTTGGCACAAAAATTCATTTTGAAACACTTGGCGTTAAATAATAGTATAGTCACAAATAAGTTGGTGGATTTATATAGATTCCAACAGGAAATAGCAGACAATACCAATTTTCCCTTATTAGAAGGGTTGGATAGAGCATTAAGTTATCATAATTTAATTAGAAAATATAATGTTTTACCATGTTTTTCAGTTGGGTACAAGGCACTGCTCATGGATCTTCCCTGGGAATATATGGGGTTAAAGAAAAACAACTCTTTTGATCAAATTGAATTGGATGGGATCATTAAAGAGAAATGGAGCGAATATGAAATAATCTATACAGATGGATCTAAAGATAGACAAGAAAATTTAACAGGTATAGGGATATATATGAAAAATAGGAGGTGTAAAATAAGTATCAGAGTTGCGGATGAAGCCACTATATGTACGGCAGAGCTGCTAGCTATTTATGAGGCAATCAAAAGAATAAGGGAAGTAGGAAATAAGAACTCATTGGTGGTATCAGATTCCAAGAGTGCCTTACAAAGAATCGCTAAAAAAGGAATATGTGGTAAAGCAGAATACCCAGAGTTGAATATAAGGAATATGTTATGGGAAGCGAAGAAAAATAATCAAAGCATCAAGCTGAGCTGGATTCCTAGTCATTCAGATATTAGTGGGAATGTAAGAAGCAGATAAGCTGGCTAAGAATAGCTTAAAAAAGGGAGAAGCATTATAACAAAGTAGATTACAAAGATATTATGGTTAAAGTAAAAGAGAAAATCAGAAAAGATTGGGAAGAGGAACTATGTATGATTAAAGGAAAGAAGTACTATAAAATAGTAGGGAAACTACCAAATAAGCCGTGGTTCCAAGAAGTTAAGGTCAATAGACAGGTTGTGACAACATTGAATAGACTTAGGTTGGGACATTGTGCATAACCAGAACATCTCCACCGGATAGGAGTAGTTAACTCCCCCAATTGTGAATGTGGACAAGTAGGTAGTATAAGACATATGCTGTTGGAGTGACCTATTAATAAAAGTGACTGTGATAATCTATATAAATTAATGCTTAAAAATTGCATGAGTTGTGAAACTGCTTTATGTGTAGAAGATATGCTTAGAAACCCTTCAGTGCGTAGTGCTTCGCTTTTGTGCAAATTTTTCAAAAATTGTAACAAAACTATATAAATTTATTTTAGATACAGGAAGAAGTGGTGTCTCAGAGGCAGATGCACGAAAGTGCAGCTTCATCCTAGACAACTAGTAGTAATAAATAGCACTGGGTAGATAATTCGAACGAGTTGTGCCCATAGAAACAGAAAAGAAGAAGAATGCATGTTTTTATTTCATGCGCTTGTTGCAAAAAACTTTTTAAAACTAGTTTAGTGTTCTGTTTTAGATTTGGTAAGTTTTTCAAATAATGAATTTAACTATTTTATAGATTTTCAATATTTATCAAACACATGACATTACATGATTTTTTATTTAGCTGCTGTTAACAAGAATGCGCTAAAAACATGTTTTTTAGAACAAAATGGGTATGAACAAATGGTCCCGAACATGTGCAGTTCAAGGATATGTTGATTTGGATTATCTATGTGAATTGATTTAGATACATGTCAGATTTTGTGATGTACACTTTCGAATTGAAGACAAAACTAACAATTTACATCTACATCATGCTGTTCCAATACTGCTTTGTGGGGTAAACAAAGATGAAGGTAATCACTTTCTACCTATCTGCGTGGCTATATCCTATTAGTTTTCTTATACTGTAAATATTTATTGGTAATGTTCATGAAGAAATTGCAAATACTGGAATGTTACAAACATAAAATGTCCAAGATTGGGTCCATTGAACTATAGGGAAACACGAATTTTTGGTTGGTGTCTGACTCTCGGGTCTAGCATACTTTGCGAAAAATCGATAGTACTCACCTATTTTGAGAAAAATCCGAGGAAAAATCCGTCAAAAAATTTGAGGGTTATACATATTTTGCTGAGAAAAATCCAAAAAAAGACTTTTTTTTGCCACTCAAGACATCACTTTTGGACTAGTTATTTTATACAAACCACAGTTTAAATGTATTGCACTGTATGGAAAAGTGATCAATAGCATGTGTTCTCGCTAATTACAACAACATTTCAGTTAGTTTCCTCATAATATTGTTTAAATTACCACTTTTATAAATATACATGGTGTCCCACGACGAGTGAAAACTATCTGTATATGGCAAAATACTTATAGTAAAATCATGAAAATTTTTACGTTTGGGTTTTCGGATACGATCTTTTCAACTAAAATATTTTCAAAGATAGCCGACTTTCGGTTCTACCGGAAGTCGACTGTAACTTTGTTATTTTAAATAGAACAACCTGTATATCAATACATTTTTGAAATCTACGGAATATTTCAGCATACTTTTGTCTGAAAACTTTTTTGGAAAAATGCACACTTTTTAAGTCATTGATTTTTTTTGTAGAAAATTTGACCGTTGAAGACGCTTATAAATTATTTTTTTACGAGGAAACCCTTGAAGATATGAAAATGGTTTCTGTTGCGGTTGCCTTAAGCAAGGTCAAACGTAATCAAATCTATGCTGAAAATTTTTTCATTTTATACAGGGTGTGTATAAAAAGTGTTCAAAATTCAACATCATAAATATCAAATTTCTTCATTTTTTAAAATAGAACCACCCTGTTTTTTCTATTTAAATGCCTTCAGGGGAAAAAAATAAGGCAAGTTCATGTATAATTTCCTTTACCTAGTCGGTCATCGTTGAAAAGATCGTATCCGAAAACCCAAACGTAGAAATTTTCATGATTTTACGTATAGAAAACGTTGAAGTGAAAACATTGAACCAACGTAATATTGTTATAATTGTATCAACGTTGGTACACCACTACGAGAAAATGTTGAACAATACGTTGTTTCAAGGCAACATCAATGATGTAGTTACTTTTAAGTTTTTCATTCAACGGATTATAAACGTATTTTTCATGAAGATTAATTAACGTGGAAGAAAAAAAATTATTGAAACGTAGAATATAGGTTGCTCAAAGCTTAGATTTACTGAGTAGTGTTATATTCAACGTTTATGTGATGGTTCTCATTTCTGATTCAATATACGTTGAGAAAAAACGATAAGGAAACGTTTCATAATGAGAGTGGAGTAAGGTAGTCAACAACGTTGAATGAAAATCAATCAGAAACGTTGTGTGAAGGTAACGTGAACATGGAGTTGATACTAAGTTTTTCATTCAACGGATAAATAACGTAATATTCAATAAGTTTAATAAACGTAGTTATTTAAACGTAGAATATAGGTTTCCCAAAGTTTTAAGTTATCGAGTAGCGTTATATTCAACGTTTATATAATGTTCTTGACTTTTGATTGAATATACGTTGAGAAAGCACGCTGAAGACACGTTCCATAACGGTAGTGGATATTAATAGTTGAGTCATATACGTTAATTATAGGTAGAATTGACGTTTGGTTGTATAATTGTTTCGAAAGTAACGTTGCGTTGTATATGCATTACAGGAGCAATGAGAACATGCCCAACGGCAGCAATGGAAGTAATTCTCAACCTCACCCCTCTACACATGGTGGTGGAGAGTGTTGCAGAAAAAACAAGATACAGACTAAGTAGAGAGGGAATCATTAAAAGAAAAACCACCTCTTCACTTCTTAGAAATCAGACAACCTGGGACATGCCACAAGATGGTATGATGAGAAAGTACAACTTTTCGAAGAAATTCGTTACAGAATTGAGCAACAAGAAGGAATGGGATCCGAATACAATTTCCAGAATTGGAAAGAATGCCATTCAATGGTACACAGATGGCTCAAAAGCAATAGGAGGAACTGGGATAGGAGTGTTCGGGCCAGGAACCAAACACTCCGAAAGCTTGGGAAAAACCCCAAGTATCTTTCAAGCGGAAATCCACGCCATAAGAAAGTGCGCCCAGTTCAATCTTGATAAAGGATACAGAGAACAAAGGATTATCATAATGACAGATAGTCAAGCAGCCATCAAAGCACTGAGCTCTTGCGTAATCAGTTCTAAGATGGTTTGGGAATGCCTAGACAAACTAAATGAATTAGGCGAGAACAATATAGTTACTCTACTATGGATTCCAGGACACACTGGAATAGAAGGAAATGAAATAGCAGATGAACTAGCAAAGAGGGGGTCGGAAATACCCTTCTGGCCCCAATGTAATATTGGAAGAAATAGGCGAAGCCGGAAGAAAGAGAAGATCTTAACATTGGAAAGATCTAGTAGGACTTAGACAATCAAAGATTCTCCTGGGTGACTACAACCAAAGGAGATCAAATGAATGCATAAGTCAAAGCAAGACCGCACTAAGAGTTTTAAAAGGGATCCTAACGGGACATTGTCGCCTGAATGGGCACCTGAAAAAGCTCAAATTAGTGGAGGAAGAAGAATGCAGATACTGTGGCATGGAAGAAGAAACCTCCATCCATCTACTTTCCAACTGCACAGCACTCCAGAATCCTAGAGCACAGTACCTGGGAGATTACTGGATAGAAGAGGAACATTTACCTAAGCTGAAGCCTGCAGATATCCTAAAATTCCTCCGGGAAATAGGACTAAAGGAACTACTAGTTTCAGAGACTCTCCTCAGAAACTAAGTAGAAGTAAGGGGGCACAATAGACCTTTTAGGTCTCAGTGAATGTTACCCCAAACAAACACACATACATACATACAACGTTGCGAAAATTAACCGTAACCTTTAATCAACCTCTGCTACCACAAATAAACGTATATTACACGTGTGTGTGTGTGTTTATTGGGAAACGTTGGACTGTTTTGTGTGCTAGACTAGACTGCTCTGTGTTCCTAACATAGAAAGAAATTTCCTTTATATTCTGTTACAGAGTTCACGTTCCTGTTGGTGATAACCACAAATCTGCACCAAATTTGTGGTAAGTTTATTTATCTAATTCCGCTATCAAATGTGACACTTTACGTTACCATTGTCTAATATAAAGAAATAGTCTGTCAACCTCGTGAGTATAACAGAGACCCTAAAAATTGAGATGCATACATATTGAGAGGTGGCGGCTTAAGTTGAATTACGGTGAAATTTGAAACTTCCAGAAACTTGTGTACACGAGATGCTATTGACCAATAGGTGGCTCTATGATAAAATCAAAATAACCCTCAAAATAAACATAACAAAATACATTTTTACTTATCAAAGTTGAATGAAAATTTTTACCTAGATGACTAACCCAACCAAACAAAATTTTAGGAGTATAGATAAATATATTTCAAAATAATTTCTGGACTCAGTTTCTGGTAGGATTTATAATAAAAGTAACAGATCAGGAACTGAATTTCACAAGAACAAATCTAATTGGCGAATGTTATCAAACAATGTTTCTTTTAAAAAAGATACGATACTGTGTTATTGTTATATACAGGGTGTTTTCAAATGACACAGCGTTTGCATGTATATACCTTTAGTAAAATTGGACAAAATGATATAAGCTCATTTACTTTTTGAAAAACAGGGTGTTGAAGTATTGAAAAATTGAATGTTTTAATTCGATAACTTTAAAATGGATGAATAAATTGATTTTACATAAATAATGTGAAAAGGTATATTTTTATAAAAAAACATTTGTCAATTCTTGTTCCAGTGGTGTACATTTGGAAAAATGTGTCACTTTTCTCCTCTCATTTTTCACGCTACTGGTATTTATGTAGCTATTTCCAATAGAGGAGTTCAGTTTAAGGTCAGTGTTGCCAACAAAAAGTGGTTTTTTCTGACAAGAATGACAGTTAATGTATACAGTTTAAAACATAAGATTTTGCATGTTTTCTATCATTGCGAACATCTATATTGCTTTATTAAAATAATGAATACACCCCCGAACCGTATGTAACGTCCTTTCCGTCGCTACTCGTATATTTGACGCCTAAACTCTGGTAACGGATGCCTCGGGCGCTAGTTTTTTAGAGTGGTATGCTCCACTTGCTCCGGGCAGCGTCAGTGAAGAAGGAAAATACTCCAGGGGTCAATATGGTGTTGACGGATGCACTGTAGCCGGTGAAACAGATTTTACCTGTCCTCCTGGATTGCCAACCTGGGTATTCACTGCTGTATTTTTCCTCGGAGTTGCAAGAAGTTGAAGGAAAACAATGTTTATTCTCAATGTATTTATTAAACCCTCTAATAACAAAATTAACACAAAAAAAAACTACTACTCTAAAAGCAACGGTATCTAAAGCAACAAACTACTGGTTATTACTACGAGCAACGGGGTGTGCAAGCGAAAGCGGGTACGTGCTAAAGCGAAAAGTTAAGCGTGCGCAAACAAAGCTCTCGGCCAGTCAAAGTTCTACGGCAGGGGGGTACGGTTCTCAGGTTACGCGTTATGAAATTCCCGCCCTGTGTCTATTGTAACACTTTTCCAATATCCTACTCTGACTCGGTTAGCTGAAGGCCCAAACACGACTACCACTGAGATGTGAAAACTCAGCGCCCTCAATGGCAGTTTCGCGACTACTACTGAGATGTGAAAACTCAGCGCCCCCAGTAGCAGTTTCCTTTCCCTCGGCTTATCAACGGGTGGCTGAAGGCCCAAACTTAGAAATGCGACGGTTGAGAACAGTACCCAAGTTCTAAGCAAAACTCACCTCGGAATACGGATTGCGGTCTTCGGATCTCGGTCACAACTGACTTACAGCTCCTAAAACAAATACTTATATACTGAGCGTCTCCCACTCAGTTTCAACCGGACTAGCGCAGAAACTCTGCAACGGACTTGGTAAAATAATGCGAAACTTACTCTGGTTCGGTTCTCGGCGTGGTGTTCTCCTGGCTATGTCGGCGGACTAACTCTCCTTTCGTTTCGGTGGTATGCCTTTTTAGTGCTACCAGTGAAGTATACGTCGGTGTATTATTCGGCGTGGGGGGGCTGGCCTACTACAGAGCTTTCAGAGTTTTAACGGCGCGCGGAGGTGATACAACACTTGTAAAAACTAATATCGCGGAAGAATTAAATATTACATTAAAACCGGGCTATTTTTCTGATCTCGTACGGACAAGAATTATATTTTTACGTTGAGAAATAACCGTAATACCAATTTATATATAAAACCGGAATAATTGTTGCTTTTGCAAATCTGAAAATTAGTAACTTCGTTACACACCCTTCCCACTTCGGGAAAAAAAAATATAATCCTAACATATTTTTTTTTTCATCTATCTAAAACTACAACTAAACAAAAAAAACCGTTCAGGCGCCTACCCCTTTATATGGTAAAATGCCTTTATTTTAGGTAGGTCTACCTGTTACACTATTTGACTAACTCTAAAATAATCAAACTAAACTAAAAATAATTCTTCGGCGTTGGTCCGTGGAAAGTCTTCCTAATGTCGGAATCTAAACTAAAAATAATTCTTCGGCGTTGGTCCGTGGAAAGTCTTCCTAATGTCGGAATCTCCGGAAAATGTCCTGACAGCCACAGGCGGGGCACGCTGGATGCTGGTTGGGGCAGGGGCAGCTGCAGAGATGGCAGGTTTCTGGACATCTTCTTTTAACTGGTGGCGGCGCACATGGGCAATCACGGCACAAGACGTCCTTCAAGCCGCATCGGGAGCAGAACAAAACCGGGTTTCTTCTACAATGTCTACGACTATGTCCGGGTTGGCCACATCTCCAGCACAGGTCCTTATTGACAGGCAGGTGTACGGGACCTTGAGGTGGTGACGGTGATTCGCGCTTTGGTACTTCGAAGGGACAGGGACTCGTCCTTCTCCAGAATTCGTCATTCATTGGGTCCTGGTCGGGGTGCTCCAAATAGTAGGGGTGGCGCGGACTCTCGGAGTTGGCGGAAGGGCTAGCCGGTCTCTCACTGGTACTGGCCATTGTTTCGGGGTTGGTTGCACCATCACGGGTGAGGGTGTCATCACTTTCTTTCATGGCATCCAACAAGTCGGCAGTGAGGTCATCGATAGTACTCCTATTGTCAAGAGTCAGGTCCAAGATGTCCATCTCTTCTTTGTTTCCTTCCATGATTTCGTTTCCTGGAAAATAACGTTTTAAGAAATAGTCTCGTAATTCCAAAAAGAAAATTTTAGGGTATGGATAACATAAAAAAAAGAAAGGAAGTATTTCTCCTTCTTTTTAAATTAACTTAAAAACAAAAATACATTCGGAAACGGAGAGAGTGAAAAAAAAAAAAAATAAATAAATCAACCAAACGCTAAGCAAAAACAAATTTTTTTTTTTTATTCTCGTATCGGCAGCCACACATGGATAGTGGTCCCCTCGCTACTAGTTAGTTTTTTCCTGTAGCGGCCGGTGGGGTGTTCAATAGGTCTCAGAGCGGACAGAGCCTGTTTTATCTCGTTGGTCCACTCTGTTCCTGAGCGGACTAGTTGGATCAACTTATCTACGTTTCCCGTTTGGCTTGCGTCGGTACGGCTGGAAGCGGTGGAGGTGATACCGGGGGCAGCTTTGATCTCCACCAGGGGTGGGTTTGGAGGTATTATTGCGGTCTTCCCGGATTGGATCGCTACCGGTGCTGGTCGGGTTGGTTTCCGAGGGGGTATCTCGGCGGTGGAAACCGTGGCTGGTCGGCGTTGTCGCAGGTCTCTTGCCAATATTTTACAAGCTCTCAAGCGTTTATTGCTGTTTTGTCTGAGAACCAGGCCCTCTTGCCGGGGTTTATGTAATGCTGCTGGCGGGACGGCTCCCCTTTTAGGTTCTCCGGCGCATCTCTTGGACATTTTTTTTTCTCTGAAAAATATTGAGATCTATAGCAAATCGGATGTATAGGCCGGTCGTATATCTTTGACGTGGATACGGGAGAGCTTTTTGCCGGCTCGGTTTTTAAGATCATAAACAACCGGTGAGAGTACACGGGTAACGGTATACGGACCGGAGTATTTCGGAGCGAGTTTTGCCGCGAAGCCTTTGTCTGCGGCGGACAGTGGGTGTTCGCGCTCCATAACCTGTTCTCCTACGTGACAACGCCATTCTCGGCGGCGGAGATTATAGTGGCGACTTTGGGTAGTAAACGCTCTGGCAAGGTTCAGCTTTACCATTTCAAATGTTTCTTTCAAACGCAGCAATCGGTCGGTATGCTGTACGACCTCTGTTCGTGTAGCGTTTTCGGTCTCCTCCTCGTTCGCAGGAATGGTACGATAAATCGCTTTCGGAACTTCTAATTCTCTTCCAAAATTAAGGAAGGCAGGTGAGTATCCAGTGGACTCCTGACGGGCGGTGTTGATAGCGAATAACAGTTCTGGCAAATGTAGGTCCCATTTACGGTGGTCATTTTCACAGAATTGTGCTATCATCGTTTTTAGTGTCTTGTTGGCTCTCTCTACGGGATTAGCCTGCGGAGTGTATGGTGGGGTCAAACGGTGACGAATGCCAAGTTCTTCCAATGAACTCCTAAACAAACGGCCGGTAAACTGTGTTCCGTTGTCTGTAAGAACTACTTTTGGACAACCGAAGCGGGTTACAATTTCCTCGTATAAGGACTGTGTGACGGATTTAGCGGATGCTTTACGAATAGGACGGCACTGTACCCATTTCGTGAATCGGTCCTGGAATACAATAAGGAAAGTATGCCCTCGTGTAGATCTCGGTAGCGGACCTACCAGGTCGGCGCTGACGCATTCCCAGGGCTGGTGATTCGGTGATGGCTGCATTTTTCCAGCGGGTTTCATCTGGGACGATTTATACTTCTGACAGGAGTCACAGCTACGGACATATTTAGCGACGTCGCGGTACATACCAGGCCAGTAGTATCTGGTCGCAACCCTGGCAATGGTTTTGGCTATGCCCATGTGTCCGGCGGTAGGTGCATCATGCATCTCCTGTAGGATGTTACGGCGAGTCGGTTTCGGTACACATAGTTTCCAAGGATTTGCTAATTCTGGCTCTGTGAGATCATTTGAGTCCCAGAAATGGCGGTATAATCGGTCTTCTCGGATACAGTAGTCGGGAAATGCTTGTGGATTCTGTTGAACTTCTTCTTTCTTTCGCTCGTACCATGAGCATCCGCTTAACGGTTCTACTATTGCTATTTCTTCGGTACCTTATTCAGTCTCGACCCGAGGTTCTCGGGATAAGGCATCGGCTACCTTATTCATTCCTCCACGGCGGTATTTGATGTCAAAATCGTATTGTTGTAAGAACATACTCCAACGTGCTAGTCGGCCTGCAGGGCTCTTGATGGAGTGGAGCCATCGTAACGACTGATGATCTGTGATCACGGTGAAGTGGTAGCCTTCCAGGTAGGGTCGCAGTTTTTCAATTCCCCAGACTATGACTAAGCATTCTTTCTCGGTCACGGAGTATTTCTTCTCAGTCGAGGATAATGAGCGACTGGCATAGGCAATAACATGTTCTCCTTCGTCTGATGGTTGGGTAAGAACGGCTCCGAGTCCATGGTCGGAGGCATCGGTTTGCAGCACGAACGGTTTATCGAAGTCCGGGCAAGCGAGGACTGGTGCTTCTGTTAGGCAAGCCTTGAGTTTGCCGAAAGCTTCTTCTTGTTCGGTGTGGTGGCCCAAATATCTTAACGACCTCCTTCCAAATTGGCACTTCTCGGGATTGACGCGTAGGTTTGCGGCACGGAGACGGCGGAAAACCTCTCGAAGGTTAGCGAGATGTTCTTCGAAGGTGCTTCCTAACACTATAATGTCATCTAGATAGGCGAAGCAATAGGGGTCCATCTCTGGTCCGATTATTCTGTCCATGAGACGTTGGAACGTAGCGGGTGCAGCATGTAGCCCAAAAGGCATTACTCGGAACTGGTACAATCCTCTGCCTGGAACGGTGAAAGCAGTGATTGGTTTGCTGTCTTCTGAGAGAGCTATTTGCCAGTAGCCTTGACGGAGGTCGATGCTTGATATGTACTTAGCTCTCCGGAGCTTGTCTAGAACGGCGTTTATGAAGGGTAACGGATAAGCATCTTTCACGGAGACGGCGTTTACTTTTTGAAAGTCTATACAGAACCTTGGTTTTCCATCTTTACTGAGCCCGAAAAACTTTCAATTAAATCTGATTTCAAATTTGCCAAAGAACGAATATCGGTTGGGCTCCAACAATCAAACCACTCACCTGCCTCGCCCTCAAAACTACCTGATATGTGCATCATGATGGTACTATCATTCCATCCTATATCTGCCGCCAAATCGGAAATTTCCTTTGTCCATTGTTCAGGGTCATTTTGACCAGGAACAAACTTCGGTAACTTAATAGGAACACTGGACGATTGTAAGGGCACATTTGAGCGAACATCCACTCGTTCTAAGAAATCGCATTTTGTCGAACAAACAAAGAAAAAGTTGTTTTGTTTTTGTTTCACTATTATTACAAAAATACAGGTAATGGTTTACCGGTGAATTGAAGGCTCGACCACTTCTGATGTTATAAATGAATAATATATTGTTATAAATGAAATAATATATATACACATTATACACTATAGGATAGAACTAATAATGACATAAGTACACAATAAGCAATAATTTAGCAAGGCGCACAGTGGTTCAACTACAACTAACGTGAACGACTGACTGGACTTGCTTGTACTTGCTAAGGTGACCAAAACATCTATTTGTACCATTGGCGGCGGTACGGGCTACCGGCTAACAATTTGCAATAATTTTGAAAGCTATAAGTCGTTCGAACGCGAACGCGAATTTGAAGTGACATGAATCACTGTAGCTTAAATTCATCATCTAAAAATAATACTGATCAATTTGAATTAATTATAAATAAAAACCTCACCTTTTAGCAGATTTGTTTATAAAATAGAACTTAAAAACGAATTATATAATAAAGTAAAAATAAAATAAAAAAAACAAACAACTCAACGATCACTATTTATTATTAAAATATATTTAATCCAAAAGTTTTTGAAGTTCATACCAAGTTAAAAAGTAATCAAACCACTATCAAGTCATATCACAGCATACAACCAAAGTTTTGAGGTTATAATCTGTTCAGAACAAAAAATCCCAGCTATGATCCTAGGATTCATCGAGCACGTTCCGAGCATATTTGAAATTGAATCTAAGTCTTCCTTGAACACGAGATTTTTTATCCTGAACACATTCCGAAGCACTCCACGAACACTCAAATTTCAATTGCGCATGCGTAGTCCCTCCGAATACGTTCAGGATGTGCTTCGCGAAAACAGCTATTATTCAAATGT
The DNA here is from genome assembly GCA_963978555.1 of Galerucella nymphaeae. Taxonomy (NCBI): domain Eukaryota; kingdom Metazoa; phylum Arthropoda; class Insecta; order Coleoptera; family Chrysomelidae; genus Galerucella; species Galerucella nymphaeae. The sequence continues at coordinate 21,189,946 of OZ021704.1, forward strand.
ATCAATAGGACAATTTATATGATAACCAGAGATTACAACAGGTAATTACTTTCAATGGTTATTGTATCTAGATTAAAACATTAAATAAAAAATAATTTTTCTTTCTAAAATTTGTTCAAGCGTCTTAGGGTGTGTTCGGGGAGCACGCTATCGTGCTTATAACGCAAACGCTATTCATGCGCTATTCGAACTGTTCGGGGAGGTTTGAGTGCCAATTCAGAGCGTTGGCGCTATCGAGCTCCGTGAACAGAACAGTGCTTGTTATCTATGCATCAGCTGATGTCAAGTAGTCAACAACAGCAGACAGCAGTTATTTTTATTTTTAAATAAAATATGGCCGACGATAGACGCAATGTTTTGAATGTGGTGGCAGTGGATTCACGATGCAGAAAAGTTTCAGGATGATTGTCATATACGTGGTGACTCTGCTTACAAGCTACATGACAATTTGCTGATACCTTATCGTGATAATGGTCATCTGACAGAACGCCAAAAAAACTATAATTTTTGCCATTCATCAGCTCGGATAGCCATTGAGAGAGCATTTGGTATATTGAAAGGGCGATTCCGTAGCCTCATGACTGTACTACCCATGCGGAAAGTTGAACTAATCCCTGCCCACATTATTGCTTGTTGTGTTTTACACAATATTTGCCTACTAAGGGGTGATGACTTACATATGGCAGTAAACGAAGGTGATGAAGATAATGTGCCTCCAAATGTGCAGCAGAATGCAGCCCAGGCTGGTGTTGCCAAAAGGGAGTTAATATGTCAAAGACTTTTGATGAGGAATATGTGAATTTGGGTTAAAGAACTATATAATAAATAAAAACTACAATTCGTTAAATTTTATTTATTAAATTCCCCATCATGTCCAGCATTTTCTGCTGGAACTCTCTTTTTTGCAACATTTTTTCTTTATGCCTTCTCTCCCTATTTTGCTCAGCTATTGTTCGGCTCTCTAAAATAGCCTCAGATATATCGGAGGTTGCCTTCCTTTTCCCTTAAAATAAATATGAAATATTAATGAAGATGTTAGACTAGGTAGTATTGAATAAAAAAAATTGCCACTTTTATGCTATCTCCTTTTAAGACAAGTAAATTATTCTTGCGCATATATTTAGTGTAACATATTGTCAACAGTTTTTTATTTTAATTATAATCATTTTCTCTAAATGTCATGTGATTTAATTAAACCACTGATATTTACTTAATAATTTGTTGCTTTGCTCAATTCTACACAAGTTTTGCTCTATTTCACTTTTTTTACTTTACGCACTGGTGAAAAAGAGTAAATAGTAAATTTCTACAAAATTGTTTAATTTGTACTTACCACTCATTCGACTCCTAGGGCGGATTATTTCTTCAGCAGCAGTCAAGATGGCTGAAGGTCCGGCATTGCCTGTTTCCGCTCTAGTTGAGGAGAGTGTGGCCACAGGCTGCATATAAGGTTTTTCCCCTAACACGCTCTCCATAAGCTATGAATAAATAAATAAATACATAATAGAAGCATTAAAGTACATAAAATCTCAGTTTAAGCAACTGAAACTGCCTACAGACAACCTTTTTTATCCCCAGCAGATTCAACCAATTGTCGGTTGTTTTATTACATGTAAATTTATGTAATTACTTGGTTTGAATAAATAAATAAAAACTCACATCTAGGTACGGCCATGTTCTAAGGTTGTTCCCTGATTTTGTATTGTGGTCTTTGATAGATTTAAATGTTCTGTTCATTCCATTTAATTTTGAAAGGCATTGTGGCCCAGTAATGCCTATGTGCCCATTTTCATGGAGAACTATCGCAATTCTCTCCCACACTTTTTTCTGGCTTACTCGCCCTGATACCAAGTTTTCTTGTTCCTTTCTGAATTCTTCTACTAGCAGTAGAATTGCTTCATGCGACCACTTGAAAACTAAAAAAAAATGCAAATCAACTAATAATCAAACAGAAACTTAATAAGGAGTAAGTAAGCTATTTTATGAAATAGTTATGAATGTCTCAGACAAAATCAACAAGCTCATAGAACACAATAAATCCTTACCATTCACTGCCTCGCCAACGTTGCTAGGAATAGTAGGATCTTCACTTATATTAGAGCCGGAGGCAACTGCAATTGAGATGATACAAATGCTATATTTTTTCAAATTTATACAAACCATATGCACAAAATAAAATAACTTAGTAAGCTACTAATGCTAATATACAATACGTACTTATTGAAGAAACTGGACTTGCTTGGGACTGGGATAGCTCCAACAATTGCGTTGCAAATTCAAGGTCTAAAAAATTACAGATATCATAAGATTACTGTTACAATATTCCCGAATATAAAAACATAAATTAAATACAGGATTATACAGTCTTAATGAAGGCATTTACAAAAATTAATACTAAGCTAAAAAGCGACAAAAACCACTAAAAATCACCAACAAACCACTTACATAAACAATGCTCGACTCACAACACGTGGGGTTCAACTGTTCACGGAGCTTTGTCGTGCAAAATGGCGCTAAATGCTGCTAACGCTATCTGCTGATGTATCTCGTTGTAATTCGCATTCGTTTGCGTTTCATTGCGCTAGTGATGACCTAGCCCGGCGAAAATCAATGACGTCACACAAGCGCTTAACAGTGCTATAGAATTGTTCCGCGAACGAAGAGTAGTACTAGATGGCGCCAACTGGCGCAAATAGCGTGCTCCCCGAACACACCCATAGTCAGGTTTCAATTACACCGCCTCGAGCGTGTTTGTCTGGACGTAGGAAGCCGAAAGCACTGTGTTGTTTCGTGGTGCTGTTTTTTTCCGGTATCGAATGCTTTGTCGGCGTTATCGACGTTGTTATTATTATGAGCCGGTGATGTGTTCGTTGTAGATTCACAAGAAATAAATTATTTTTTGTAGCAATAGACGAATCAAAATAAGCGCTACGCCGCCTGGTGACAATCAGAAAAACTAAAAATCTTGACATAGATTTTACGTTCTCCTTTGTTTTGTGTTTATTTTTGTGTTATTTTTTACAAATATTCATTATTTGCAATAATTTTGAAAGCTATGAGTCTTTCGAATCGTTATTGTTCAGTTCCTCAGTGTTCTTCATGGGAAAAGAAATGTTCAAATGTGAATTTCCATGCTTTCCCTCCAACTGGTGATAAATATCGTGTTTGTGTAGAAGGTAACTCGGGGAGTAAAGTGCTGATGGATCGACAAAAAACTTGGCAACTGAAAATTGGTAAACCAGTTTCAAGAAATATGAAAGTATGCTCCCTGCATTTTGAAGATAATGATTATTTTTATCGAGGTAAGCAATAACTACACTATACGATTTTAGGTTATGTTATTGGAGATAATTGTTTACAGATTCCAATTCCAAGCAAAGAAGGTTTTTGAAAAAGACTGCTGTGCCTTTCATAAATCTTCCTGTTAGTTCTATTACTTTGAAGGAACAACCTGAATGTTCTAGTAGTAGAACTGAAAGATTGAAACAGAGAAGTATCAACAAAGAAGTACCTGTTGCTGATGAAAAATGTTCTTATTGTGAAGAAATGGAACCTGCTACATCTTCAACTGCTTCTCAAGCTGAAATCGAAGCTGCTCAAGGACTATTGCAACTTCCTCAGGGGCAGCCAGCTTATAATGGGCCCAAGACTTTCAAAGATTTTGAAGTGCAAGTAAATACTTCTAAAGTGTCTACTTTGTGTGATCTGATAACTACAGATAGTGCTCTAAACAGTTTCACTGGTCTCAATAATATGAAACCATTAGATACAATAGTAAAAGCAGTACAATCTGTTTACAGTGATAGAGTTCTTAGTTGTGTCATTAGATTTCCAGAATATTCTGAAATACAGAAAAACATGCCAAAATGTTTCGAAAGTTTTCAAAATACTCGAATCAGCTTAGACTGTACAGAAATTTTTATACAGAAACCAAAGTGCCTTAGCTGCAGGATCAGGTTTTACTCTCAATATAAATCTATTAACACAATTAAATTCATGACAGGTGTTTCTCCTGGAGGTTTAATTACTTATATTAGTGAACCATATGGGGGAAGAGCATCTGTCATCAATTTTAAAGCTAGAAAGTTCACAGGATGCTATTATAGTGGACAAAGGTTTCTTGATCGATATTTGTCAACAGTTTAAAATAAAGTTGATCAGGCTACCATTTTTGGAAGACAAAAACAATTGACTACAGAAGAAGCATCGTTGAATGCCAAAATAGCAGCTGCTAGAGTGCATATTGAACGAGTCAATCAGAGAATTAAGATATTCAAAATCTTAGGTGGTAAATTGCAGTGATCTCTTGTTAAAAAAGTTGAGGATATATTTATAATGGCTTGTGCTATAACAAATTTGTCCAATATTAGCAGATCATAGATTTTTAAGAGATTAGATTATTTACAAATAATGTTCAAAAACTCACGTTTCTCACTGGCATATTTATTTGTTTGTGGAGTTGAGTGAATTGATATCAATATTATATTTATTTGTTCTTGGAGTAGAGTCAATTAATATCAATATAATATATATTTTTGTCTAAGACGTTAGGGTAAGTTTTGTGAATATAATTCATTTGTAATTCATTAGAATGGCATTTTGGGAATCATTTGAAACGACAGTCCAAGATGATTCGCGGGAATCTAATAATTGGATATGACTTAGCAATAAATGATAATGATAATAAGGCCGAATTTAAAAACAGAGATTTACATGTCAGTGTCAATGCGTTATTTCAAATATGTACGCGTGTTTGAAAAAAGAATATTCTGTAATTTCTGATGATGCGGTTATCGCGAGAATTCACGAAAATCGGGCTTTCAACGATTTATAATGTAATTAAACTGAACTGGTTACAATAATTAATTAAACTACAAAAAAATGTATTATAAATTTGATGCAGATTAATTTTATCCACTATATTTATTTGAAAAACATTTCACAATATTCGAATTTATAAAAAAAATGTATGCACGCAAAGTAGACACTTTAGGAGTATTCACTTGCACTTCAAAGTCTTTTTTCTTCAATGGGATTGAAAATATGGGCCATCAAATTAACAATAGAAATATGTACTTTAATTAATTTATTATTTTTGATGATTTTTGTCAAGAAGTGAAATAATTGTATAAATAGGTCCATCTTATTTATTTTTAGGAAATTCTTGTGTAAATTAAGATCGCCTCGCTAGGAAAATACGCCTCTGTATTCCAAGCAGAGGTTTATGCAATACTTGCGTGTGCAAGGGCTAACAGGATGAGAGCCTACCACAACAGGCAGATCAGGATCTACAGCGACAGCCAAGCCGCCCTTAAAGCACTTCAGAGCTATAGGGTGACATCTCGGCTAGTATGGGAATGCGGCGAAGAACTTAGAAGACTGGCGACTCGGAACACTGGAGTGGGTACCAGGTCATAAAGGAATCGCAGGCAATGAAAAGCTGATGAACTCGCGAGAGTAGGATCGTCAACTCTGATGAACGGACCCGAACCTGCTGTGGGCATCCCCAGATGCTTAACGAGGCCATGGTTGAAAGGGTGGTTGAAAGAACAACACAAGAAACACTGGAAGAATACGACTGGGCAAATACATGGGAAGAAATTCATAAAAGAACCATCAGAAAAAGTAGCGAAAGAACTGCTCTCAATGAGCAGGAACAAGCTGCGCACCATCACGGGGCTACTTACGGGACACTTTCCCACAAAGGAGCACCTAAACAAGATAGGGCTGTACAACGGAGACCTTACATGCAGAAGATGCAAAAAGGATACCGAAACAGCTCTGCATATACTATGCAACTGTGAGTCGCTGGACCACAGAAGGCAGAAACTGTATGGCAGAACCCAAATGACTCCAGAAGACTTCTACAATCAACCAGCAAAGAACCTGTATGAGCTAATACAGGGAACGGATTGGCTGAATAGGTTGTAGTCAGAACACTAGGATTATCCACAATAAGCCCAGGAGGCTCGGGAAAAAAAAGATCACCTCTCAATGAATAAAAATTGGGATGACCAATTCAGGTAATTAAAGAAAATGTTCTAAAGTTTATTATTCTTACATATAACATGTAACATTTTTTCAAAAAAGTTTGTCTTGACTCCTCAATAATTTTTGAGTGAAATTGTGATTACAATCTACCTTCAATATTTCCACACTATTATCAAAGGAAGCATATAGTATGAAATAACAAGTAGGCAAATTTAATAATATTTATGCTTTTCTTTCAAAAAATATTCGCTTCCACTTTTTTGAAGCAATTTTGTAGCACTTCATTTATGCTCCTGGTAGCACCTGAAAAATAAAGTACCTACACTGAAGATTTTCATCATTGAACCTGATTTCCTTCAACAGAACTATATTGCATAGCTTACTTGTAGGTAAAAATTTTAAGGAACTTACCTTCATACAAACATTTCACTACTAGTAGAGCAACAGGTCTGTTGTCTTCAAAAATGACACTGGAGAAAACCCAATCCAAGGATTTGAGTGTGAGACAACCATACCACAATCCACAACTTGAAGGGATGTTTTTGCAATAAAAGCTTCTTTGGCATCACCTTCGAACTTGACTCCATGTTTGGTGAACTTATTGCTGAAGCCTTTGGTATAAAAATATTTAGAGGCTTTATCATCCCAGTCAGATTCGGAGTAGGTATACAACTCGTATATTCGTGAACCTATAAATGAATATATGAGATTAGTTTCAGGGTGCTTAGGTTATAAAATAATTTACCTTTTACTTTTTATTTCCTCTGTTCATGCCACTCTTTAGATTGTTGCCTAATGCCTATTATCATGTCAGAAACCTCATTGAAAAGTTGAAAATACAATATCTTACAACATTCATTTTTGTTATTGACTGGTATGATTGAGCTTCTAACATGACAATAGACTGGCATGCATTGTCCAAAATCAATTGAAGGTGATTATTGGCTGGCACTACTTCTTTAACATCTTTGCCACTGAAGCTTCTTCCAACACTAAAAGCAATGTTTTAATTGTTATTAATCAGGCTGATTACTTTAGTATAAATTATTATATATTTATTGAAATTGTTATTGGCATATCCTAGCTAAAATTAATCATAATTGTAAAAACCAGCATGCACAGATTGAAAAAATCCATTGTACTGGTTAACGGCTTAATAAACTTAGTATAAGGAATATTATTGTTAAATAGTTAAGTACCTTATTTTCATTTACTACTAAGTAAATAAATTTGATTCGAATTTATTTGAATTTTTTAAGCCATTACCTTATTTTATCCAGGCTTTATTATATTGCAACTTACTTATGTTTAGAAACTGCAGATTCAGGTATTTCGCTTGTGAGAAAATTGTACATTTTATTGCCATCCAGTTCCAATTGACCTTGCTCTATTTTGTTTTCAAAACATGGCATATCTTTGATAGGAACAGCTTTATATTTGTCCCTGGTGATGTGCTTTTGTGCTGACCAAGTACATTTCAAATCTGTTTGAGAAATAATCTCAAAATCTTCAAGATTTTCCCTAAAATAGAAACAAAACAGCAAAAAACGAAAAGGACAATAAGTACATAATTAATTCTTATTAAACATTAATTTGGCACGATTACCCCTTTTTGAATAGTGAAATGATACACCTTGTACACTTGATTAGAACAGCAGAGATGTGTTCACATCTACCACTATTCCCAGCTTTACCTGAACACACCATGGTCTTAATTTTAATGGCCCTTCTTGACAAGTCACAATGAAGTTCTCCTTGAATTTGATGTGGGTCAGAATTGAGTGCACTACTCTGAAGGCACAAAGTACAAATCATGACTTTGTCTGGAGTAGAAGAATTCAACCGTCCACATAATATTACATGCCCAGCATTCAAAACTTCTTCACCTTCATATACACTTCTTCAAGATACCCCAAGTATTCTACCAAACTTAATCTTGCCATTTGAATCTGAAAAATGGTATAAGGATCAACTGTACCCATTTTTTATCGACGTTTCTCCAACCCATGGCATTTTGTTGTCGAGTATAAATACTAGTTTCCTCAATAATACTGTTGACTATTTCCTCTGAGAATAATTTCAAAATATACTTCAACTCACTTGTTTCATTTTTCATATTTTCATTCTGTAGTCCACTATTCTCGTAAATTCACGACACTGTCGGAAATGCACGGTATTCGTCGGTCTGACAAACAAAAACTGTTGAATCGGTACGACGAACGCCGGTGAGAAAAAGCAAAAATGTATGTGTGTGGCATATGCAATGGCAGGCGTCTACTGTCGTCCATACACGACAGCCGTCCACTGCCAAAAAAGTCAGTGTAGTTTATATACGACAACGACAAGGGGGTAAAGCAACGATTTGAAAATAAAAAAGCAATTATTCATGAACATCCTCAATCTATTGTCGATGTCCATAGTCCGTAATACGGCGAAACAAATAGAAACTAGGCAAAACTGTTTTTTTTTCATATGGTGATCATAAGAAGATGGCTGCCTTTGATTATCAATTTTTCGGTGCCTGTTTTGTTATATATTTAACCCAGTGACTTATTTATAAGTGATTAGATATTTTGAAAGTGACTTAACTAACACTACAGTGATGGTGCGACAGTGTTTCGTTTGTAAAAAACTTGATTATTTAAATTCCAATCTATTATTTCATAGGTTAGTATCAGTGGCGTTCATAAACATGCAAAGTTGTGTTTATAAATTCGAAAATTTTAATAAATAAAATTCTCAATTGTGAAATCGCAGGTTTTGCACAAATATGGAACAGAGAAGAAAGTGGCTATCTGTACTCAAAATTCGGGAAGAAGATATGCCAAAACTGGCTTATATTTGTTGTGCACATTTTAAACCAGAATATTTTGAGTGGAAAGGTGATCCAGAGAAAATTTTCTAAAAAAAAACGTGGTACCTCTACCATATTGTTCAGAAGATTCTGATAATATAAATAAAACAGTTGATGGACCATCTTCTAGTAAAAGGTATTAGATATTAGCTGTATGAACTGTTATTAAAACTTATTAAACTTTTAGACCAAAACATGAGTCGGAAATAATATTTTCAGGTGTAGAATCCCCTGAGTCATCAACAACTGTAAGTGCTTGTGAAGGTGGTGGTGGTAGGAAAGGTAATAGTAGTGATTCTACTGAACCTGCCAGTGAATGTGCTTATGAGAAAGAACCTCAGTTGTTAACAGCAGTTCAGTCTCCTATATTGTAATAAAATGTAATCAGTTAATGTAACTTATACATATATCTATTTGAAAAATAGAAGTAACAAAAGATCGAAGTGATGTGATGCCTTTTGGTCAATATAATAATATTTACAGAATTAAATTCCATTGAACTAATTTCACTAAATCATAAAACAGCACACGAAGCAAGGTCTCACGTTTATGATTCAAGATCAAAGCGTGAAATAAACATAAACAATATGACTTATATTTACTTACGGTGAACTTGAAGAGTAGATATAAAATATACAATCGAAAGTATTTTGGTAACATTAATTAATTAACTCATTCATTCATTCAGTTCGTTATAAGATCATGATTAGATTATTATTAGATTAACTATGTTTCATAGTGAGTTTAAGTAATAAATATCCCAGTCCTACAAGTAGTTGTTTGATTACTATAAGATGACCCTTCGAGTGACCAGAAACACCATCAGTTGAGAGGCCAATTACCACCACATTACCTGGCTACTCTACCAATAAGCAACATATATTACATGGCGATCCTGCAAACAATTGGAATTCTGTGAAGCGACAAAACAAGCAGTTCAAAAAAATGGTGTGGTCAACAGTAATTTCATAGTCCAAGAAGAGGAAATGAAAGCAGATCTGGAGGTAAAGACCCTTATCTACATCATTGTGGTTGTTTTGGTACTACAATTCGTATGGTCCGTATACAAAACGTACAGAAGACAGATGAAGAGGGAGATAAGAAGAAATCTACAGCAAAGCACGCTGACTATTCAGGATTGGTGAGAAATTTTTTTTGTAAACTTTAAAGGTATATTCTGTTTTGTGTTACTATATGATATTTTATTTAAATTTCCCTTTATTGATAATGAATCAATTAATCTTAAATGTCCTCGAGTGATGGAAATGCAGTAACGTGGGATCAATTCGAGATTAGATTGAATTTAATTTTAGAAGATGTACGTAAGAATAGCGAGTGTTAAAAAAAAGAAGTTCCTAAAAGTTCAGAAAGTCATATAGATATAATAAATGAGTTGTGTGATTCATTTCGTAGTTTCTCTAGTTTGATAAATAAGAATTGGCATAAGTTAGATGAAAATCAGCAGAGTACATGAATTTTATGTCGGTATAAAGTTCCGTCTCAATTGATTACACGTAATAATTTAATTAATAAAAAGTATTAGAATCAATGAGCAAAGATAAAATGGCATTAAGTATGAATGATTTTTTCAATTTAGCTAGTAAAATATTACCAAATTACCAAGACTAACTGGAAAAGCCAGGGTTTTGATTACTACGGAGAATTCTTTAAGAGGAATAATCGATACACTTAAGAAAGGACTCAAAGGAGACAGTGCAAGTTTGATAAGCGCTAAACTAAGTAAACTAAGGCAAAACAATAAAGATCTCGTCGAATACGCTTCCGAGATGGAGAAACTGACCGAAAATTTACAAGCCGCGTATTTGGCAGAAGGAATGCCATTACACTTAGCTACGAAGTATACTACTGAAGCAGTAGTGAAATCATTGATAGACAACTCAGCATCAGAACAGATAAAAACCGTTATAGCAGCTGGAAATTTTACTACACCGCAAGAGGTGATGACTAAACTGATTTCCATCAATGTGGGAAACAATCAGTCAACAGGAAATGTTCTGCACCATAAGGCAGACAGGAATAAGTTTTCGTCGGGAAATAGGTATTTCCCTCAGCGAAGACCCTCTTATGACAACAGATGCTTCAAATATTGCGTGTTCTGCAATTCTTAGTCAGGAATACGAAGGTATAGATCTACCTATAGCTTATGCCTCGCGAAGTTTTAAGAAAAGTGAATTAAATAAACCTATAATCATGAAAGAACTGTTAGCTATCCATTGGGGAATTAATCATTTTAAGTGTTATTTATATGGTTCTCCACATTTTATTGTGAAAACGGATCACAAGTCGTTAACACATCTTTTTTCGATGACAGAACCAACTTCGAAACTTACAAAAATTAGACTAGATTTAGAAGAATACAACTTCGAGATACAATATTTGAAAGGAAATTCAAATTATGCAGATAGTATTTCAAGGATATCCATAAAGGAATTAGAAGATTTGTACATTGACAATGCTCACGTTTTAGCAATAACGAGGTCAAAAACTTGTCAGAATAAAGCTCAGCCTACAGGAGAAGATAAAATAGTTTTCACAGAAATAAAAAAAGATATTCGCAAACCAGCATATTTGTAGGTCTCGCCATTTTGCATGGCAGGTATAATATTCCCATTGGGTAGTAACACATCTCCGTTAACGATTTTACCCTTCTCGATATTTAAGGTTTTGCACTTGTCTAATCCAAATCCCATTTGTATATCACTGGAGAATTTTTCAGTGATATGGAGTAAATGTTGAATTTGACGCTGGTTGGATGCGTATATTTTGATATCATCCATATATAGAAGGTGGGAAACAGTGCAGCTAGTGTTCCTGTTGGCTTTAAGTTTATAGCCGTAATCCGTATCGTTGAGTAGATTGGAGAGTGGGTTCATTGCCAAACAGAACCAAAGTGGACTAAGGGAGTCACCCTGGAAGATCCCCCTACGGATGGAAATTTCATCAGTTTGGAGGTATTGGCCATTTATTTGTAAATGAAGGTTTGTTCGCCAGTGCTTCATCGCTGATTCAAGAAAAGTAACAACAGTGGGATGTACTTTGTAAATTTGCAGAACTTTCTCAGGCCAGGAATGTGGAACGCTATCAAATGCTTTCCTGTAATCTACAAAAGCCGTGTGGATGTTGCGCTTTTCCTTTTGCGCCTGTTTCAGTATAACTGGATCAATGATAAGTTGTTCTTTGCAGCCTTGGTGATCTCGTCTGCAACCTTTCTGTTCTTCTGACAGGATGTTGTTTTGATCCACATGTCTGTAAATACGGTTAGTGATGCAAGCCGTTAATATTTTATATATAGTTGGTAGGCAGGTTATGATCCTATACTGCGATTATTATTTTTATTATTATTATTATTATTATTATCATTATTATTATTATTATCATCATTCCAAGTATGCACTTGCTCAGCACTTGCTGGTAATGTTCACCTATCCCGAGCGTGTGTAAACGCAAATGGGATTAGGCTCGGAAGTCACATATTTAGAAATTTACGGACAGTGTGACAAGTATTTAGGATGGCAGCCTTCTGCAGATCGATGTAAGTATTTTTGTGAAGACCCAGTTTGGTAAGGCTATCTTGTAGAGTTTTGGGAATTAGTCCCGTAGATGAAACGATGATCGGTACCACCTCTATTTTCTCTGCATGCCACATCTGTCTTACCTCAATTGCAAGATTGGTGTATTTTGCAATTTTCTCGTTGTATTTGTCCAGAATATTGTTATTATTGGGTACTGCAACATCCACCAGATAAACCGAGTTAGCTTTTTTATCCACAACTACAATATCAGGCCGGTTATTCGTCACCCGTCTATCGGTGATAATTGACCTATCGTAGTATAGTCTAAAATCAGCATTCTCTAGCACCGAATTCGGATGGTACTTGTAATATGGGGTGTAGGTGTTCACTAATCCAAATTTGTTGGCCAACTTCTGATGGATGATGTTGCAAAGTTGATTGTGCCTGCGTAGGTAATCAATGTTAGCTAAGGCTGAACATCCCGACGTGATGTGTTATATCGTCTCTGTTGTTTGTTGGCACCTTCTGCACTTGTCCGTAGCGATGTTTGGATCTTTCATGACAAATTTCTTGTAATTGTTGGTATTAATTACTTGGTCTTGAATTGCCGTCATAAATCCTTCTGTTTCTGGAAATAATGTTCCATCAGATAGCCACTTATTTGATGCTTCCTTGTCGATATGAGGTTGATTTAGGTCGTGATGATGTCGACCATGAAGCGCTTTCTGAGCCCACTCAACCTGTTTGTCAGGATCGGTAACGATTTCAAGTCTCATATCAGGGCTTACAAGATTTAAGGGGGAATAGTTTTTATCTGCTTTTGCGACCATCTCATGCAATTCAGATGTTTCAGCCTTGACAATGAAGAATTCTTGGAGTCTAGATATTTGTTTGTTATGTAAATTAACTATGTCCACTAGACCTCTCCCTCCCTCTCTTCTTGGTAGTGTTGTCCTGATAACTGATGATGTCGGATGGTGACATTTGTTTTTGGTCATCATGGTACGGGTTGTTCTTTGAATATCCTCCAGCTCTGTCTTTGTCCACTTCAGAATTCCAAATGAGTATGTCAGAATCGGTATGGCGTAGGTGTTAATTGCTTTTGCTAGATTTCCTGCGTTCAACTGGGATTTCAATAAAGTAGTTACCCTTTGAGTGAACTGGCTCCTAATTTTGATTTTTGCTTGCTTTTGGTCTAATAGCTTAGCTTGCTGAAATCCTAGATATTTGTAGGTCTCGCCATTTTGCATGGCAGTTATAATATTCCCATTGGGTAGTAACCATCTCCGTTAACAATTTTACCCTTCTCGATATTTAAGGTTTTGCACTTGTCCAATCCAAATCCCATTTGTATATCACTGGAGAATTTTTCAGTGATATTGAGTAAATGTTGAATTTGACGCTGGTAGGATGCGTATATTTTGATATCATCCATATATAGAAGGTGGGAAACAGTGCAGCTAGTGTTCCTGTTGGCTTTAAGTTTATAGCCGTAATCCGTATCGTTGAGTAGATTGGAGAGTGGGTTCATTGCCAAACAGAACCAAAGTGGACTAAGGGAGTCACCCTGGAAGATCCCCCTACGGATGGAAATTTCATCAGTTTGGAGGTATTGGCCATCTATTTGTAAATGAAGGTTTGTTCGCCAGTGCTTCATCGCTGATTCAAGAAAAGTAACAACAGTGGGATGTACTTTGTAAATTTGCAGAACTTTCACAAGCCAGGAATGTGGAACGCTATCAAATGCTTTCCTGTAATCTACGAAAGCCGTGTGGATGTTGCGCTTTTCCTTTTGCGCCTGTTTCAGTATAACTGAATCAATGATAAGTTGTTCTTTGCAGCCTTGGTGATCTCGTCTGCAACCTTTCTGTTCTTCTGACAGGATGTTGTTTTGGTCCACATGTCTGTAAATACGGTTAGTGATGCAAGCCGTTAATATTTTATATATAGTTGGTAGGCAGGTTATGGGCCTATACTGCGAAGGATCATGAGTTTGATGTGTTTTGGGAAGCAAGTGGGTCGAGCCCAGTGTCAGAAATGGTGGTGTATCTTCTGGATGTTGCAAAATATGTGAGAATGATGTTGCCATTGCTTTATGTAGACTGTCAAACTTCTTATACCAAAAGTTTTGGACGTGGTCAACTCCTGGTGTCTTCCAATTACTGGTACTCTTTATAGCTTCGGTTACCTCGCTTGTTGTCAAGTCAACGAAAGACATCGGTTCAATATTGATTTTTTCCCCCTCAGTTCTTATCCAGTGAGCGTTGGATTTATGTTCGACAGGCTTCGACCATGATGAAGACCAGTATTCCGTCAGCTCATCTTTATTTGGAGGACCTTGGTTCTGATTGTTTTCTGTACCGCTCAGTTGCCTGTAAAATAACTTCTGATTGTTATTGAATGAGTAATTTTGTTGTTTCCTTTTCGTGCACTTGACATATCGAGATAAACGTTTGGATTTTGCCTTCAACTTTTGTCTGAGTGAATCCATATATTCAAATACATGTTGTTCATGTTGTGGGTGACCTGTATAAGTTTTGATTTTTCGATAGATCTTTCTCACTCTGTTTGTTAATCGCCTCGACGGTTTCAAGCTGTTCTTAAACTCTGTCAATTATTATTATGTTATTATTATTATTATTATCATTCCAAGTATGCACTTGCTCAGCACTTGCTGGTAATGTTCACCTATCCCGAGCGTGTGTAAACGCAAATGGGATTAGGCTCGGAAGTCACATATTTGGAAATTTACGAACAGTGTGACAGGTATTTAGGATGGCAGCCTTCTGCAGATCGATGTAAGTATTTTTGTGAAGACCCAGTTTGGTAAGGCTATCTTGTAGAGTTTTGGGAATTAGTCCCGTAGATGAAACGATGATCGGTACCACCTCTATTTTCTCTGCATGCCACATCTGTCTTACCTCAATTGCAAGATCGGTGTATTTTGCAATTTTCTCGTTGTATTTGTCCAGAATATTGTTATTATTGGGTACTGCAACATCCACCAGATAAACCGAGTTAGCTTTTTTATCCACAACTACAATATCAGGCCGGTAATTCGTCACCCGTCTATCGGTGATAATTGACCTATCGTAGTATAGTCTAAAATCAGCATTCTCTAGCACCGAATTCGGATGGTACTTGTAATATGGGGTGTAGGTGTTCACTAATCCAAATTTGTTGGCCAACTTCTGATGGATGATGTTGCAAAGTTGATTGTGCCTGCGTAGGTAATCAATGTTAGCTAAGGCTGAACATCCCGACGTGATGTGTTGTATCTTCTCTGTTGTTTGTTGGCACCTTCTGCACTTGTCCGTAGCGATGTTTGGATCTTTCATGACAAATTTCCTGTAATTGTTGGTATTAATTACTTGGTCTTGAATTGCCGTCATAAAGCCTTCTGTTTCTGGAAATAATGTTCCATCAGATAGCCACTTATTTGATGCTTCCTTGTCGATATGAGGTTGATTGAGGTCGTGATGATGTCAACCATGAAGCGCTTTCTGAGCCCACTCCACCTGTTTGTCAGAATCGGTAACGATTTCAAGTCTCATATCAGGGCTTACAAGATTTAAGGGGGAATAGTTTTTATCCGCTTTTGCGACCATCTCATGCAATTCAGATGTTTCAGCCTTGACAATGAAGAATTCTTGGAGTCTAGATATTTGTTTGTTATGTAAATTAACTATGTCCACTAGACCTCTCCCTCCCTTTCTTCTTGGTAGTGTTGTCCTGATAACTGATGATGTCGGATGGTGACATTTGTGTTTGGTCATCATGGTACGGGTTGTTCTTTGAATATCCTCCAGCTCTGTCTTTGTCCACTTCAGAATTCCAAATGAGTATGTCAGGATCGGTATGGCGTAGGTGTTAATTGCTTTTGCTAGATTTCCTGCGTTCAACTGGGATTTCAATAAAGTAGTTACCCTTTGAGTGAACTGGCTCCTAATTTTGATTTTTGCTTGCTTTTGGTCTAATAGCTTAGCCTGCTGAAATCCTAGATATTTGTAGGTCTCGCCATTTTGCATGGCAGTTATAATATTCCCATTGGGTAGTAACACATCTCCGTTAACGATTTTACCCTTCTCGATATTTAAGGTTTTGCACTTGTCTAATCCAAATCCCATTTGTATATCAGTGGAGAATTTTTCAGTGATATTGAGTAAATGTTGAATTTGACGCTAGTTGGATGCGTATATTTTGATATCATCCATATATAGAAGGTGGGAAACAGTGCAGCTAGTGTTCCTGTTGGCTTTAAGTTTATAGCCGTAATCCGTATCGTTGAGTAGATTGGAGAGTGGGTTCATTGCCAAACAGAACCAATGTGGACTAAGGGAGTCACCCTGGAAGATCCCCCTACGGATGGAAATTTCATCAGTTTGGAGGTATTGGCCATTTATTAGTAAATGAAGGTTCGTTCGCCAGTGCTTCATCGCTGATTCAAGAAAAGTAACAACAGTGGGATGTACTTTGTAAATTTGCAGAACTTTCACAAGCCAGGAATGTGGAACGCTATCAAATGCTTTCCTGTAATCTACGAAAGCCGTGTGGATGTTGCGCTTTTCCTTTTGCGCCTGTTTCAGTATAACTGAATCAATGATAAGTTGCTCTTTGCAGCCTTGGTGATCTCGTCTGCAACCTTTCTGTTCTTCTGACAAGATGTTGTTTTGGTCCACATGTCTGTAAATACGGTTAGTGATGCAAGCCGTTAATATTTTATATACAGGGTGGCGCACCGAAAACGAAACAGATGCATTTACTGGCAGATGATTCCTTTTTAAAAAAATCCCTCGGACCCGTCGATTTTGTTTCCGAGGGGGACACAAAATTGGCATAAAATCACTTTAACATTTGCAGCCCCTTAAGCGGGGGTGGCATCATCCCTAAAATCTTAAATGAAAAGGGGGGTCGAATGATCCATCATTTAAAAGGTCTTTCAATTCAATGAATTTTACATCATTATAAAGGGAGTTGAAAGACCTTTTAAATGATGGATCATTCGACCCCCCTTTCCATTTAAGATTTTAGGGATGGTGCCACCCCCGCTTAGGGGGCTGCAAATGTTACTGTGATTTTATGCCAATTTTGTGTCCCCCTCGAAAACAAAATCGACGGGTCCGAGGGATTTTTTTAAAAAGGAATCATCTGCCAGTAAATGCATCTGTTTCGTTTTCGGTGCGCCACCCTGTATAGTTGGTAGGCAGGTTATGGGCCTATACTGCGAAGGATCGTGAGTTTGATGTGTTTTGGGAAGCAAGTGGGTCGAGCCCAGTGTCAGAAATGGTTATTATTATTATTATTATTATTATTATTATTATCATTCCAAGTATGCACTTGCTCAGCACTTGCTGGTAATGTTCACCTATCCCGAGCGTGTGTAAACGCAAATGGGATTAGGCTCGGAAGTCACATATTTAGAAATTTACGGACAGTGTGACAAGTATTTAGGATGGCAGCCTTCTGCTATTATTATTATTATTATTATTATTATTATTATTATTATTAAAGTGATTCGGGGTGCAATGCTCAGGGACACTTAGCTTTCGCCATTGTATCCCTTTCCCCCCGATTCGTACTTAAGCTATGCTTAGGCTGCTTCAGAGAGATGTGCACTAAAGCCAACACTCTTGCAAAATGCAAGTATGTTGTCAATGCTAGTCTCTTTGAATAACTCTGAGTCCAGGATCGCTGCTCCCAACCATCTATGTCTATGTACCATTAGGTTGGGGCACTTGCATAGGAAATGACACGGGGTCTCTTCCTCCTCTCCACACCATCCACACAAGTTGCTATGTCCCTGTGTTTTGTGTGTGTAACATCGCAGCTCGCAGTGTCCGGTGAGTAAACCCAGAACATCTCTTGCCTTGCGTTTACCAATTTTGATGATTTATTTGGCCCAACTGGAGATGAAATCTCCCGTCAGTTCTTTACACCATCTGTGACCCAGGGATTCTTTCCAGGCTTCCCATCTCTTTCCAATTATCTCCTCCGTTATGGTATTGCATCCTTCTCGGTACGGTATTCCTACCTCCCTTTCTGGATGCTCTCCCGACTTGGCTCCTTGCTTAGCAAGTTTATCGGCTCTTTTATTACCTCTATAACCCGAGTGTCCCGGTATCCAGGTAATAACGACCTTGTGGAATCTGGCTAGCTCTTTCAGTGCGTTTTTTGTCTCCCGAACGAGCTTTGACTTTGTGCATGGGTTTTCCAGAGCCATAATGGAGGCCTGGCTGTCCGTACATATGCAAATGCATCTGCTTTGGACTTTTGCCCTTACCAATTGCCTAGAACACGCCTCTATCGCAGCAATTTCTGCTTGAAAGACGGTGTTTTCCTGTCTTAGGCGACAGGCTACATCACCCCTTCGCCTCGGTGCACTGATTCCGAAACCGGTTCCTTCTCCGGTTTTGGAGCCATCTGTAAACCTGATTTCCCCGTGTTCGGGGCTCTGTTTTTCCTCCCATTCCTCCCTGCTTGGTATTCGCGTTTTATATCGCTGCCCAAACTGGAGAATCCTGGTTATTCTATCCTGAGGTGCATCGAAAACTGATCCCCTCAAAAAATTTTGAATGGTTCTGTGCCCACTTTCACCTCCTTCCCATTCCTTGCTGCATTTCAGTCTGTATGCTGCTCTGGCTGCTAAGGCCTTAACCTCCAGATCCAGACTATTTATTTCCAGCAACATCCTGATGGCAGCCATGGGCGTACTTCGTTTTAGACCAAAAATCCCTCGTAAAACGACCGCCTGTATGTGATCCAGGCTACGCCTTGAGGTTTTTTTTCCGTCTCTTTCCACCATACCAACGCTGCGTAGGTCAGTTTAGGTATCAGTATCGCTTTGTAGATCCACAAAGCTTGCCGAGGTTCTAGCCCCCATCCTGTCCCTATAGCTGACCTGCACTGCATAAATATGTTAAGGACTTTCCTTCCCTGCAACCGCAGTTGTAGTTCCCAGTTAAGTTTCTTGTCTAGGTATACCCCTAGATATTTCACTCCCGTGGCATACGGTATAACCTTCCCATAAAATGAGATTTTCTTTTTGACCCTGCTTTTGTTCTTTCTTGTGAAGAGCACTTGACAAGTATTACAAAGTCATCCGCGTACGCTACTCCAGTACGCGTAGTAACTCGTCGGATACCATGATCCACAAGAGCGGTGACAAGACCCCCCTTGTGGACAACCTTCGCTAACTCTGCCCTTGACAGTTTTACCATTCCATTCGCTGAGGACGCATCTGTCGCTCAGTGATCCCGTCACCCATCTTGCGATGGTTATCGGTATTCCCTGTTCCGACATTGCGTTCTCGATGGAATTTCTCGTGGTGCTATTAAAAGCTCCCTCTATATCGACAAAGGATCCAATAACAGTCTCCTTTGCCTCAAACGCTTTCTCAATGTAGTTCACCACTGAGTGTAGCGCAGTCTCTGTGAACTTACCCACAGTATATGCATGCTGTCTCCGATGGAGTGGTCGATTAATCAGTATGTTCTGCCTGATATAAGTATCAACCAATTTCTCCAGAGTTTTCAGGAGAAAATATATCAGGCTAATAGGCCTGAAGTCTTTCATCGTGAAGTAGCTTTTCTTTCCTGGTTTCGGAATAAATGAAACCCGAGTTTGCTTCCATATATTTGGTACATATACCTATATGAAAAATAGAAGTAACAAAAGATCTAAGTAATGTGATGCCTTTTGGTCAATATAATAATATTTACAGAATTAAATTCCATTGAACTAATTTCACTAAATCATAAAACAGCACACGAAGCAAGGTCTCACGTTTGTGATTCAAGATCAAAGCGTGAAATAAACATAAACAATATTACTTATATTTACTTACGGTGAACTTGAAGAGTAGATATAAAATATACAATCGAAAGTATTTTGGTAACATTAATTAATTAACTCATTCATTCATTCAGTTCGTTATAAGATCATGATTAGGTTATTATTAGATTAACTATGTTAGTAACATTATAAGTATTAGTATTAAATCGTCAGTAATTAGTATAAGTATTAGGATAATGTTTCATAGTGAGTTTAAGTAATAAATATCCCAGTCCTACAAGTAGTTGTTTGATTACTATAAGATGACCCTTCGAGTGACCAGAAACACCATCAGTTGAGAGGCCAATTACCACCACATTACCTGGCTACTCTACCAATAAGCAACATATATTACAGTGATTTCTATAGACTTATTCCATGTGCCATCAACTAACTACACTACACCAAATTGTTATTGGTATGCTAAAGTTTTTTGGGAAATCCTCCACAAATTTTACACTTTACTCCTTGTCTACTTCTGACTCTCAATTATTGTTTGAATGGTTTATAATGCTTCTGTAAATTTCAGAAAAATGCAAACTGCAGGAAATCTCAGCAGCTCTGATTTAAGTAATCCTAGGAAAGCCAAAAAAAATTAGGATTTTGAAAAATAAAGTGAAGACACAGAAAAAAAAGATAAAAGGGCTTCATCAATCTATCAGAAGATTAAGAGCTAAAGTGAATTCTTTAGTTGATATACTAAGAGAAAAATCTTTATTGAGCGAGAATGCTGAAACGGCTTTAGTGGCAAGTACCTTGGATAATCCAATACAGATTATTATTTAAAATAAAGGCGTTTTCATTTATTTATATAACAATTTATACAAATTTATAATAAAATTTTTACAATAACATTTGTTAAAATTCGTATTCCAAAATATACTTCAACACAAAATTTATTTCTAGGCCTCCATTCCTACAAGCGCCAATGAGATTTTTAAAAGAATGTTGAGGGCTGGGACAAAAGAGAAGTATTCCCCAATTACGATCATTTGCTTTAACTTGAAGTTTTTACTCACCAAAAGCATATAATTTTGTTAGGAAAACATTCCATAAATCTTTGCCTCACATAGTTACCATTTCAAAATGGTACCAAACTGTGGATGGTTCACCAGGATGGATCAGAGAAGCTTTAAATGCTTTAAAAATAAAAGTTCAAGAAAATGGTGGCGAAAGAATCATATGCAACTTAGTCTTAGATGAAATGGCAATGAGAAAACAGGTGGAATGGACAGGGACAAAATTTACAGGATATGTCGACATTGGCGCCAATATGGATACTGATGTATTACCTGAAGCAAGAGAGGTGTTGGTATTCATGCTGGTAGCATTAAATACTTCGTGGAAAATACCTATCGGATATTTTTTCCTTCAAGGCCTATGTGGCCATTAAAAGGCTGCTTTAGTTAACAATTGCCTACAATTTATTTACGAAAGTGGCGTAAATGTTTCATCTATGACTTTTGATGGTGCAGCCGCGAATTTGCCAATGGTAAAATCTTTGGGGGCAGATTTAACCAATGCCAATGCCTTGAAAACTTTTTTTTATCATCCAATAACCAAGGATAAAGTTTTTATTTTTCCTGATCCATGTCACGTGATTAAACTTGTTCGGAACTGTTCAGCAACGTACAAAATTTTTCAAAATGGTAGCAATGATGTGATTGAATGGAGATATTTGGATAAATTGGTAGAAGTAATGAAGGATTACGTACCGGGGACAAACATAAAACAACGTCATATTTCTTTTCAAAAAGAAAAAATGAAGGTGAAATTAGGGGGCGACGACCCAGCCTGTAGTGTGAAGCATCTCGATGCGATAATTACAGTCAAGCAGAGTCGGCTTTGGTTAGTACTTGGATGGGTGACCGCCAGGGAAAACCATAGTATAGGGCCCGCACAGCCGGCAGCGTAGTAGCATATCACAGCTCGCAGGCATTATACCAATGAAAACGAGGTATAATGTAGATATGCCGTCTTTCGGAGGAGACGTAAAACCGAGGTCCCGAGTCCATGGATGTTGGGCTCGTTAAAAAACGCTACCACTGGTTGGAACACCAGTAGGTTCGCCAAAATTTCCGGTTGGGGGTAGAGTGCTCCCGGCGTCGGTGATTAGCCTCAGTCGCAGAAATAGGCCGACGTTAAAAAACCAAATAAAAAAAAGGTGAAATTAGCGACACAAATACTTAGTAAGAGTACTTCAGATGCCCTTCAATATTTGGAAACATGTAACAATCCATATTTCCGTGGATCAGCCGCTACAGCTGAATTTGTTCTAAATTTTAACGATATTTTCGATATATTTAATTCAAGAAATAGATTGGCAAAATATATTTTTAAACGACCACTCAGTCAAATAACAAAAGATGATTTTTTTACAAGATTGGATGAAATTAAAAATTACATCATTTCACTTAAGTATGGTAACCATCCCATTCTTGATTCAGGTAGAAAAACTGGATTTTTAGTGTGTATAGAGAGCCTTTTGGGTTTGTACGATAATTATGTTCACTCCAATCAAATGAAATATATTTTAACCTATAAATTGTCACAGGATCACTTGGAATTATTTTTTGGTGCTATTCGAAGTAAAGGTGGTTTCAACAACAACCCAACAGCACGACAATTTGAACATGCTTATAAGAGACTTTTAATTCACCAAGAAGTTAGGAAATGTTATAAGAATTGATTCTACTGGAATATTACACTGCAGTAGCAGAGGACCTAGTGATATTGAAAATGATGTTATTGCAGTCAATGCAGAATGTGAAACCTCAATTGAAGAGCTTGTTAAGGAGCTTGACTATTCAGTTTCAAGTTCATGGAACTTAACAGACTATGTTTTAGATGTAATTGGTTATATCGCAGGATTTGTAGTAAGATCTTTAAAAAAAATTATTTCCTGCAAACACAGCTCAAATTCTTTAGAAACTGATAAATCTACATGTCAGCTGCAAATACAAAAAGAGTACCTAAAATTAACCAATGCCTCGCAGCTAGTAATTACAGTGTGTCAATGTGCTGAAAAATATTCCAGATTTTTCAACCAGTCAAAAAATATTTTCAATAAGAATATTAAAAACTTGGAATTGGCCTTAATTTCTGGTACAATTGCCAATTTGCCAAACTCCATTTTTGACGATTTTAAGGACCATCTGTATGATGATGACCCTATAGAAAATCATGGCATTCAAATGGTTAAAATGATATTGAAAAAGTATTTTAAAATTCGAATCCACCATGAAGCTGCCACAAAAACAGAAAAAACACCACGCATTTGCCAGCATCTCATGAAAGCAATTTTATTCAAAAATCAGTAATTTTTTATTATTTTATTATCTGTATTATTTTTTCCAACTACTATTTTTTTCAATTTATGTTACCTCTCTTGATCTAAATAAAACATAAAAATTCTGGTGTTATGATTTTGTAAGTATTTTTTCTTGTTCAAGCTTTAAAATTAACATTATCCTTCCATTAATCCATTATAATAAAAAAGTTCCAATCTAATTTTAAAACTTGAAAATATTTTTTATGTGATGTTCTTATATCCCTACAATCATAAATTCATCCATCCCAATGAAACGCCACTGTCCGCAGTATGAGAATTCCCACTCCGACTGCTAGAAAACAATAACAAAGCATCGTTTATTTGGCTTCATAGGTCTGCATGTAGTGTGTATTGGTACGCTAAGTCCATCTTTATTTATACGTCCATGATTTATGCACAAATCGGATTCATAAAATAATTTTCAATTCTAAACAACTTTTTTTCAACATTTTTCTCAATACTTGAAAACAATGACAATTTATTCTTAAACAGTTTCAATATTTATCAATTATTTCTGATCACATTGCCTGGAATAAATAAAAATGAAACCAAAATTAGAATTAACCTAACCTAACAGTTTGCTTCGTTCTATTGCCCAATTCTTCATTTTCATTTATTGAACGGATACATTCGTCGTTCCAGTACGTAAATTTTTAGAAAATACTTTATACATAATTTCTTTTTCCGGTTCCGTCCAGTATCTCGTGTTTTCTGCAATAAAAAATGTTATTTTTAATTTATATTTTCGAAGAACAATAATTTTATCATTACTATTCACTATATTAACAGTAGATTATCCGAGCCATTATGACCTCGCCGATTTCATAGATTTGCGCCCGTATTATCTGAATGAACAAAAATTTGTCTTCTTTCTGAAAGGGTTACAAAAGCCTTCCCAATAACTTGAAATTTGAAATGATTCAAAATACAGGATACAAAGTGGCCTTATGATAGCCAGTTAGTAGTAATAATTCCAAGTAACTAGTTTTAAGAAGGCATAAAAAGTTATAGAGATGTGCTAACTGTCATTGATAGTGTGTTTTGATAATATAAAATAAACTCATCTTGAAAGTTTTGCTTTTCACACCCTACATCTCAAAAATAAATAATTCACATGAAAAAATTATTAATACTATCATGTGTGATATTATGAATGGCCATTTTCTCCTTAATCATCCTGTTTCAAACGGCAGTAACATAATTATCATAGATGTTTACCTCTAGTACGTTGGGGAACCGATATACTTTTCTTCATCTAATTGCTAACCCAGCTTTTCAGTTGTAGGGGACTTCTACTCTGCAGCTCTTTATTTTTGCTTATAATTGTCTGACAATACTCTACAGAAGGCAGCGAATGATTTTTTATATAATCATTAAAAAACTGACGGGCTACATGTTTTTCAGGTGTTGACCAAGACAATCTCTAAGTATTTCCTACTGGAGATACTGAAAAATTACAGTCAAATCAAATTCAAAATGTATTTAGATATATATGCGTAAATTTTGATGATTCCACAACAATTATTAACAATAAAAATGTTGAATAGATAAGGCTTTTATTACTTGATGTAGATCCATACTAAATTATGAAATAAAACAATTTTAATTTGTTACAATCTACATAATATTAAACTTAAAGTAGCTTTTTTAAACGAATTATACCTTCATTCGCTTGACAAAACTACTGTGTCAGCCAAACGCGTCACAACTTTTAGTTTAATATAATATAGATTTTAACAAATTAAAATTGTTTTATTTCATAATTTAGTATGGATCTACATAAAGTAGTAAAAGCCTCATCTATTCAACATATATTCACATAAGTAAGTACTTAAGTAATACCTCAATATCAAATCACATTTTAGCTGGAGTTCCAATATCGTGATAATAGGCCCCTTGCAGATAATTTTTTTATTGCATTAAAATGATCAATTATACGTAAATATCATCCCACAGGAATATTTTCAAATTTTGTTTGATTTTAAAGTCGTAATAAATAATTGAAATTCAAACGACTAAAATGCCGCCAAAAACACATTTCATGCAACAGTGACGTCACAAGGTACTTTTGCCAAGTTTTGACGTCTATCAAAGTTAATTTTGACGTTGTTTTCGGTGATTTTTTGAGAAAAAATGGTTTATCGTTATTGTATCGTGCCAGGTTGTGGAAGTACAACAATCTCCACTCTTGGAAAAACATTCATTAAGCTACCCATTGAAGAAAAATTCCGAAAAAGGACCCAGAGGTAAAGTATCAGATTGTACCTTTAAAAATCCTTCAGACATATTAATATTTGAAATTAACGATAAACAAAGAAACACAACAGTAAACACTATTGAACAATAAATTGAATATTTCAAGTAAAAATGCTTTTAAAATGGATAAACGGGAAACCAGATTTGAAATTTACATTTAGCGGACGACAGTCCGTACCTTGTGACGTCACGACGTGACGTCACGACTAATTTCATTGTGTTTTCGTGTGACGTCAAATTTAAAGGGCTTCGTGAAACTTTCTTAGGGAATTTATGAGATAATTTTGGGTACTTCTTGGAAAAAAAATGTGGAAGGATATTTATTATACCTTAAGAGGTTTTTAAAATACTTTAAGGTAAAAATAAAAATCTATGCAAGAGGCCTATTGAAAATTTTATTAAATATTATAAAGTCGCGGAATTAGATAAAACTTTGTACGTAAACACGTTATGAAGAGAGCGACATTGTTCAACTCGCGTATTTTGCAAAACTCGCTGACGCTCGTTCTGGCAAATATTACGCTCATTGAACAATATCGCACTTTTCATAACTGGCTACGTAAATAACTATTACGCAACCGTTGAACCAAATATATTAGTAATTTCAAATTACATAGAAATCGCTGATTCTAACTAGCTTGCAGAATATACTTATTGTTTTGTCTATTAAAATATATGAATTGCTTTGATGGCATTATTATTATGTTAATTGCATTCATTCTATTTTACTTCGATTGGGAATAAACATGTGAGAAAATCGGTCTCTTATATAATAATTACTTAATTATTATCGATATCTTGAACTTCCATTACATGGCGATCCTGCCGAAAACAATTGTTAAGCATCAAGCATAAGTTTCAAATTATGGGCCAAAAGTAGTCTACGGATCAAGAAGTTGCGGAAAAAGGAGAAGGAGAAATATAGTAAAATTAAAATTTAATAATAAAATGGATAATATAATTCTTAGTATTAAAAAATAATAATAATAAAGGATAATATTTAATTGGCGCCAGGACCCGAAGAGAGTAGGAGTTTTCATGTTTCCGCATAGAGAGTTAGTTTAAAAAGGGGTAAGTTAAAGGTTTAAAATAAAAATAATTGAATGAAAAAATATAAAATAATAAAACATTACAGTACATTTATAGTCGATACAGGAGTTGATATATCAATTTTTAAAAAGGGTGAAATCAAAATCCAAATCAAAATCCAAATCAAAAAAGAAATTCATTGAATCCCATAAAAATTGAAGGAATAACCAGCGGCCTTACTTCTTCTCTAGGATTAACCCGGACAGATATTGCACTAGATAATTTTACACTAAATCATTCATTTCATGTCGTAGACGACGATTTTCCTATACCAGCCGATGCTATCTTGGGTAGAGATTTCAGATCTAAATATAAATGTACGTTAAACTATTGATTCTGGACCATATCAATTATGGTTGCCTCAGGTTACATAACAATTCCAATACTTAAAGGCTCTAACGAAAATACTTTAACTGTTCCACAAAGGTGCGAAGTAATTCGGAAAATTAACCACCTCAAAAGTGTAAAAAATGACTCTTTGGTAAACAATCAAGAGCTACAGCCAGGTGTATTTTCAGCTAAAAGTATAATATCAAAATAAAATCCTTATGTGCGGATTCTGAAAACAGCATTCGAAAGTGTAGTCATAAAAAATCCAAATATTGAGACAACAGATCTCAATCAATTTGATATCTGAGATATAAAAACCCAATCCGAAAATAGAAACGAATCTTTAATAAAATCTTTGGATCAAAATATACCAGAATTTGTAAAAAAGGATGTACTTGATCTTTGCAAAGATTTCTCAGACGGATTCGCCTTGAAGACAGACAAAATTACTGCAAATAATTTTTACAAACAAAAATTAAAGGTAAAAGATTGCAACCCAAGTTGTGTAAAAAATTATCGTATACCATATGTTCGATTTATTATTGAAAACTTCCAATGTGATTAGACGTGGCAACACCTAATATGAAAATAACTGACCAAGAGCGGGAAGGGAGAAGAAAAGGCGGGCATTAGCTCAACACCGCTCATAGCGTTAACATACAGCCATATTTTGTCATGCTATTTAATAAATAATTATATGTTTTGTATTCTTATAAGTATATGTTTTGTATTCTCAAGTATAAAGTAGTGAATTACCGACAATCACATGTATATTTCCACCCACGAAGAAACATTTTGGCCTTCTAGCCGAATAACCAGTGCAAGTTCAGGAAAACAGTTTATTTAAGAAAACAGCAAACAAGGTCAGTGCGTTCCATTATTTTCCTTTACCTTAAAATTTTGCAATTCCTTATTTCAAGTGGTGGTTGGTCTGAGTCGATTTTTGTGCAGTTTGGTTCATTTATTTATTTATTTAATACCTATATTGATTTAGTAAACTAATATTAATATTAAAATGACAGAGCAAACGGAGAATACCGATGAGATTAGGAAATTAAGACACAATCGAGGTGTATTAAAGGGTCATGTCACGCGTTTAGCAAGTTTTTTAGAAAAACCGGAAAACGTTTATCAAAAATGGAAAAGTATTTCGACCAGTTCGATGATATCCAAGCTAGATTAGAATATCTTAACGGAAACGAAAAAAATAGTCGGAAAGAATTAGAGGATTTTATGCTGTTATAGATAGATGTAGTGAGGCGATTAGTCAATTAGAAACAAACATTTATCACAATATTCAACAAACTTTACAAACAAATTCAATACCAACTACTAATGAATTTACCGGGCTAAAGTTACCAGCAATCAAGTTGCTGGAATTTTCGGGTGAATATAGCAGTTGGGCCTGATTTCACGATGCATTTTTACATTCAATACACAACAATAGCGGACTGACAAATGTGCAACGTATATGTCATTTAAAGTCGTGTTAACGCGATGCAGCCTTGAAACAAATAGAAAATTTAGAGAATACAAATATGAATTATGATGTAGCATGGCAATTACTAGTAGAACGATATGATAACAAAAGAATCACTATTAACGAGCACGTTACCGCGATTTTAAACATACCAAAACTAACCAAAAACAATAGTACTTTTAACCTTAGAGATATGACAGACCAAGTACATCAACACTTTACCGCATAAGAAAAGTTAGGGGTAGCAACAAAAGGTTGGGAAACAATTTTAGTATGCGTAGTAAGTAATAAATTAGATAATTCAATAAACTTAGAATGGGAAGATTCATTAGCAACAAATGAAAACCAACATACGAGCTCTTCAGAAAATTTCTGACAAAAAAGTGTGCAGCACACGAAAATGTATACAAGTCACAAGCTCAAAAGACAATAACACAATCTAGCACGCACACACACACACACATCACCAAAACACAATGCATCTTACACACACAAATCACACGTTAAGTAAACTCAATACAAGAAATCCTACACAGAGCTACGCAGTCACAGTACCAAATCAGCAAAATCACGCAATCGCAGACATAAGGTGTTACCTTTGCAAAGAAACACACTTTATTTTCCAATGTCCGAAATTTCTAAATTTGAATACAGATGAAAAATATGCAGAAACTCGAAAATACAATTTATGTACCAATTGTCTAAGACTTGGACATAACAAATTCAATTGTCGCTCTCGGAAGTGTAAAAAAT
The DNA here is from genome assembly GCA_963978555.1 of Galerucella nymphaeae. NCBI lineage: Eukaryota > Metazoa > Arthropoda > Insecta > Coleoptera > Chrysomelidae > Galerucella > Galerucella nymphaeae. The sequence goes on from OZ021704.1 coordinate 21,219,393, forward strand.
CTCCTTTCAGCTAACGTAAAGGAATCATCCAATTTCTCATGTTCGTTAACTGATTTTAATAACATATATACCTGAAAAGACCCATTTTCTAAAATCTTTGTGGTATTATTGAAAATATTTTTTGCAAGTTTATCTTCAGAATTGATAATGTTATTACAACTGCTTCTTCAGATTCCCAAAACTTTTCCATCATTTTATTGATCTCCAACGAACTTGTCGACAAAGAAACATTATTACGATCATAATTATTATTTGCACTTAAATACCCAATAAATTTCGCAGATATATTGCCCGCAATAACCCAACCAAAAAGTGTGTTTTGTAACACCGGCAACACAATTTAGTTGTATTCACAAATTGCCGTCGTTGATCAACCGACAACTATTTAAATTTGAAACATTTACCCACCTGGTGATTAGTACCCTTAAAATAGCAACATTTTTGCATGTAAGCTCCCCTTTGATCCGTGGATTTTGTATTTAAATTAACAAATTTCCCTCTACTATCCGGGACCCCCAAATTCTCTAATGCTATACACCGCTTCCACAATATGTTGATTTATTGTTGTAATGAATTCACGTAAGTTAATTCCCGTACACCTATTTATAGACGGAATTTCCACCAGTGTCTGAATGTGGGCATTGATAACAAATAATTTATTTTCATACTTATTTTTCAAAGTGTTTAAAGCTATATTGAAGTTATCGTTCGTTAAAGGTGAATTTTTGACCAATTTAAGAGGCTCACCCATTAGGGAGGATTTCAGATAAATAAACTTTTGTATATCAGATAATTGTGTGTTATCGATAATCAGGGCAGAAAATAAATCGTAAAAACCACTCCAATCGGAAAATTTGCCTTTAAAAACTGAAATGGAGGGTTCTGGCACCTTAACATAATTATTTGGAGCCTGTGACGGCACCGGAGAGCTAGAGCTCGAGCTAGAATTTATTATAACAGGATTTTGTAAATTTCTTTTAATTAGTGCACACAAATTAAGATATTTGGTTTCAACGTTAATTCTATCATTTAAAATGGTATCAGAATCATCCTCATCAAGGTCTTCAATTTCACCTTGAACTTCCGAGTACTTTTTAAACGCTTCATTTAAAATGTGAAGACTGTGACTGTGACGTCACTAGATATGTATGCACATTGCGCTTCAGAGTGTATCGTCAGTCGCATCGGATTTATTTCTTTTGTATTACTTCTTACAGAGTTTTTGTGTTAATAAAATGAAATGTGTAAACCGAATTTTACTAAAGTAGACTCTTCAAATCTGCCACAAGTGGACTTTTTTAATCAAAATCACGAATTTATTATATTATATTATATTATTTTTATTTCAAAAAGACAACACTGCTCAGAGTTTAAAACTGTAATATACCGATACTCCCTGTATAATAGATTAACCAGTGACACAAATTTCAAGTAAATTGATGAATAAATATTCAATGGTCAACAAAAATATTTCCCTAATGAAACTAAAGCATACTCTCCAAATTTCTTTAAACAACTATCATAATTTTAATAGCGATAGGGATTATATTATTCGAAAACATATAATAATAAATAGACAAAGAAAATACTGCTACTAGACAAGTACATAGATAACATACTGTGCATAACACTGGCTAAGTAGTAAGTATTCAACAAACCGATCGCCGCGGCGCTTGGCTGTATCCGCTCTCTGAACGTGAGACTTCATATTATCATAGAGTAATGCTTCATTCATATATGATAACATAAAATCTAAGCCTCTATACAATCCAGAGCTGTATCCAAAAAAATTAGAAAACTGATAAAGTGAAAAGAATGGAAAAGTAGCTGTCGATGGGGTAAGACACAAAAAAAAGTTTGATAAAGCGAAGCCAAAACATGGGCAGAGTGGCTTTTGCTACATCTAATAGTTTCCATAAAATTCCAAACTTCAAAATATACAAAATAATGTTTGCTCAATAAAGATACTTCCACCATCTTAGTGTAATGCAAATTTTTCCCCTAATACTCCTCTCATTGTTATTACATTTTTATTATTGTAAAGTTTTGTGTCAGTACCTAAAATTATACACATAAGTTGATTTAATTTTGTTGGTTATATTTTCAGTGCTCACCAGGGAGCAGTATGCGCATATCTTCGTGCAATTGCATGAGGATATGTACAAGACTGGCGCATTTGTGCCAAGTTTTGAGGGACACTCGTTTGCTCGGGGAGCCGTTATGGTGACCTGTGCGGATGGGGGCTCTCTGGCTTGGCTCAAAGTGGCTGCCAGTGCAATTAAGGAGGGACTGGCGCTCAAAATCATTGAGCAGTCGGCACTCGAGCAGCTTAAGAAGGCAATGGTATGGGTGCCGGCGCCGATCGAGTCTCCTCCCCAGGAGGTCCTCAGAAGGATCCGGATTGGTAATCCGACCCTGAGGACTGAAGGGTGGGTGATTCGGGCCTCCCGATGGGATGCTGCCTCTTTGAGGCAGAACATTGTATTGGGGCTCGATCCTCGATCGGTGGGGGCACTCAACCAAACGAAGGGAGAAATCCGGTATGGGCTCGGGAAGGTCAAAATTATCTTCTCGTGAACTACGGAGACTACCCCGGAGTAAAGCATTAATAGGTAAGGAGGTACCTTTATAGATTTTCGATGTCTGTTGGAGGGACCTTGAAATTTACCCAGATTAACTTGCAGCATTGCCGTGCTTTGCAGGAGTATTCGCGCAGAGGATGGCAAAGCTGCAGACAGGCATATGCCTCATACAAGAACCGTGGGTGTATAAAGGTCATGTGCGAGGCTTAGGCACACCCGGGCGTAGCTTATTCTATGCAGTGGGTGAACCTAATCCAAGAGTTTGCATTTCTACGCACTCCAGTGTAAGTGCAATACTAATAAACGAACTTTGTTTCAGGGACATAGTAGCGGTGAGAGTGGACGTCCTGGGCAGGAATGGTACTAGGCATAGCTTAGTGGTATGCTCTGCTTACCTGCCTTATGACTCACCAGAACTACCACCTACTGAGGAGTTCCGCAAGGCGGTGGAATACTGCATGGTCAGGAATCTGCCTCTTCTTATTGGCTGTGATGCCAATGCGCACCACACTATGTGGGGCAGCACAGGCGTCACTAGCAGGGAAGGGGCTTTGCTTGACTATCTAGGTACCACTGACCTGCAACTACTCAACCGAGGGACGAAACCAACATTCCGAAATAGGATTAGGGCTGAAGTCCTGGATGTGACGCTTGCGTCAAGTACCGTTGTAAGTATGGTAAGGGACTGGCATGTTAATGATGATCCGTCATTGTCGGATCACAGTTACATTTGTTTCAGTTCCAGGGTTGCTGTTGAAGAACAATCAATCAAGTATAGGGACCCCAAGACTACCAACTGAGAACGGTATAAACTGGATCTCGGAAGGAGACTTGGTGGTTTTCCTAGGAACTTGAGCAATAATGATGAGATCGATTGGGCCATAGCGGAGCTGGGCTCGATTATTGCCTCGTCTTATGAAGAAAATTGCGCCGAAAAAACGAGGAAGGAAAGTAAGGGCCACAAATGGTGGAACAAGTCTCTAGACTCGCTACAGGAACATACCTGGTGCCTATTTAATAGGGCTAGGAAGACGAAGTCGGATCTGGATTATGAGCAATACCGCCGGAAACGGAATGAGTACAAGAGTGCTGTTAGGTTGGCTCGGAGAGATGCCTGGCGGGCCTTCTGCGAGGATATCGTATCGGTACCTCAAATGTCAAGGCTGCGCCGGATCTTAACGAAATCACCGGATAGCGCTATAGGGTGCATGGAAGTCGAACCGGCTGTTTTCACCGAAACCCCGGTGGATACCTTGCGGCATCTACTAGAGACACACTTCCCCGGTTGTGAAGGAATCGAGCGGGTGTGTCCTGACATGGGATATGTGAACATACAGCGACCATGTGAAGAGGACTATCTTCTAGCAAAAGAAATAGTCACATACGAGCGGTGTACTTGGGCGATACGGTCATTCAGACCGTACAAGTCTCCAGGAAAAGACCAAATCTTCCCGGCTCTGCTTCAACAGGGCTGGGATGCAATTGGCACAATCTTGGTGCATATCTTTTGTAACAAAGTTACTAATTTTCAGATTTGCAAAAGAAACAATTATTCCGGTTTTATATATAAATGGGTATTACGGTTATTTCTCAACGTAAAAATATCATTCTTGTCCGTACGAGATCAGAAAAATAGCCCGGTTTTAATATAATGTTCAATTCTTCCGCGATATTGGTTTTTACAAATGTTGTATCACCTCCTCGCGCCGATAAAACTCTGAAAGCTCTGTAGTAGGCCAGCCCCCAACGCCGAATAATACACCGACGTATACTTCACTGGTAGCACTAAAAGGCATACCACCGAAACGAAAGGCAGAGTTAGTCCGCCGACATAGCAGCAAGAAGAACACCACGCCGAGAATCGAACCAGAGTAAGTTCGCGATATTTTTACTAAGTCCGTTGCAGAGTTTCTGCACTAGTCCGACTGAAACTGGGTGGGAGAAACTCAGTATATAAGTATTTGTTTTAGGAGCTGTAAGTCAGTTGTGTCCGTGATCCGAAGACCGCAATCCGTATTCCGAGGTGAGTTTTGCTTAGAACTTGGGCACTGTTCTCAACCGTCGCATTTCTAAGTTTGGGCCTTCAGCCACCCGTTAATATACCGAGGGAAAGGAAACTGGGGGCGCTGAGTTTTCACATCTCAGTAGTAGTCGCGAAACTGACATTGAGGGCGATGAGTTTTCACATCTCAGTGGTAGTCGTGTTCGGGCCTTCAGCCACCCGTTGATAAACCGAGGGAAAGGAAACTGCTACTGGGGGCGCTGAGTTTTCACATCTCAGTAGTAGTCGCGAAACTGCCATTGAGGGCGCTGAGTTTTCACATCTCAGTGGTAGTCGTGTTTGGGCCTTCAGCTAACCGAGTCAGAGTAGAATATTGGAAAAGTGTTACAATAGACACAGGGCGGGAATTTCATAACGCGTAACCTGAGAACCGTACCCCCCTGCCGTAGAACTTTGACTGGTCGAGAGCTTTGTTTGCGCACGTTCAACTTTTCGCTTTAGCATGCACCCGCTTTCGCTTGCACACCCCGTTCCTCGTAGTAATAGCCCGTAGTTTGACGCTTCTAGATACCGTTGCTTTTAGGGTGGTAATTTTGTGCTAATTTTGTTATTAGAGAATTTAATAAATAGATTGAGAATAAGCATTGTTTTCCTTCAACTTCTTGCAACTCCGAGGAAAAATACAGCAGCGAATACCCAGGTTGGCAATCCAGGAGGACAGGTAAAATCTGTTTCACCGGCTACAGTGCATCCGTCAACACCATATTGACCCCTGGAGTATTTTCCATCTTCACTGACGCTGCTCGGAGCAAGTGGAGCATACCACTCTAAAAAACTGGCGCCCGAGGCATCCGTTACCAGAGTTTAGGCGTCAAATATACGAGTATCGACGGAAAGGACGTTACAAATTTGGCGCCCGAGCAGGGACCGTTTTTATGGTATACCGAGTTCGCAGATTACCGATAGTCAAGAGAAAACCGTTTTTGAGTTGAAGAAATTAAGCTCAGGAGACCTTCCTACACACAAATCCCTCGAAACCCGCAGACCTGTCATTTTGACAGATTGTCAACTTTTGCCCAAAAGAAGAGGCACCCTACCGAGTAACACCTTATTTTATAGGTTTTCGAGTGCGCAGAATCGATCCCCACCAACCGTTCACCGTTTAGACGCACCTGTCTTGAGATTCGAGCTGTAGAAGTAAGGAAGAAAGTTTCTGACCGTTGGATAAGTAAGACGCACCAATTCCGATACCAAAAAGATGCCTCTAAAGAAGACCGAATCTGCTAGCAATCCGAACGAAGCTACCGCCGCCCAGAACCCGCTACCGAAGAAGGAATCGACCGACACCCGCATTGGATGGGTTTACCACCTAAGAAAAGACGAATTGGAGGCAGAGCTAGCCAAGTTCAGGCTAGTGATACCAGGTACCGTAGATGACCAGAGACGCCGACTCATACAATTCATCCGAGAATGCCGTCTTTCACCCATACCGACTACATCGATGCCATTTGTATTTCCAAATATGTACATCCGAAAGAACTCCAGCCCCCACGACAACACCTACTGTCACCGTGACCGGTGCAGGAGAACCGGTCATGACAAGTGCGCTCCACGGCTTAATGATAGGAGTACAACCGGTAACCGAACCAAGCTATGGACCGACAAAGTTGCCGCTGAGGACCCATGATTGGCGAATCAGCTTTAATGGAAATGGAGACCCTGCTGCTTTCCTTGAGAGGCTTGAGGAAATTCGAGAATCGCAGGCCATCTCACACGACCGTCTTCTGCAAGCTATGCCGGAACTCTTACAAGGAATACCAGCACTTTGGTTCCGGAACAACCGAAAATACTGGTCTAGCTGGCAAGCTTTCAGCAACGCCTTTCGAGACTTTTTCTTTCCGGTAAACTATCAATTCGATTTGGAAGTAACCATTAGCAGAAGAATACACCATCTTGAAGAAAGTACCGCCGCATATATCACCGATATGCAAACGTTAATCCGCCGCCATGGAAACATCACCCCGGAGCTGGAATTAAATTGGCTTTACCGAAACTTCTACCCGGAATTTCGATGCCAAATTCGCCGTACCGACTTCTCGAATGTACAAGAATTTGCGAAGACCGTTCGGGAATACGAACTTTTACGCTACAAGTGCGAGCGAGCTTAAGCACCGCCACAGACTCCGCGACAGAATCCGCACCGAGATCGTTTTTGTATTTCCACTCCGACACCAATCAATAGAGAACAACGATTCGCTCCTACTACTCCGTCTACCCGTAACCCATCGACCCCGCAACAACGCCGTGACAGCAAGAACCGCCGACCGAGGATCCGCACCAATTACTTGGACTTCAGATCGCCGTCCTAACTCACCGAATACCGTTGCGACTCAACCCACAAATCACCTGTCCGATAGGAACCGAGAATGCTGGCAATGTGGTCAGTCCGGACATTTCCGCAGACAATGTCAAGCAGTCAAGCAATCCCGGATTTTCTGTTCAAGATGCAAGCGGGATGGAGTTATGTCCCGGGATTGCCCATGTCCACGGCCGGAAAACCACTAGGGCGCTGCGACAATACGAGGCCTGCGCAGCATAGCCCCCAAAACGCCTCACCTACTGCAATATCTTCCGACGAAGAAAACCGACTACGTAAAAATCAATACATCATCATCCCGTCGAGAAACCGAACCAAGGTATCCTCACCTACCGTTTACCCGTCTCCCAACACCTCAGATCCTTCCCCAAGCGAGTCAAACCACCGTTCTCATGCCACACTGTCCAATTACTGCTATCAGGAAGCCTCCTCTACCGCTGCTTCGTCGCACCACTCTTCCGTAAACCCACCAAACAACAGTACCCATGATCCTTCACTCCCCGTAGCACCTTCCGATCAACAGAAAAAGGCATCTACTCCGTCTAACGATCAACCCCGTAGAGCCACTTCTCCTTCCGCTAACCCGTCAAACAACCGCACCTGTCAAATTCCCACCGTAACAACACCTTCCGAACAACCCCAGGAGACCCCACCACACATTATCCCCTCCAGCCCCTACGATGTTTCACTCCTTATGGACCCACGTTCGCATCTCTCCGTCGTAATTCCGGGAGGTACCGTACAAGCACTGATCGACACCGGAGCCGTGATGTCTTACGTAGGAGACAGAATAGCCAGACAATGGGAAACGATAGGAATACCGCAAACACCAAACTCCGCAAGTTCCGTCCGCCTAGCTAATGGAGAAACCGTCACAGTCTCCGAAATATATCAAGTAGAACTACAGATAGGAGAAGACCGTTTTCACGAAACGCTTGGTCACCTTTGTAGACTCCCCTCCGATATGGTGATAGGAATGGACATCCTCCGAAAAAGATACTTTAATCTGGACTTAGGAAGTGGACAAATCAGGGTGAAACACAGTGCAAACACAAAGGAAACTCCGCCCGTACCATGCTTGCCCATCGGACCCCCCGAGACAAGACCGCCGCTAACTCTCAACAAAGATGAAGAAATCCGATTACAAAGGTTGCTGGATGAGGAACTACCGTCATTTGAGGATATCCAAGGAGTGACCCCGTTAGTCGAACACCGGATCCGTCTTTCCAATCCGGAACCGATAAAGCAACGTTACCGCCCTCAGAACCCGTGGATGCAGGAAATAATAAACGAGGAAGTAGATAAGATGTTGGAAGCAGGTATTATAGAACCATCAGGAATAGGGGTTGGCCCATACGGGCCTGTCTTCGTACCTTTCGGCATCAGACCAAGGTTCCCTCTCTCTAAACTAAACCACTGTCAAGATGAACTCCATCCCAACAACCACACTCCAAAAATTAGCCGGAAAGAAGATTACCTTTATTTATTTGATAGAGTAGACATAAAGAAATGTACATTAGTAAATTATAAATAATACAAAGGAAAGGAAGTTTACAAAAATAAAATAAGAAAACTGTAATGTTACCCATAAATGAATGCTATAAAAGTAACAGGAAACAAGAATAGTAATAGAAATAAAAGTAATAATAATATATAAAGAGTAATGATGATAGTAAGTACAATAGAATGATATTATTATGTACATGTTTTAAATTATAAATTATAAATAATACACAGGAAAGGAAGTTTACAAAAATAAAATAAGAAAGCTGTAATGTTACCCATAAATGAATGCTATAAAAATAACAGGAAACAAGAATAGTAATAGAAATAAAAGTAATAGTAATATATAGAGAGTAATGATGATAGTAAGTACAATAGAATGATATTATTATGTACATGTTTTATAATAATATCTGTTATGTACGGATGAAATAAAATGTGGTTATGTATAGCTCTAGTTCAAAGAGTGGTAGTAGAACTACTATGTCTGTATGTTGGTTGTTATATTATAGGTTTATATGTTTATGTCATCGTCTAGTATAAGTGCTTCTGCCCAGTCATTAGTCCATTTGTTTATTTCAGTGTCTGTCATGTCTATGTCCGTTGGTGGGAATTCCATGTCTTTAGTCCGTAGTCTGTCTTTGTATTTTGCGTTACCCTCAACTCGTCCAGTTAGTGTGCAATCGTTTATGAGGTGATTTCGCGTCTCGTCTACTTCATCTATGTCGCAGTTGCCGTCTATGTCTCTCAGATTGAATCGTAAGTAGTAGTCTTTTATGTGTCCATGTCCAGTGAGCAGCTGTACCGTCTTCCATTTAATGTTAAGTGAGTTGTCCCGTACCGTTTTAATTAGTTCATATGTCTTTCTGCCCGTTAGGCATGTGTCCCAGTACGTCTGCCAATGTGTCATTTTGTACTCTTGTTGTTTCCGTTTAATGTCTATTTTATTTATGTATTGGCTGTCGTAGTCCCGTTTGCTATGTGTATCGTTTGCCAGATGGTGTGCTCTTTTTAATCCAGGGTTTTTAGCGTTAGTAAAAGTTATTGTGCATTTTAGGTCATGGTCATTGTCTAGTCCGCTCACTATTTTCGAGATTGATGCTATTTGTTTGTGTCCGATGTTGTTGTGGCGTATTCTGTTAATAGCATTTTGTGAGTCCGTGTGTAACTTCACCGTCCGTCCGTCTTCTTGTCTGTATTCTGTTTCCAAAATCTCCAGTCCCTTTCGTATGCCAAATAATTCCACGTCATGTATGTTACTGGTCGTGTCAAGTTTTTCGCCCTTTGATATGCTTCGTTGCTTTGTGGTGATATATATTCCTACGGTAGTGCTGTTGTCTTTTATACTAGCGTCTGTGTATATGTTTATGTCCGCTGTATTGTCCGTTTCTCTAATTGCTATACGTTGCGTCGGGTGTGCCTTGTCTGTCGTTCGTGTTCTATAATGTTTTGATAAGTGTCTATATTCTTCGTGTGTCCAGTATCTAGCTTTGGCCTCCGATGCTAATGGTATAACCCCTGCTAATACGTGTAAGGCAGATGTGGGTGCCGTCCTGTACGCTTTTGTTATAGACAACAAGAAGGGTCTTTCAGCTGCATTCAGCTGCTTGGCCAATCTTGAGTCTCCACACCTGCCTCCCCAAATTTCACAACCATACAGCATCATCGGCTTTATAGCATTTATGTATATTTGTCTTAGAATGTCCGGTCTTCTCCCCCAGTTTCGTCCTGCTATAGCGTAGAGTTTGTTGGCAATGTCTAGCGTCTTTTGTCTGGTCTTTTTAACGTGATCCAACCAGAGGAGTTTGCTGTCCAGTGTTAGTCCTAAGTACTCTATGTTGTGCTTGAGTAGTAAGGGTGTCCCGTCTATTTTCAGTCTGGGCTGTCTGGTTTGTTTGTGTGGTATGAACATTCCTTCCGTTTTTGTCAAGTTGTATTCCAGTTTGTTGTCAATCGCCCATTGTTTGCATGTGTTCCATATGTTAGTCCATTTTTGTTCGATGTGTCGTAATGAGGTTCCTGTCAGTATAAGTATTTGGTCGTCCGCAAAAGCTTGTATTATGTCCCGTTCCTTTTCGATTCCGTCCGTTAGTCCTGTCTTGTCAAACCAGTCTTCCATAAGGATCAACCATAGGACAGGTCCTAAGCTTGATCCCTGTGGGCAACCCCTGTTTGTGTCCGTAATCAGGTCTTCCGTTTGGATTTGTCTGTCACTTAAAAAGTCAATACACATTTTTAGTAAATTGTTTGGGATCTTTTTCTTCCTCAACATATGTGTGATGGACGGTGTCCATGCCGAGTTGAACGCGTTTTTAAGGTCTAGCGTGATGATTACTTGATGTCTTTTTTCCCTTTTGTTTATTTCTATTCTTCTAATAATAGATGTTATTGCATCTGTTGTGGATACCCCCTCCCTGAAACCGAATTGGCATGGGTTGATGCCGTTAGAGTTTTCTAGGTAGTGATTTATACGTTTTGCTATCAGCTTGTCTAAGACCTTTCCTAGCGTTGGCAAGAGACAAATGGGCCTTTTACCTCCATCCTTTTTAGGTAGCCATACCATATTAGCTTTTTCCAGATTTTTGGGAAAAGACCTCCCTTCAAGCACCAATTGTATAGGTTTGTAAGTATGTTTGGGTTTTCCTCGTGGATGAACTCAAGGATTTCTTTGGGTATACCATCCTCAGCCGTTGCCCTTTTCTTCTTCATGCTAGTCAGTGTTTGTTGTATTTCTATGTCAGTAAAGTGGGTTTCGTCTTTGGTGTCTGAAGTTTGTTGATTTCGTAGTCTCATTATTCTGTGAGTTTCATTGTCCGTTGTGTCGTTGTCTACTGGGAAGTATTTGTCGTGTAAATGAATGATGGTGTCTTGTCTATCCGTTGTCCAGCTGCCGTCTTGTTTTTGGATTGTTGTGATGGCTCTGTCTTCGTTAACTCTAGTCCTAATTATTTTGTACGCTGTACCCCAAGGATTGTCTGCGTCAACGTTCGTCATAAAGTCCCGGATGGATGATTTTTTTGCCTCTTTTATGTAGTTTTTGTATGTACGTCTCTGTCTCTTATAGTCACGTATCTTGTCTATGCGTAGTATTTGGTCGGTTTCTTTTTGTGCCATAGTTCTAAGTTTGTTTGTCCTTTGTCTTAGTATTGTTAGCTCGTCAGTCCACCATATTTCCGTTTTTCTCTTTCCGTTCTTTTTTGTAGGTGTCGTTTGTTTCGTAATGTTTTGTATTATGTCTTGTATAAACATGGCTTTGTCATTGGGTTCGCGAAAAGTCGTCCAATCGGTGGCGTTGATTGCCAATCTTAACTTTTCATAGTTTATACGTGTCACGTCAAATTGTACGTTTTTGTTTTGTGTATGTATTCTCAGGTCTGTATCGTAAGTCACGTATTGGTGGTCGCTGAGCGTTTCCTCCTCCGTAACCTTCCAGTTTTGTATGTAGATGTCTTTTGTCATTGTCAAGTCGATCCAGCTTTTGCCTCTCTGGCTTACAAATGTCGGTAGGCTGTCGTGATAATTGTTTATGATGTAGCTGTTCGACACTGTCCAGTTCATTAAGTCCTCTCCTCTAGCGTCAGTAATGTTTCCCCCCCAGCTGGTGTTTTTTGCATTGAAATCCCCCCCGATGATTGTCTTGTTTTTGATACGTTCAAGTTTGTGTTTGTGCTTGTCGAAACGTTGATTGTGTCTACCACCAGGTTCGTCGTATATATTTACAATTGTCAGTGTCCCCTCTTTTGTTTGTAAGTTAATTGTGGTTGTATTTGTGTCAGTAATGTCTTTTACCAGCGCAGTTATTCGTAATAGTTTAGTCTTAATCATGATGGGAGCTTTTGAGTTTGTGTCGTCACGGATCACTTGGTATGATGTCGAGTGGTTTAGTTTGGCGTAGGGTTCTTGTATTAGTGCTATGTCAATGTTCTCGTCTTTAAGTTTCTGTTGTAATTGGTCTGTGGCTGCCCGTCCTCTACCAGCATTGAATTGTAAAATCTTCATGCTGGTTGAGTTGTCTTGTCTGTTGTTTGTGAGTCGAAGCTAGAAGAAGGGGTAGTGTTGTTAAACGGAGGTGTGGTTTAACCCCTGTAATTTATTTGTCTCCGGATCTCGTCCAATTTTCTTTTGTAAATCGGGCATTCGGAGTCCCTTGCCTGATGACCCCTAGGACTAAGTCTGAGTTTTTCGCAGTTGACACAATTTAGTTCCCCACTTATGCAGTCTCTACCGTCATGGTCACCACCGCATTTGTAACACGTTGGTTTTTCTTCCCGGCATACTTTGTTTACGTGCCCGTATCTACAACACCGGAAACAAAGCGCCACTGATGTGTATTCCTCTACTCTGATTGTACTTAAGTCAAAGTATATATAGCCCTGTTTGAGTACGTATTTTATTAAATCAGTTGGTCCTTGGATGATTATATTCTCTTTCCATGCATTTCTGCATGTCCTTGTGGTCAAAATTTTTAAGTCTTCTATTGCGTTTCCGAATTTTTCACTTATTTCTGGATTCTCTGCTGTGATACCTTCTTTAATATATTCGATTGTTGTACCCCTTTGCATCCCTGTCAAAATTATAGCCGGGTCTGTCTGTCTTGTACCGTCTTTTGTGTCGAGTGTGTCCCTAGTCTTTACTTTGTCCAAGATATGTTTGTGTTTGTCCTGTTTTTCGGTGCCTATAATTATTGCTGTTGCAGTCCTCCTAACGTAAGTTCCGTCCATGTCCTTGGAGCATAGTGTCTTTTTTAATTCTGTCATTGTCTCTCCTGTTTGTCCTTCTTTCATTTTTACGACCACCTCGTATCTTTTCCGTGTTTGTGGCGGCGTTGTCCATGGTTTTGTCGTCGTCGTCGTCGTTGTTGCTGGTCTGGCCGCGAGATCGGCGTATGTTTTGGTTGGTGGTTTTAGTTCCGGAAAGTTTTTGTCCGTTTGCGTTGGTAATTTTTGCGTCATTGGTAGATTTGGTATTATTGGGGCGGGTATTGGTGTCCGTATGTCTGTGCTGTCTTTAGGTTTGTTTTTTATGTCTTCAATTTTGTCCGTTAGTATTTTAATTTGATTTAGGATTTCTGTATTATGTCCTTTGTTTTGTAGCCCGGCTATAATTTCGGATTTTAGGGCCGATATTTCTTTTTCTTGGAAGGCTATATAACCAATCAGGTCCTGAATATTGTTACATAGTGCTTCCGTGGATTCAATAACTGTTGCCTGGTCTTTTTTTCCGAAACTTATTTTACCTTTGGCTTCAGGTGTCGTTCTAGTTATTGAGTCTATGATAATTTTTTTTTGCTTCCGCGCGTTTAAAGCGATTTCGAAGAGGAGCGTCCCTGTGAAAAGTTCCATTTTTTTAGATTCCATGTTTTCGTGTCTACTGGCCGATGAGGTGTTTGCCAAAGTGTTCTCGCATTCCTCTTCCTGCCTTGCACGTTTGCGAACCTGTTCCCTTCCCTGGTCCATTTCTACGTTTAAAGATGCCCTGTATAGACGGCTGTCGCTGGCCGTTCTTATTCTTGGTGATGGTGATGTTGTACAGCCTGGCTCATTATCGACCATCATCACTGTCTGTGCCCCATCTCCCTCGGATGTATTTGCGTCCGCGTTCTCACGCTCTTCCATTTTTCCTCACGCTAGACCCTAGTTTTATTTTGTAGCCGTATCCAAGTAAAATAAATGTACCACCACTCAGTGAACCGAGATATTAGTATTTTTAAAGAAAATGTTATGTTCAAAAAGATTTATATACACAAGCAGAATAATATACAAAGAAAAAGTTATATACAAAGAGCAAATAAGAAAATAATAGAAAGATTTTATAATATATACAAGTACAAGAAAGTAAAAGTTAGTAACAATAATGAGAAATGGAATTAGTAAGAGATAAATTGTGGTATGTACAATTGGTAAATTAGAAATAAAGTATAGTCTCTGTTTCCAAAGAAAAGAAAATAAAAAATTTTTTTGAAAAAAAAATTTTTCTAAGTTTTTGGGGATGAACTTTTCTAGGGGAAAAAAAAAATTTTTTCTTTTTAATTGTCTTACGTGTTTCACGCCTTGTAGATTCTTTCCGAGGGGGGTAGTTTTTTTTTTTGGGGGATGAAATTTTGAAAACCTCCCCAAATCTCCAGTTTCGTCCAGAAATGTCCAAAAATGAGTTTTCCTAAGGGGTGGTTTTTAGGGGTTGGGGTTGTTTTTTTGGACTTCCCGTAACCCCAGGGTCCTTTGTTGTCCCAGTTGTTTTGAGGGAAAAACTTGTAAAATTTTCGTCTCTAAATTCACTATCACTTCTGGAATGAAAATTTTTCTAAGTCCAGACGGGACTTAGAAAAATAATGAATGACCGCGCACAAAACTTTTCACCTATTTTGATAGCGGAGCACTATAGGGCTTTGCCCCTTTTCGCTGAAATTTAACAAATCTCGTTGCGCCGACAGGATGCGCTATCGGTACCTAGACGACCGTACTGTTCAACGTCCGAAGTCGAAGTCGAAGAACCATCAGAGAGCCCATGAAGCTCTCCAGTTGTTATCGTCCGCAAGAAAGATGGAAAACCCAGGTTCTGTATAGACTTTCAAAAAGTTAACGCCGTCTCCGTTAAAGATGCTTATCCGTTACCCTTCATAAACGCCGTTCTAGACAAGCTCTGGAGAGCTAAGTACATATCAAGCATCGACCTCCGTCAAGGCTACTGGCAAATAGCTCTCTCAGAAGACAGCAAACCAATCACCGCTTTTACCGTTCCAGGCAGAGGATTGTACCAGTTCCGAGTAATGCCTTTTGGGCTACATGCTGCACCCGCTACGTTCCAACGTCTCATGGACAGAATAATCGGGCCAGAGATGGACCCCCATTGCTTCGCCTATCTGGATGACATTATAGTGTTAGGAAGCACCTTCAAAGAATCAATCCCGAGAAGTGCCAATTTGGAAGAAGGTCGTTAAGATATTTGGGGCCACCTTGTAACATCCGAAGGAATTCGCACCGACCCGGATAAAACTACCGCCATCGCTGAAATGACCGCTCCAACAAATGTCCGAGGTTTCCGCCGCTTTTTGGGAACAGCTTCCTGGTACAGAAGATTTGTACCGCCGTTTTCTGAAGTTGCTGCACCACTGCATCGATTACTCAAGAAGAACAATCGATGGAAATAGGGACCCGAACAAGAAGCTTTCGGCAAACTCAAGGCTTGTCTAACAGAAGCACCAGTCCTCGCTTGCCCGGACTTCGATAAACCGTTCGTGCTGCTCACCTATGCCTCCAACCATGGGCTCGGAGCCGTTCTTACCCAACCATCAGACGAAGGAGAACCTGGCCTATGCCAGTCGCTCATTATCCTCGACAGAGAAGAAATACTCCGGGACCGAGAAAGAATGCTTAGCCATAGTATGGGGAATTGAAAAACTGCGACCCTACCTGGAAGGCTACCACTTCACCGTGATCACAGATCATCAGTCGTTACGATGGCTCCACTCCATCAAGAGCCCTGCAGGCCGACTAGCATGTTGGAGTATGTTCTTACAACAATACGATTTTGACATCAAATACCGCCGTGGAGTAATGAATAAGGTAGCCGATGCCTTATCCCGAGAACCTCGGATCGAGCCTGAAGAAGGTATCAAAGAAATAGCACTGGTAGAACCGTTAAGTAGATGCTCATGGTACGAGCGAAAGAAAGAAGAAGTTCAACAGAATTCACAAGCATTTCCCGACCACTGTATCCGAGAAGACCGATTATACCGCCATTTCTGGGACTCAAATGATCTCACAGAGCCAGAGTTAGCAAATCCTTGGAAACTGTGTGTCCCGAAACTGACTCGCCGTAACATCCTAGAAGAGATGCATGATGCACCTACCGCCGGACACATGGGAATAGCCAAAACCATCGCCAGGGTTGCGACCAGATACTACTGGCCTAGTATGTACCGCGACGTCGCTAAATATGTCCGTAGCTGTGACTCCTGTTAGAAGTATAAATCGTCCCAGATGAAACCCGCTGGGCAAATGCAGCCAACACCGAATCACCAGCCCTGGGAATGCGTCAGCGCCGACCTGGTAGGTCCGCTACCGTGATCAACACGAGGGCATACCTTCCTTATTGTATTCCAGGACCGATTCACGAAATGGGTACAGTGCCGTCCGATTCGTAAGGCATCCGCTAAAGCCGTTACGCAGTCCTTATACGAGGAAATTGTAACCCGCTTCGGTTGTCCAAAAGTAGTTCAGACAACGGAACACAGTTCACCGGCCGTTTGTTTAGGAGTTCATTGGAAGAACTTGGCATTCGTCACCGTTTGACCCCGCCATGCACTCCGCAGGCTAATCCCGTGGAGAGAGCCAACAAGACGCTGAAAACGATGATAGCACAATTCTGTGAAAATGATCACCGTAAATGGGACCTACATTTGCCAGAACTGTTATTCGCTATCAACACCGCCCGTCAGGAGTCCACTGGATACTCACCTGCTTTCCTTAATTTTGGAAGAGAATTAGAAGTTCCGAAAGCGATTTATTGTACCATTCCTGCGAACGAGAAGGAGACCGAAAACGCTAGTTATGGTAGGACCTCCACCCTATGTTACACCGTAAGGGAGTTGTATTACATCAGCCTCGGTGCGGTGTCAGCAATTATTACCGAGCATATAAATTCTTGAACATTGTATTTTCAGCTCATTCTAATTTTTGTCAAAGCATTGTTAAGTTCAATTGTAATTTTGTGATAAATAAATTCTTTTTAAAAACTCTTCCGACTTATACAGTACGGTAATTCGCTACACAAACAGAGGTCGTACAGCATACCGACCGATTGCTGCGTTTGAAAGAAACATTCAAAATGGTAAAGCTGAACCTAACGTTCACTACCCAAAGTCGCCACTATAATCTCCGCCACTGAGAATGGCGTTGTCACGTAGGAGAACAGGTTATGAAGCGCGAACACCCACTGTCCGCCGCAGACAAAGGCTTCGCAGCAAAACTAGCTCCGAAATACTCCGGTCCGTATACCGTTACCCGTGTACTCTCACCGGTTGTTTATGACCTTAAAAACCGAGCCGGCAAAAAGCTCTCCCGTATCCACGTCAAAGATCTACGACCGGCCTATACATCCGATTTGCTATAGATCTCAATATTTTCCGTTATATTTTTCAGAAAAAAAAATGTCCAAGAGATGCGACGGAGAACCTAAAAGGGGAGCCGTCCCGCCAGCAGAATTGCATAAACCCCGGCAAGAGGGCCTGGTTCTCAGACAAAACATCAAGAAACGCTTGAGAGCTTGTGAAATATTGGCAGGAGATCTGCGACAACGCCAGCCAGCCACGGTTTCCACCGCCGAGATACCCCCTCGGAAACCTACCCGACCAGCACCGGAAGCGACCCAATCCGGGAAGTCCGGGAAGACCGCAGTAATACCTCCAACCCCACCCCTGGTGGAGATCGAAGCTACCCCCTGTATCACCTCCACCGCTTCCAGCCGTACCGACTCGAGCCAAACGGGAAACATGGATAAGTTGATCCAAATAGTCCGCTCAGGAACAGAGTGGACCAACGAAATAAAACAGGCTCTGTCCGCTCTAAGACCTGTTGAACACCCCACCGGCCGCTACAGGAAAAAGCTAACCAGTAGCGAGGGGACCACTATCCATGTGTGGCTGCCGACACGAGAATAGAAAATATTTGTTTTTGCTTGGAGTTTGGTTGTTTATTTATTTATTTATTTTTCACTCTCTCCGTTTCCGAATGTATATTTTTAAGTTAATTAAAGAAATAGAAATACTTTTTTTCTTTTCTTTATGTTATCCATACCCGAAAATTTTCTTTTTGGACCTACGAGACTATTTCTTAAAGCGTCATTTTTCAGGAACGAAATCACTCATGGAAGGAAACAAAAAAGAGATGGACATCTTGGACCTGACTCTTGACAATAGGAGTACTATCGATGACCTCACTGCTGACTTGTTGGATGCCATGAAAGAAAGTGATGACACCCTCACCCGTGATGGTGCAACCAACCCCGAGACAATGGCCAGTACCAGCGAGAGACCGGCTAGCCCTTCCGCCAACTCCGAGAGTCCTCGCCACCCTTACTATTTAGAGCACCCCGACCAGGACCCAATGAATGACGAATTCTGGAGAAGGACGAGTCCCTGTCCCTTCGAAGAACCAAAGCGCCAATCACCGTCACCACCGTCCCGTATACCTGCCCGTCAATAAGGACCTGTGCTGGAGATGTAGCCAGCTTGGACATAGTCGTAGACATTGTAGGCAAAGAAACTCAGTTGTGTTCTGCTCCCGATGCGGCTTGAAGGACGTTGATTGCACCTGTGCGCCGCCACCAGTTAAAAGAAGACGTCCAGAAACCTGCCATCTCTGCAGCTGCCCCTGCCCCAACCAGCATCCAGCGTGCCCCACCTGTGGCTGTCAGGACATTTTCCGGAAATTCCGACATTAGGAAGACTTTCCACGGACCAACGCCGAAGAATTATTTTTAGTTTGGTTTGATTATTTTAGATTTAGTCAAATAGTGTAACAGGTATACCTACCTCCAATAAAGGCATTTCACCAGATAAAGGGGTAGGCGCCTGAACGGTTTTTTTGTTTAGTTGTAGTTTTAAATGGATTGTAAAAAAATATATTTAGGATTATATTTTTTTTCACGAAGTGGGAAGGGTGTGTAACGAAGTTACTAATTTTCAGATTTGCAAAAGCTCAGTATATAAGTATTTGTTTTAGGAGCTGTAAGTCAGTTGTGTCCGTGATCCGAAGACCGCAATCCGTATTCCGAGGTGAGTTTTGCTTAGAACTTGGGCACTGTTCTCAACCGTCGCATTTCTAAGTTTGGGCCTTCAGCCACCCGTTAATATACCGAGGGAAAGGAAACTGGGGGCGCTGAGTTTTCACATCTCAGTAGTAGTCGCGAAACTGCCATTGAGGGCGCTGAGTTTTCACATCTCAGTGGTAGTCGTGTTCGGGCCTTCAGCCACCCGTTGATAAACCGAGGGAAAGGAAACTGCTACAGGGGGCGCTGAGTTTTCACATCTCAGTAGTAGTCGCGAAACTGCCATTGAGGGCGCTGAGTTTTCACATCTCAGTGGTAGTCGTGTTCGGGCCTTCAGCCACCCGTTGATAAACCGAGGGAAAGGAAACTGCTACTGGGGGCGCTGAGTTTTCACATCTCAGTAGTAGTCGCGAAACTGCCATTGAGGGCGCTGAGTTTTCACATCTCAGTGGTAGTCGTGTTCGGGCCTTCAGCCACCCGTTGATAAAGCGAGGGAAAGGAAACTGCTACTGGGGGCGCTGAGTTTTCACATCTCAGTAGTAGTCGCGAAACTGCCATTGAGGGCGCTGAGTTTTTACATCTCAGTGGTAGTCGTGTTCGGGCCTTCAGCCACCCGTTGATAAACCGAGGGAAAGGAAACTGCTACTGGGGCGCTGAGTTTTCACATCTCAGTAGTAGTCGCGAAACTGCCATTGAGGGCGCTGAGTTTTCACATCTCAGTGGTAGTCGTGTTTGGGCCTTCAGCTAACCGAGTCAGAGTAGAATATTGGAAAAGTGTTACAAGAAACACAGGACGGGAATTTCATAACGCGTAGCCTGAGAACCGTACCCCCCTGCCGTAGAACTTTGACTGGTCGAGAGCTTTGTTTGCGCACGTTTAACTTTTCGCTTTAGCATGCACCCGCTTTCGCTTGCACACCCCGTTCCTCGTAGTAATAACCCGTAGTTTGACGCTTTTAGATACCGTTGCTTTTAGGGTAGTAATTTTGTGCTAATTTTGTTATTAGAGAATTTAATAAATAGATTGAGAATAAGCTTTGTTTTCCTTCAACTTCTTGCAACTCCGAGGAAAATTACAGCAGCGAATACCCAGGTTGGCAATCCAGGAGAACAGGTAAAATCTGTTTCACCGGCTACAGTGCATCCGTC
Organism: Galerucella nymphaeae; assembly: GCA_963978555.1. Classification (NCBI taxonomy): domain Eukaryota; kingdom Metazoa; phylum Arthropoda; class Insecta; order Coleoptera; family Chrysomelidae; genus Galerucella; species Galerucella nymphaeae. The sequence continues at coordinate 21,239,773 of OZ021704.1, forward strand.
AACACCATATTGACCCCTGGAGTATTTTCCTTCTTCACTGACGCTGCTCGGAGCAAGTGGAGCATACCACTCTAAAAAACTGGCGCCCGAGGCATCCGTTACCAGAGTTTAGGCGTCAAATATACGAGTAGCGACGGAAAGGACGTTACACTTTCGGGCCTGTCTGGCACGCAGGTATGTCCCTGAACAGTGGAGGCAGGTGAGAGTCGTCTTCATACCCAAACCGGGTCGTACCACATATACGGTGGCTAAATCCTTTAGACCCATTAGCCTAACATCCTTTGTGTTGGAAACATTGGAGAGGGTGGCTGATCGGTACATAAAGGAAAAAGTTGGGCTAAGGTATCCCTTGCACAACAATCAACATGCGTTCAGGTGTGGCAAGTCAACTGAAAGTGCCTTACACCAACTGGTAACCCAGGTGGAGTAGGCGCTGGAAAATGGCATGATCGCATTGGGAGCTTATACAGGGGGCGTTGGACAGTACCTCTGTAGAATCTATTTGTAGGGCTGCGACAAATCATGGAATAGAGCCAATGATCACTCACTGGCTTGGGGCCATGTTGTGCAATCGTACAGTAGAGGCATCCATTGAAAAAGGTTGTGGCCTTTATAGAAGGCCTTGCTTTATGGATGTCTAGGTAGCAGGAATGGCTCAATGGGCCCGCCAGTCGCCCCAGTGCCGGAACCTTGGCTTGAGTTTGTCCAAGACAAGGTTCGCCTGCAAACTAGTAGTAGTAGTAGTAGAAGTAGTAGTAGTAACCTCAACGGTGACGTCACAACCCGCCAAAAATTTGACACTCTGATTAGTCGAAAGTTACCAGGCAACCTATTTATTTAAGGGACCTTGGTACATAACTTAGAGAGGCCAGGGCATTTCAGGTATTCGGCATTCGAATCCAAGACGTTGAAAAGTAAAGACGTGATTGAAAGATTTTATAACTCTCAACGTTTTGTATTTAGATTTTACCTTCAATAAAGTTTGAATCATAGCATTACAACTGGCGCCCAACGTCGGTAAAAAAATTAATATCGTCGTGTTGAGAAATAGAATTGCAATGATTCCACTTAACATTGAACACGTGCAGATTTACGGCAAAACAATCGCAAATCAGGCTAAACATTCGCATTTCGTAACTTTGTTTAGTAGCTGTCCTAAGGATTATCATGATGACAGATAGTCAAGCAGCCATAAAAGCACTGAGCTCTTGTGTAATCAGTTCTAAAATGGTTTGGGATTGCCTAGACAAACTGAATGAATTAGACGAGAACAATATAGTTACCCTACCATGGATTCCAGGACACACTGGAATAGAAGGAAATGAAATAGCAGATGAACTAGCAAAGAGGGGGTCGGAAATACCCTTCTGGGGCCTGAACCTTTTTGCGGAATCAGCTCCAAAGTAATATCGGAAGAAATAGGCGAAGCCGAAAGAAAGAGAAGATCTGACCATTGGAAAGATCTAGTAGGGCTTAGACAATCAAAGATTCTCCTGGGTGACTACAACCTACGGAGATCAAATGAATGCATAAGTCAAAGCAAGACTGCGCTAAGAGTTTTAACAGGGATCCTAACGGGATCAAATTAGTGGAGGAAGAAGAATGCAGATACTGTGGCATGGAAGAAGAGACCTCCATCCACATACTTTCCAACTGCACAGCACTCCAGAATCCTAGAGCACAGTACCTGGGAGATTACTGGATAGAAGAGGAGCATTTACCTAAATTGAACCCTGCAGATATCCTAAAATTCCTCCGGGAAATAGGACTAAAGGAGCTACTAGTTTCAGAGACTCTCCTCAGAAGTAAGGGGGCACAATAGATCTTTTAGGTCTCAGTGAATGTTACCTCAAATATACATACATACTGATATGAATTTATTGTTTTGTGTGTTATTATTATTAATAATTTTTTATTTATTGATGTGTTTGTTTATTGGGCGCCAATGATTTTTAGAAATATATTTTATGTAAATGGTATCATACAACACTTACCGTTTTTTTATGACTCTTCAATACTCAGGGTGAGTTCAGGTATTAAATTATTTTATTTTATTTTATTTCAATTTTTTTTTATTTCACTTATATATGAAAAATTTTTAAGGCCGGTCCTGTGTCCTTGCCCTTGAAAATGTTCAATAGTGTATTAAATTTGTCAACCTTATGAAAGAAAGAGATTTAGTTTTGTGATCAAGGAAATATTTGTAAGTTTATTATTTTACCTTTTCTTCTTCTACGTTTTGAAGTTCTAATAATTACTTCCTTTTATGCTTTAGACCGCTCTGGGCCTGTCTTGGATTTCTTCGCTTAGGTTCCGGCGTCAGCTTGGAGAATTTTCAGTATAAATGGCCTCTAGTTTCCATTTACAGGTTTATTTGAAAAGGTTGTTAACTTAAATGGATATTTACCACAGAATTTTCAACAGGAACTTGTTGGAAAAAGGTTAGTTTCACTTTTAATATTTATTTTGAGTTGTTTTACTTTATTCTAACTTAAAGTTTAATTATTTTCATAACATTCAAAAATTTCTTTTTAATTCTGTATCTCTATTTTTAACTCAGGGACACCTTCCTCCCAGTTTCTAATCAATAACAACGTAATTCCTTTTTTTTTAAATCAACAAGCATGTATCTCTTAGTTTTAAGTTTATTTTTTTTCAGCTGACCAATCAAATTCATTTAATAATTTTTTATTTTTACTAATTGACTTGAATGTTTGATTTTATGTTCCTTTTTTAATATGAAAGCTTATTATTAATGTCTTTAAATACTTCATTGTTGTTTTTATCGTTTAATTTCAAAATTTTAAATATTATTTGACATTTGTTTTTATTTCTGTTACTAAGGTCTTTTCTTCCGTTCAAGTTGACAAATCTAAGCTCACTCCATAGACAAATTAATATATTTCTCTATGGTTCACTCTTAATTATCTATGTTCATAGATATACTCTTTCTATTTTTATGTCAGATTTTATAACCTAACTAATACTTTTTTATTTTTCAGGTTCTTTCGTTTTAGATTAATATTAGATTATTAGCCAAGAAACCTTTTATAAAGCTTTTGAAGATTGAAGATTCTGAAAAATTTATATGAAAAGGATTTTGATAATTTAGAAAGAAGTTATTAAGATTTCTGTTTAAAGTTCGGATTAAAGTTCAAATATATTTCAGGTGATTTGTTTATTTTTAGTTTGTCAAGTCTAATTCAAATTTTAGTTTATTTTATATTAGTCACATTATAAATTTGAAACTGTCTTCTCTAGTTTGATTTATTTTTGTTTATTGATAAGAGGAATTTCCCTTTTTAAATAGTTTTTATTTTTAAAATTTTATATAGAAATAACCCTTGTTTAGTGTATGTGATGTATGATACTATTTTTCATATCAATACATACATTAGTAGCTGTCCTCAATACACATAAGTATATTCACATTTTACTTTGGCTTGCAGGGCTGCTGTTTTCCAACTCCTGCAAAAATTTTAGTATACAAATGCTCGCATACGGATTTTTTTCGTATGGGAAGAGCTTTTGGTATTTTGGAATCTATGTGAAAAGCATTTCGTCTCGCATGAATTAAGCCGGCAACGCTGTGAATATGCATATCTACCACAATTCCAACAAGAAAGCGACTAAGGGCCAGTTTATTAATGTCCTGGCAATGTGTCTGGTAATTAACAACAGCTTAAATCTTATCCGTCTCTTGAAGTTGCTGTTCAAATTTTCCCGTTTATTAAATAGAATTTAACCTTTTGGTTGAAAACAACCATATACAATTTGGCAACCTGCAGCTTACTCCGATTTACGTCAAGTTTCGTGTCAAATATTAAAAAAGAAGAAATTGTGTGGTTACTGGACTGGTTGTTTTTCGCAGAGTAATTTTTGAAGTTTATTTTTATTCGTAATGTCCGAAGAAAAAGCAAAGAAAAATAGATTGGCCAATTTCAGCAGAGAAGAGGTCGATTTTTTATGTTCGTTAGTGGTAAAACATGCTGAAATAATAGAATCCAAAAAGTCAGATGGTATCACTTGGAAAGAAAAACTACAAGCCTGGAATAATTTGACCTCCGAATTTAATGGAAAAAGAAGTGGTCTTCCCAGAACCATGATGTGCCTAAAAACCAAGTATGAAACATTCAAAAAAGATCTACGAAAAAAGATTGCTTCGAACAAGCGAGAACTTTTTACAACAGGAGGTAGTGTACCAAATATAGTGCCCTTAAATACAGGCTAGCAATTAATATACGATTTAATTCAACCAAGTGTTGATGGTTTACCATCACGGTTTGATGATGATGATGAGGGTAAGTATTTTTCAATTTCTTTACAAAAAAATTGGTTTATTTTCATAGGAACTATTAGAATTTCCCAATTAACCATTAACAAGACCACTAATGAATTGCGAAATAATTAGTTTCAGTTAACATACACTTTTAATATTAGTTATTTGAAAGTATTATATGTATTCCAGATAATCCTGTGGGTAATCCTTTACAAGAGGAAAGTTTGAATAACATTGAAATTGAACATTTAGAGGATGACAAGACAGAAACAGAGGAAATGATAACATTTGAATTAGTTCAGGTACTGTATACAAGTTTATTTTTGTATCAAGAGACAATAATTCACTCAAATATTTTTAGGATGGTAATAGCACAGAATACCCCAATAGTGACATTAACGAGAAAGAAAATGAATCTTATCAATGTGGAACTAGTGGAACTAAAAGAAAGATGTCAAACTGGAACCCACAAAGCTTAAAAAAACGCATATCAAATGAATTGAATGGTTCGTGAATCTTTTTTTCTCAGAAATTCTTTCTGTAGATGAGACTTGAATGTTTGCAACTCCAAAAGTATAAATAATTTTGTAGAAAATGAAGATTCACCATATTGTAACTACATATAGAGGAATACCAAGATGAAAAATTGGCTTTGCACCATTTACCTCTCACAACATCTACAAAAAATATAGATATTTACTCATTTTTTTTTGACTTTATTGATAATGTATTCATTCAGTGGATTTTTTTTTTCAATTTTTAGCAATTAGAAAGAAAAACCTGGGTACAAAACTACAAGCTGCTAATAAAATTAATACTCTAGCACATTCCAAAAATGAATTACTACAATTACAGTCTGTCTATTTAAATAAAGAAATAGATTTTCAAAACAAAGATCATAAGTTAAAATTAGAAAAAGGAGAAGAGGATTTAAAAAATGCGAAACTAGAAGGTGAAATAAAACAGATTAAAAAAAGGATTAAAGAAGAAACATTGAAAAAAATTTTGAATGGAAATGTATTTTAATATTCATACAGGGTGTTTTTTTAAGTTCCACCCCAAGTAATTGTGGAGGTAATAACCTTGTAAAAAAATAATGAAACATGTCTAACTTAATTTCAAGGAGGACACATTTTAACTTTATACAGATATTGATCTCATTATCCCCCTACTCTTCAGACACCCTCTCAAAAAATTGAAATTGTAAGGTGAGTCAAGTGATACCTTGTTTTATAGTCCTTTGAAAGCCCTTTACATCCATGTTTAGTTTTTGAATTTGGACCATTAACAACAAAATTATTACCTCCACAGTTATTAGGGCTGGAATTTAAAAAAAAAACACCCTGTATAGATGCACAAACATTTCAGTTAATATAATATGTGAACAGAAATTATGTTTAATAAAGATTTATAGTTGTTGATATTATCACATCTCATTTATGCCATTTTTTTATAATCAGTCATGTTTCACATTTTTTATGAAATATATGGTAGGTATATTTATGAAGAAAAATTCTGATATACTATGTATTTGTAACTAATATTATTATGTTAAAATACATTTAAAATATGCAATTTAATATTTAAACATTTTAAAGTATTTGGTGTTTCATCATTAGGGATTACACTATGATTTCATAATCAACAAACTAATGTAGTAAGTTCTCTTAAAGCCTAGCAAAGTATGTTTGAATTAATCCATGTCTGTCGTAAGCTTCATTTAATTCAAAAACGTCATTGTCATTCTACGGGACTTCTTCATTTATTATTGCTTCCAACTCTCCATTAACATCTAGGTCAGGGTCACCTCGCTGTCTGGCTACATTATGTAATATCCCTGTAGCTACAATTATATCTTGTGTTAGTGGCTGCTTTGTACGTAAACCTAGTGCTAAACACGGAAATCTCCTCTTCCATATTCCTATACTCCTTTCTATAACATTTCTCGTTCGAATAAGGGATTCTTGGTATAGTTGTTCTGCTCTGCCTTGTGGATTTCCTGAAGGAGTTATTAAATATCTATCCACAGGAAAACCACTATCACCAATAATTAATGAATTCTCTATGACATTATTGTTAAATTGTCTTTGCAGCAAATAGTTCATAAATACCACACTATCATGGGATGAACCAGGCCACCTGGCAATGATATTCCTTATGATCATTTCAGGATCACAACTCACCATCACATTTATCGAAAAGACACCTTTTCGGTTTCTACACCACTCGGCTTGATTTCCACCTGAGCTTTGGATTTTAACACGTGAGCCATCAATTACCAATACAACTCTAGGGAAACCAGCTATATTAAAGAATCCCTGTTGTACACGAATTATTTCATCCTCTACAGGAAGATTGATGTAATGTCTTTTTATTAAACAAACTGCCCTTGTTACCCTTTTTATAATATTGCACACAGTTGATTTGTGTACTCCTGCATGGTCTCCTATGGTCTCCAGATGCATAAAAACGCAAGCAGAGCAGGAATTGTTGTAGAGGGCTGAGAGCCAAATTCCTAAAATACAGGTTAATATATTTTATACAGTTACACAAATAAAACTTTTTAAGATAATACCTTTCAGTAGGATATTTTATATTATCTTGAATTAGTTCCAACACATGCTGAACTGTTTCCTTTGTTAATCTGTATCGATTTACAAAATCTGTGTCATCCCAATAATTCATATGATTTGGTCTGTGGTGTAATGTACGAGGTCTTCTAAAAACGACGTTCTGAAAATCTGCTAATTCATCATCCGAATCAGATTCATCAGAAAAAATATTTACATCAAAAAACACATTCATTTTTATCTTCAGATTTGTACAAAACTCCTGCTTGCATGTGTTTATCCAACTGTCAAGAGCTTAACAACTGGATATATCGGCTGTTTGTTTATCCTCCCGTTTGTTAAAAATTATCTTCTTGTTAGCACTAACCAGACATTGTTAAACGCCTTTTCTATGTTGTCAGCCAGATAAGTTTACCAGACACTTTGCCAGAACATTAATAAACTGGCCCTAAGTTAGCTAAGATTATTTATATCAAATTATTTTTTTGTCGATATAATAATAATAATATAATCTGCATTTTTAACATGTTTTTTTTTTCTTAAAGAGTTGTATAGTTATAAAAAATTTGCTGTCGGTCAGTTTGCAAAAATATTTCAATAACCATGAATGAGAAAAAAAGAACGGGAAATATAATATTATCCAGTTCAAAGACGGAATTAATAAATTTTATGGAGAAAAATCTTCTCCGATCTGGGAAATTCACAAAAAACATTTACTCTCAAGAGTTCACAGATGCTGTAGATAAACATTACAGATTCATTAAACATTCGTATATACGAATTCATTAATTCGCATCCCTTTGACCATGCGATGTGTTTCCGCACAGAACGGGAGTCATTCGCATGAGTTAGAAAATGGCTGCATAGATCGTGCAATAAAACATTCACAAGCTTTTGCATTGTTTTGTCAGTTCCGTACGTTTCAAACAACCCAGTAAGCCATACATAAGATGTACGTTTTATGTCATATTTATGTCCATGCGTCCATGGACCTACAATTTACGGTTTATGTACGTACATTTAAGGATGTATGTAGGTGCCTAAGTAGGTACGTACATGATATGTACATAAGACGTGAAGTACTTCTTCTACTCTCACACTATATATAGTAAATTCCATATTACCTACTATTTGGTTATTAGGCAAATAAATCATTACGGATACTAATACGTAATGACTAGCAAGTGATAAAAAATATACGTTTCAGTTCTAGAAAAACAATTTATCACCCAAGCCTACGTCAGTCAATGGTTTCGAGTAACCATTGGAAACAAGTTGTAGAGGTTGCAGAGGCTCGCTGTCCATAGATAATTTCAAAACTAATTTTTCTTATTGAAAATGACTCGTGAAATTGTCATTCAAAAAATAAATGTGTTGTATTGACTGTACCCTTCGGAAGCGAAATCAACAAAAATACTGGATAGATATTAATATATTCAATAAATTTAATTATTATGTGAATAGTTTTGTTTACGTTTATATTGTCTTGACTCAAATAAGTAGCAAAGTTTTAACTTGAAAGTAACGATGGAATTAGCTGATAAATACTCGGCAACAATGGCTCAAGACTGACAACAGTGACAGGTGACGTATTAGGTAATAGTTTGTTGTGTGTTTTTATAAATCATGAACATTATAAAGCTCCCAAGAGACATCTGAAAAGGAAAAAAGTTACTCATTTCACTTCTTTCCCAATCTCATCCGAAGCTTTATTAAACTTGCGATCAAATTCAAAAGCAATCTACTTTGCTACCGCTGATGAGAGCTCTGGCCAATACAATAGTTCTTTAGATAGTGATGAGAGTGATATAGCTACAAGTGACTCAGTTTGTAGACTTAGCAGTGATCAACAGTTATATTTCAATAACCTACACAGTGAAACTGATAATAATTTAAGTTAATGTAAATCAGGTAACCCCACAGCTATTAAATTTATCCAGGACCACAAAGACTCTTTTACTAAGGACCTATCAGAGTGGAGCTTAAAGCATAATATAACACACACAGCACATACCTGATCTTTTGAAGCTTTTAAAACCAGATCATTCATAGTTGAAATTGAATGCAAGGACTTTATTAAAAACATCAAGAAGTCATAATGTCATATCCTTTGAGTCTGGAGAATATTATCAATGGTAAGAAAACAGCATCAACCTTTGCAACAAATTAAAAGTTGGAAAGGAGAAATAAGCCAATTACTGAAAGCTAAAGAACAATCAGGTCCAACTAATTTTCCCATTTCAAAAAGGAAATACATTATGGGAGGTTATATTCCAAACAACTTGAAACTATCAATTGCCACTGGTATAACAGCTGTCTGATTATAATTTGTTTTAGAAAAAGTATATTTTTAGTTTCTTTTCTGTTACTGAATTAGTAGTTGCTTCCCTAGTAGAACCGAATGCTGGATATACATTGGCGCAACCTCGCGCCAATATTGGAATATTGGTGTTATATTGGTTCACAATATCAATATTCAACCAATACCAGCCCAATATTGATTCTCAACACACTGCCAAAATTCGGTTGCGAATGCTGGCCAGACATTGGCGCAATAACGATCAATATTGCCAATATATAGCTAATATTGGATTCATATGGACTCTATTGGCATTGGCAATTAATATTGGTGAAATATTGGCTAAATATTAGTCAGTCAAGAAAACGTATTAAATTTGTATTCTGTGTAAATATTAATTTATTAAAATAGCATAGCGCTTTCGGCTATTAAGACATCTTCAGTGCTTACCTGCAAGTAAGTAAAAAAATTTGGAACATATAAAAGAAGTAGATAAAGAATTACTTACTCGTCAGGTAATTTATACAAGAAACTTAGACAACACATTGACGTCATGAATTGAAATTACATTAAAATTAAAATGATCCCCTGTTTAGGGTTTGTTGAATCTAAATTTTAAACATTATTAAAAAATTTTTTGTTGAAATTATTTTAAAATGAACTCCGAACACGTGATCATCTAACGGATGTTGAAGTGACACTCCATCAATTTCAAAAAATTAGCATGACAAATGACAGTGAACATAGAACTCCATCAATCTAACAAAAGTTTAAAACTGACACTATAGAAATCCTTTTCAAATGTCCCAAAACAGACATGTAAGCTTCCTAAATGAAATTAAAGGAAAATTTGATATTAAGGTCTAATGGGAACCTATAAAATTATAAAATACTGGAAAAGTTTAAGGGTCTAATGAGAACCCATTACTAAATCTAATTCAAAATAGAAAATTCACATATATGTCAAGAGACATCCAAATGTAAACAAATCAATTTAAACAATTAAAATGTTAATGCAAATAACAATAAATTGAATCTTCTGAGAATGATTTCAAAAAACATGATTAAATTAACATTGTAGTCTGGTTGTAACCAATAACAAAACAAATCTAATAAGGGAAAATTAATTTGATTAAAGTCTAATGAGAATAGAGAATATGAGAATAGTCCTTTGACTATTAATTAATTATCTAGTTTGAATTAGATTTGGAAAGGGGTTCTCATTAGACCCTTAATCTTATTCGTTTTTGGAATTAGATTTGAGTATAGAGTTCTCATTAGACTTCAATCAAATTGATTTTCCCTTATTAGATTTGTTTTGTTATTGGTTACAACCAGACTACAATGTTAATTTAATTATGTTTTTTGAAATCATTCTCAGAAGATTCATTTTATTGTTATTTGCATTATTATTTTAATTGTTTAAATTGATTTGTTTACATTTGGATGTCTCTTGACATATATGTGAATTTTCTATTTTGAATTAGATTAAGTAATGGGTTCTCATTAGACCCTTAATCTTTTTCAGTATTTTATAATTTTATAGGTTCCCATTAGACCTTAATATCAAATTTTCCTTTAATTTCATTTAGGAAGTTTACATGTCTGTTTTGGGACATTTGAAAAGGATTTCTATAGTGTCAGTTTTAAACTATTGTTAGATTTATCGAGTTCTATGTTCACTGTCATTTGTCATGCTAATTTTTTAAAATTGAAGGAGTGTCACTTCAACATCCGTTAGATGAACACGTGTTCGGAGTTCATTTTAAAATAATTTCAACAAAAATTTTTTTAATAATGTTTAAAATCTAGATTCAACAAACCCTAAGCAGGGGATCATTTTAATTTTAATGTAATTTTAATTCATGATGTCAATGTGTTGTCCAAGTTTCTTGTATAAATTACCTGACGAGTAAGTAATTCTTTATCTACTCCTTTTATATGTTCCAAGTTTTTTTACTCACTTGCAGGTAAGCACTGAAGATGTCTTAATAGCCGGAAGCGCTCTGCTATTTTAATAAATTAATATTTACACAGAATACAAATATGTTTTCATGACTTTCGAGTCATGTGTACTCAGCTATAAAGTATTCACCAAATATTAGTCAAGCGAAATATTGATGAACCAATGAACTGCCAATATCAGTATAAACCCAATATTGTTTACAAATTGGCAACCCAACGTTTGGCCAATTTAACTGAAGAATATCTTTAACAATATTGGCGGTTATATATAAATCCGTATTGTAGCCAATTCAATATATCTGCTTAAAGATCGAAGACCACCTGAAGTCCGTCCGGAAATATTAGATCCCATAATATAATATACAATCTTCAATTGAGATAAAGGGTGTTGAAATTTGCAGTATAATTCCAGCTGTGTGAATTACAAATTTAGGGACACTTTATGTAATATTTATATAATAGGTATACCTAATATTTTTTTGAAAATATTCCTTTGATAAATTAAGTTAAAGTGGTTGTAGTCGATGAAGCCATTACCGGTGAGAAAAATGGCGCCAACTTGATATGAAGGGTGAGAACTATTCAATGGAAGATTTTTGTCAAATATCGTCCTTGGTATATTATTACAAACTGAATCTATATATAGTGGGTAAGCCCGGCTAGATGAAAAATTGGTTAGGTATTCAGGCATGTTATTCACGTGAATCCACTAGACACGATACTAAAATCGAAATAAAAATATATTTCCAAACAACGGCTGAATGCCCAGAAGGATTCAATTAGAAGGTAACGTTTGCTGGAAACAATGTCTTACGTTCATAACATTAGAAACATCAAAAATCACTCATTTATTGAAGCGTTTAATAATAAGAGATTGGTGAAAAAAAAAAAAAATAAAGTAACAATAATAAAAATAATCAAAATTACGCTAGTCTATAAATACAAGACCACAGGGAAGAAGTGTATCAGCTTGGTATCAATCCAAATTGTTAAATGTAGTGACCTTGACCTTCTCTTAATTTGATTAATAACCAATGAGTAGAAGGCCACTTCTGTTAAGAAGGTGAACTGTCAGAAAAATATTCAGATAAGACATTTACTAACTGATATTGAATACATTACTTCACAAACATCAGATGAAAATTTAAGAAAAACATTGGTTTCAAAATCCACTAACATTATCACAAATCATATACACCAAAAATCGAGTAGTTCTTTTTCCGGAATTAATATTATAAAACAAGAAAATTTCTTAAGATGCACCCTAATATAGTTGTTACTAACAGTGGTAAGGGTAATTGTAATGTGATCATGTTAAAAGATAACTATATTGAACTTTACTTAGAAATTATTGATAATAGTTCTGCTTATATGTATAAGATTGAAAAGAGATCATTCATTATCGATACAAAATAAATGTAAAACTATTATCAAAAAACTATATGATACTAAACAAATAGATATAATCACAAAAGAAAAACTCACTTGTTATAATGGTATACCTGCGAAATTGTATTGTCTTCCTAAAATCCACAAACCAACTTTATCAGTTAGACCCATAGTTGCATCTTTAGGCACTCCTACTAATTTTTTAGGCTCTAATTCAATCCTATGACTAGTTTCCGATATACAGGGTATTAAAGTTGAAAAATCTTTATTTTTGGGACCACGTAACTTTATTATTAACAAATAAATATGCATTTTTAATTGATAGTACCATTGATATACTCTAGTTTATCGTAAACTAACACTTTGAAAGTTCAATATGTCAACATATACAGGATGGGACTCAATTATACAAGGATGATTTTTCGGAATTCATGGAAATTCTTATAATGAATGAAAACAAGGTCAGAATTAGAAAGTTACTTTATATTTTATGTTCTGGAATCAAAAATACTAATTCTAGAGGTATTCCATACAGGGTGATTATTTATGCAGCCTGCTATTACGTTTTTTCTATATAAAATGAATAAGTTTCACCATGTATTCCAAAATTAGTTTTTAATGTTGAAAACGTACTGGTGACGTAGATATTAGTACTTTTCTTGATATACAAGGTGATTTGCACACATATCTTGTTATTAAACCGACAAAAATTAGGAATTATACACTTTTTCTGAATCATCCTGTATTTTATAATTCAATCCGTCAAAATGATTAAATTGTTTTGTTTTGTGATGAGCTTAAGATAGTAAATGAGCTGAAAAAATTTCATTTTTTTACTACTACCAGTTTCTCAGAAAAAGGGTCCTGAGGGTAGAGCACTCAGCAAAAAATAGGCATAGTGAACGGAATTATAATCACATATATATCGAAGTGTACCGAATCATTGATAAAAAGATTGATAAAATTATAAGTATTTTATCATCCTGTAGGTATGTACTTCTATACAGTAAATTTTAATTAATTAAATGAAATGCTGGAATTTTTAGTTGGATATAAACTATTTTGCCTATTGTGTTCCCAAACCATTTTTGATAGTGTACTTTGGAAACAAATGAAGTACGCTAGAAACGTCAGTTGGTTTACATCTTATTTCTGACAATTAATTAATTTAGAATTTGATGTTGTAATAAAATCTTAAAATGGCTTTTGCAAATAGAATTCAGTGCTATGTTTGTGATCATTATTATTTACCAAGGCAAACTGTTCGGTTGAATCTTGAAGATAATAATAATATAGACTTTCTCCAAATTGTGAGTAACAGAAGGGAAGCCGCTGGAAATCTTGTCGACAATATTCTTGGTAACACACGGATATGTACCAATTGCAATATTTCTGTATTAAGTGAACTGAGAAATATAGAAAATCATAATCATCTACAGTTGAATGTTTTATTCCATGCTACAAGCCGCGTGTGTATAATATGTGGTTCCAGACAAAATATCCAGCGAATAACTTCGAAGTGTAGAGTTGATATTTTTGTTAGAGGTAATATATACGTTCCCGATTTTTTGAGAGTTTGTGATCATCATCTGGATGAACGGGAGGAGGGCGTTGCAATCGTAACGAACATACACGTATACTCATTGCTCCTCTTATTTACCCAAAATCACAGTAAACATTGATAATCAAAACAACAAATCATTATAAAAACAACTAATAACGACACGCAAAGGGTTTCCACCCTTAATAACACCCAAAACGAGTCCCCTGAAGACTCCAGGGCCAAAAAACCCACAAATGAGAACCTAACCTCAATTTTGTTCGCGCCAATACATACTGAAAAAACCGCCAAAATTAACCCAGCAGTGCTAAGTGATATAGACACAACTAAAGACACAATTAACCTCAATTCTAAAAAAAGTGCAAACAGTGAAAATTTAGTGAATGTGAACTCTACACACCCATCCAAACACGCCGCCAGCCCTGTGGCCAGCCGCAAAAAGACAAACAAAATTAACCTTCAAAAAGTGACTAAGTTTCATAACGCAATAACCAAAGCAAAAGGTAAGCTATCACCTAACAATAAATTGAACCCAAACCAAACGGACTTTGAAAAAACCCGCTGAAAAAATTTTCCACGTGTATCGAAAGATGAAACATGTATAACGAAAGGTGATAGTGCGAACACTAATACACACAAAAATCATAAGAAACCAACATCTTCGCTCGGCATTGCACCTCAATTCAACGTCGACAAGTTTCTCAACGACATTCAACCCTATATGGGTAGAATTTCACAAAAAAACAAGAAAATGACAACCAACATAACCAAAGACAAAGTCACTTCCTACGAAGAAACCGATTCTGACTCCGACTCCGACTCAAGCTAAATAAAGCCTGAACATGACCGTCAAACTAACACTAAAAACTTCAAACAATAAAATGTGTACAGAATCCGACAAGGGAAAAAACTGTATAGAAAGCAAAAATTCAGAAAAAGACACCAACAAGCCTAATACAAAGTGCACAGTAAACGCGAACGAAACGGAAAACCACAATATTGAACACATTATTGAAAGTAAAATAAAAAAGTGTACCGAAAACAAAAAAGAAAACTGTACAGAAAGCACAAGTACTCCCAAAATCAACAAAAAGACCACCAAAAAATCTGCAGAGAGCACAAATGTAACTGCTAAACTAAAAGCTGTAAACCACATCGTGAACAAAAAAGACAAAAACAACAAAATAAATCTACCCACCACCACATCAGACAGCTCAGACAACGAGACTAGACAAACCAACAAAAACAGAGTGTCAATCACCGCTCAGATACACCACGACGAACATAACACAAAAGACCACAACGAACCGCACAAACCAGGAAAAAGCCAAAAATTCATATCACAGTATGAAGAGATCACCACCAAACCAAAGAAAATTAAAGCCAGAAGCATAATCAAACAAGTTCCTATTAATTACGACGAAATTACCAAAGCATCCCAAAACTTAGATACGTCTGAGCAACAACACAATGCAGACCTACAGAGCGATACTACGCCACCAGAGAAATTCTACATCCCCAAAAAAACGACAAACTTTAAACAACTAATTAAACAAAAGAAAGACAACGACCATATCGAAACAAACAACGGATATCAATCACTCAATGATTACTCAGATATTGACGATTTCGATGAAAAACTGTCCAGAAAGGGGAAAAAACTCCCACAAAGGAAAAAAACTTTAACGAAAGCCAACAAAACAAACTACGACATTAGCAGCTCCAGCGAGGAAGAATACACACAAAAACAGACAAAATCACAACCAAAGTCAAGAAGTAATAATACTGAAAACAACAAAAAAACTGTACAAAAAGCTGCATGCCCTCCGATAGTAGTTGAAGGTAGTGTGAATTCGCACCGCGATATCATAAACACAATTAAGAAATACGTCAAAAACAGATTCGAAGTGAAATACAATAACAAATCACTAATAATCTTCACCAACGACACGGCTGACTTTGAAGAACTTAAAACAGCACTACGGGAAGATAACATACAATATCACTCCTACGCTAGACGAGAAGAGCGAACACATGCCTTCGTACTAAGAGGACTATCGGAAGGCATGCAAATAGACGAAATTAAAGAGGCTTTAATACAGGAACACAAACTGGAAATCAAACATGTATACCGAATGACTACACAAAGCAGACCATTATATCTAGTAATCACTGACTCGAAAACCACACTGGCACAACTGAATAACAAAGTAAAATCATTGGACCATGCACGGATAAAATGGGAGCTCACACGCAGCGGTAAACCAATTTTACAATGTCACAAATGTCAACTATGGGGACACGCCACTACCAACTGCAATAGAGCTCCCAAATGCCTAAAATGTGCAAGTAACCACTTCACACCAGAATGCCAGAAACCTAAGAACACTCCAGCCAAATGCGCTAACTGCGGTGGCGACCACCCGGCGAACGCAGAAATCTGTCCAATATATCATAAAAGAAAAGACTGGATAGATTCGAAAACAGCCAAAAATAGTCAACAGCCAAGATATAAAAACGCGCCTATACCTACCACCAACCCATGGCAAAACAAAAACAATCAAAACCACACAGAAATAGCCACGCCTACGATCAACACAAATGACGCTGAACAGTTCCCGCCCCTAAATGAACATATTCGCATCAATTCAACAGCACAAAAGCCCATCCAGAGGCCAACCAGCACACACAAAAGCCATGGCAACTATACAAGCCAATTTAACGGAATTAATGAAATCGAAGAGCTGTTTGAGGAATTAAACAACCTAGTAAATATGAAAGAGATGGCACGTGCTCTCAGAGACCTAATAACAATGATGAAAAACGCTAACTCTAAAATGGAGAAATTCGAAGTCTACAATAAATTCACACAAAACATCGACAGCTATGACATCTGAAAAGGCAAACAATACTACAATTCAAAAACGAGAAACCATCAAAATTATCTTTGCCAACATCAACGGCATATCCAATAAACTCCAAATCATTACCCACTTCATCAAAGTACAAAAACCAGACATATTCTTCTTTATCGAAACACGCCTCAAACATAATATCAAAATTAAATTCCATCTCTCTAACTATCGTCTATTCAGACAAGACCGTTCCAATGACACCCCGGCCGGTGGAATTGCTTTACCCATCAAAAAAGGCATCAAATTCGACATCCTTCACCAAAACAATTCCCCAATTGAACACCTTCCAATTCTAATAGAAAATGAAATAAAAATCGTTGGAGCTTACTGCCCACCACTCCACAAACTTCAATATGCCGATCTACAAAGTCTCACCTCCTCCCATAGAAGATCACTACTTGTAGGGGATTTCAATAGTAGACACCCCAACTTGGATGCAAACTGCATTCTCCCGAATTATAACGGTAATACTGCAAGGTCTACCACACAGACAACCCAACTTGCTACCCGTACCAAATCAACTACACACCCAGTACAATTGACATCGCAATAGGGAAAAACACAGACAACGTTATAAACATCACAATACTAATCGACTTAAACTCAGACCACTACCCCGTACTACTTGAACTTAAACTCAAGCACCAACAAGAACAACACAATAACGTATAACCTGAAAAAAACAAACTGGACTTTATACAGACGAACACTAAACGAATCCACTCACATTGAAACAACATAATTTCCATCGAACAATTAGAAAACACTATAAAAACGACCCAAAACAACATCAAAAAAGCAATAGACAAATCAACTAAGACAATCAAAATCAACGACAATTGTAACAACCTACCACAACACATAATGGAACTCATAAGAATAAAAAACAAAACAAGGAAAAGATGGCAAGCCACCAGGTCTGCTGTAGACAAAGAGCTAATAACACACTATCAAACAACAATAAACCAAAGTATCAAAGAACATCGTAACCAAAACTGGCAAAACTTTTTGAGTAAACTGAAACCAGACAACAACTCGCTCTGGAAAGTCACAAAAAAGATCAGGAAAAAACGCCAAGACATTATACTCATTAAAAACAACAACGACATACACACCAACTTAACAGACATAGCACGCGACTTTGAAGAGTATTTCCAAAGCAATTTCACCGCAAAATAATCACTAAAGTGAACAAATTCCTAACTTCCCATACTACCCTACCACCAAAAAGCACCACATCTACAAAAGAAATTTATAACACAATAGCCTCCCTCAAAAACCGAACTGCCCCAGGCCCCGACTCAATCCCAAACATATTTC
The DNA here is from genome assembly GCA_963978555.1 of Galerucella nymphaeae. NCBI lineage: Eukaryota > Metazoa > Arthropoda > Insecta > Coleoptera > Chrysomelidae > Galerucella > Galerucella nymphaeae. Next base: position 21,258,071 of record OZ021704.1, read on the forward strand.
TTAAAAATCTACCCCACAAAGTAATAGTACAACTTACATTTATCACAAACTACATCCTCAAAAACGGCCAATATCGTCCCAGTTATTAAACCCAACAAACAGCCAGACGCCGTAAAAAGCTACAGACCCATTTCACTGCTTAATAATCTAGCAAAAGTGGTAGACAAAATAATTTTACAAAGACTAATAGACGCAGTCGAAAAACACAATCAAATACCCGACGACCAATACGGTTTCAGAAGCGGACACAGCACGACGGCACAAACCATCAGAGTTATTGACCACATTAGAGACGGTTTCCGACAAAAAAAAACCCTCGGTTATGGTCACGCTCGATGTCGCCAAGGCATTTGACTCTGTATGGCACGACGGACTAACCTACAAACTAATGAATTCAAACATACCACAACACATCACAAAACTACTTGCTTTATACACAAAAGACAAAAAATTTAACGTCAAAATAGGACCGAAAACTGAGGGCACTTTCAGCATTCAAGCTGGAGTCCCCCAAGGGTCGGTCTTATCACCCACTTCCCGACTTCACCAGAAATAATGACTGCCGTATACGCGGACGACACCTGCCTCATAGCTACAAACAATACCACAGAAACACCATGCAGACAAATTGAAAACTACCTCGGAAACACAATCATTCCATACTTCAAAAAGAATAAACTTACGATCAACGCAGACAAGACAGAATACATTACATGCAGAGGACGCTTTCGAAAAAACTGTACTCTACAAACAGACCTTAAGGTTGAAGGGCAATCCCTCCAACCGAACGACAAAATTAAATATCTGGGCTACCACATTGACGTAGCCACCAGCCACAAAAATCACATACAAACACAAATTAAAAAGACTGAAGCTGCAATATGCCAATTATACCCACTAACACACCGAAATAGCCAACTTACACAACAAAACAAAATATTACTATACAAACAAATCATAAGACCTATACTAACATACGGAACACCAATCTACCACAACGCCCCCAAAAAATTAATCCAAAACTTACGAGCTGTGCAGAGCAGGTGTCTCCGCGCGGCTCTATGGCGACCACCAGAAAAATATCCCAGTAACAAAACACCCCATAACAAATCTGGAATCCCAGACATAAAGACATACATCGACAAAATAGCTAAAAACTTCTACAATTATTGTCTACCACCAGCGCTACACAATAAACTCAAAAATGCCGAAGGAGCTGCTAACGACACCAGGCAAGGTTACAAGCACCTCCAAGGCAAACTGTTCACTCGACAAAGATAATCACCCCGCCCTTTTCTGTAATCCTGTTTTTCAATGCCTTTTCAGGAACATAACAGCCGAAATTTTTACCACAGCACAGACCATCACTTTCACAATTGACCTCAGCCCCATCGTTCTTCATACATTATTTACCATGTATTATATTTATTGACATGTAATTACTACCAAAACTTATTGTGGCTTAAATAAATAAACATTCATTCATTCATTCTGGATGAGCGTGGTATCCTTTTGCGTCAGCTTCAAGAGGGTTTGAATTTGGTTAACAAACCCTATATAATGACAAATACTTTTCTTCAGGGATTAAGAGAGGTAGCCAATGAAAATTATCAAGCGAAAAACTGGGAGGATATTAACAGTTTCAATGACGAAGAGTTTAAATGCCTAACTTCGCTTGCCAAAAACAATTTTTCAGAACTTTTTGAATATTGTGACGTGGTTGAACATGGTGGAAATATCAAAAATATTTACAAAAAAGATTTATGGACCTTTTTAGTGAAAATAAGACATGGTGTTTCAGACGAATTTTTAAAAATAATTTTCAACTACGGATCGAGACAAACAACTAGTACTATAATTTCTAATGTAAGAACTTCCCTGCAACAAAGATTTGTACCAAATATCGGATTTGGTGCAATTACAAGGAATGATTATATCAATAACCATGTATCTACCTATATAATCAATTATATAATCCTACTCCTGCCATTCCGAGAGTTATAGCATACATAGATTGCACATACAACGAAATAGAAAAAAGCAGTAATTTTCGAACACTGCGACAGTCATATTGTTTCCATAAACATTTAGTGAAACCTGAAATTATAACTGCTCCTGATGGATATATTTTAGCCATCAATGGACCATACTTCTCTGACGCAAAGAACAATGATGCTTCTATTTTGGAGTACGAATTAGTCAATGACGTGAATGGATTGCGTACTTGGTTTGTAGAAGGTGATGTGGTGATAGTAGATAGAGGGTACAGAGACTCTATCACCCTATTTGATGAACTAGGTCTGTATTATCATATGCCACCATTCTTACCCCGAAATCAATCACAGTTTACAACTTTCGAAGCAAACAAAGCTCGCTTGATAACAAGTACGCGCTGGATTATAGAAACCAGAAATGGGCATTTGAAATCTATTTTCAAGTTTTTTTCTGGGCTAATTTCCGTCACCCACGCAGCAAGACTACGAGAATATTAATTAATTGCTGGCGCATTACTCAACAAATTCCATCCTTTGATCACAATAAACGGAAAAGTTGAGTTAGCTGATCAAATGTTAAGATATCCTGAAGAAGTCAATGTGGTTCAAGCCCGAGTAGAGGAAAAAAATCTTCGAGCACGAGGTGGTAACTGGAATCGGTTGGATCATAGGCATGTACCAACATTTCCTCATTTATCCCAAGAATATTTAAAAAATCTGACAGGTCCATACCATGTTCATTTGGCTACTTCTTACATACAGGATAAATTGCAAAGAGAAGAAGACCATATTTCACACCTTGAAGAACCGAACTTTTTGAGATTCAGATTGTTCTCTAGATTTAGAAATATTACAAACCATAAGCTGTGGGTGGTTTACAGAGACCCCAATGACGAGGAAGAAGAAGGAGAAGACCAGTCAATCTCAGGTTATTACTGTACTTGAAAGTCAGGAGCCAGAACCATAGGAACTTGTGCTCATGTTGCAAGTGTTATATGGTTCCTCGGTTTTGCCAGACATCAAGAAAATGTTAAGTTTCCTTCAGTTAGACTTTTAAACTCTATTGATGATGCACATAATAGATTGCCACCCGAATATATGGAAATTGGTCCAGAAATAATATGAAACCTAGTTTTTATGTATGTATATGATATTGATAAACTTTATGTTATTGAACTACGACAACAACTGGTTCTTTTCAGATCCATGAGTAACTTGTTTTTTGAAAGAACTTTATCAGTTATGGCAAAATATTATTGAAAAATGAAATATAGAATCACAAAGGGATGATTAAAAAGAATAGGTAATAATGAAGGTTATACAGCACAAGGATTATCTAAGCGTATTTTACTTGTTTTTTTCAATGACGTTTCTAGCGTACTTCATTTGTTTCCAAAGTACACTATCAAAAATGGTTTGGGGACACAATAGGCAAAATAGTTTATATCCAACTAAAAATTCCAGCATTTCATTTAATTAATTAATATTTACTGTATAGAAGTACATACCTACAGGATGATAAAATACTTATAATTTTATCAATCTTTTTATCAATGATTCGGTACACTTAGATATATATGTGATTATAATTCCGTTCACTATGCCTATTTTTTGCTGAGTGCTCTACCCTCAGGACCCTTTTTCTGAGAAACTGGTAGTAGTAAAAAAATGAAATTTTTTCAGCTCATTTACTATCTTAAGCTCATCACAAAACAAAACAATTTAATCATTTTGACGGATTGAATTATAAAATACAGGATGATTCAGAAAAAGTGTATAATTCCTAATTTTTGTCGGTTTAATAACAAGATATGTGTGCAAATCACCTTGTATATCAAGAAAAGTACTAATATGTACCAGTACGTTTTCAACATCAAAAACTAATTTTGGAATACATGGTGAAACTTATTCATTTTATATATAAAAAACGTAATAGCAGGCTGCATAAATAATCACCCTGTATGGAATACCTCTAGAATTAGTATATTTGATTCCAGAACATAAAATATAAAGTAACTTTCTAATTCTGACCTTGTTTTCATTCATTATAAGAATTTCCATGAATTCCGAAAAATCATCCTTGTATAATTGAGTCCCATCCTGTATATGTTGACATATTGAACTTTCAAAGTGTAAGTTTACGATAAACTAGAGCATATCAATGGTACTATCAATTAAGAAAGGCATATTTATTTGTTAATAATAAAGTTACGTGGTCCCAAAAATAAAGATTTTTCAACTTAAATACCCTGTATATCGGAAACTAGTCATAGGATTGAATTGGTCCCATGGACAATTTTGGTCAAGAAGTCGAATACAACATCATATCCAAAATTCATAACATTTGACGGAACGCCACTTTGTCATAAGAAATACAGAATACTACATGAAAGTCTCTTTTGAAGTATATAAACAATTCAATTAATTTCAATTACCAAACAACCATGTTATTTGTAGTTTAGATGTTGTATCTTTGGTTAGTAATGTATATTTAGATTCAGCACTGAAGGCAATAGATAAAAATTGGGAAAAAATAAGTCAACAATGTTCAATACATAAGAAATATTTCCGAGATATACCTAGTTCCAGCTACCGTTTTCAAGAAAAAATTCAGCCGAATGTAGTCAAATTTGGTTACCAATGTTAGAAAGAGAAATTTCCAATAATCAATTACCTGCGTTATCAGGATAGCATCATAAGTTTTTATCCAGGTTTTCTTATGATTTATAATTTGAATAGTTGTTAATCGATACACATTTCAATACATAAAATCACATAACTGAGTATACATATTTTGAAAACTTAAATATTCATAAACAAAAAAAGTATCAAGAAACGCGTTTTATCAACAACATTTCCAATATAAGCGGAAAAAACGCGCTATCCCAATTAAAAACCGTTTCTGGAACGTGCACTTCACTGGATTCCATTTCTAGTAGACTATCATATCGTTGGAATGTCATATAATGAAATATTTCATTTAACATTTTACCGGGGATATGATCTACTATGAATGGACCTTAACAAAATTTTGCAGTTTTAAACTTCAAAATATTTTTCATTGTCTACTTGTCAAATATTTTTCCGTTGTGTCAGGAATAAAAATCAATTTTTACTTATTTTTTCTTGAAAACGGTAGCTGGATTGCTACCGAAACGTTGAAATAAAGAATTCAAAAATATTGTGGTTTAATTTCCCAAGAAATTGAAAAAAGGATGAATAATATACCACAAGGAACATACAGAAGATATTTATACCTTTTTTAGATACTTGAATAATAAGAAATTTTAATAATACTTTATCAATTGTTTGGTATAGGAAACCAATGAATTCTGGAAGATTCATGAACTTTTGGTCGTATCATAAATTTTCTATGAAAATTAATTTGATCAAGCAATTGAAAAATAGTATAATTAATATTTCAGATCCTGTATTTCATGAGAAAAACTTAAAAATCCTCCATCAATTATTTTCAGATAATGGATATCCAAACAATTTAATAAAAAACATATTTCATAATAACTCTCCAAATTTGGATATTATTCCAGAACATACTGAAATTCCCTACCTATTGCTATATTTCATTGCCATATATGTTAGCGGTATTCAAAAAGTACCCGTCAGCAATTGTGACGTCACTTCTCTATCATCAGCAAAGCTAATGGTACTGGACGAGCGGGGTGAGCGCGGGATATACAGTGCGCATATACTGCACCGTATGCATAAATGCATGATTCAGTTAAGAAAGATACGTTACCGAAAAATATACTGTACGCTCTTGAATAAATAGTTGTTTGGGTATTTTGTGAGTTTTATTGGGGATGAAACCCCAAAATTGTTGACATCAGAAGTGTGATAGTTCTACGCAAAAGTGATCAAAATAAATAAACAATAAACTTGAATAAAAATGATGGAAGAAAAAAATTGTAAATTGTGTTTGTGTTAATGATGAGTCATCCTGTCTGGGGATGATTTGGTAGCACGCGCAGTCGGGATTGCAATTCATTATGTGATCACGGAAATCAGAAATTGCGCCTCATAAGCAGATTTTATGGTATGTTACCTTGGGACATTATTTTAAGTATGGCCGAGCATGGATTAGACCATGCAGAAACGTCCTAGTCCGATGAAAGTTACGGCCTTGACAAAAACAACTGCTCCTTCAGACATAAAAGATGTTCGCCAATTCAAGGGTCTTGCGGGTTATTTTCGTAGATATATTGAAAGATTTTCACAATTAACTGCACCCATAATTGCATTGTTACATGAAAATAGCGTTTTTAAGTGATATCCAGAGTGTGAGAGAGTGAGACAAACAATTATAAATAAGTTAACGGAATACCCCGTATTGCGGATGTATAATCCAGACTTACTTTGTGAACTTCATATTGACGCAAGTTCTATAGGAATAGGAGCTGTGCTTCAAAAGGAGAATGGTGTGCTTCGACCCGTCGCTTATTACAGCCGTCGGACTACGAAGTGTGAATCGCGATATCATTCCTATGATTTAGAAACCCTTGCTATAGTGGAAGCAGTTTAGCATTTCCGTGTGTATTTGTACGGAGTTCACTTTACAGTATATACTGACTGTAATTCAGTGTGCGCTACTGCGTTGAAGAAAAATTTACATACCCGAGTTGCACGTTGGTGGGTTAAGCTACAAGACTATGACTTTACAATTGAATATCGGCCGGGCACTAAAATAAGTCATGTGGATTATTTAAGCTGGAATCCCCTTGACAGTGAAAGTGCTTTAAAAATATGTGCATTGAAAACTTTAAACATAAACAAAATATGTGACGTACAAACATTAAGAGAATTCCAAAACAACGAACCATTTTGTCGCGAGATATTTAAACAACCTAATAGTAACCCAGATTTAATAATAATAATAAACAATGTCATCGTAACCAAGAGAAAACCGGCAAAGTGTTACATGTCTATCGCAGTTCGTCTATTAACCATGCGATTATACCATGATGAATCATCGCACATTGGCTGGGATGAGTGTATTTCTAAAATGCGGGAAGATTTATTTTGGCCAAAAATGGGACAATGTTTGAAAAAGTATATTAGGAATTGTCGGGCTTGTATTGTAGGAAAATCACATACAGGACGTCAAACAGGATTATGGCAAGATGGTGAAAAACCAGACGACAAATTGCATACGTGGCACATCGATCATGCTGGACCTTTAGTGAAATCAAATGGTTGCACTCAAATTTTAGTTATAATTGATACATTCTCTAAATTTTGTCGATTGCAACCAATACCTAAAAAGACAATGGTCAAGTTGAGCGTTTCATGCGTACTCTTTCCAATCTATTGAGAACAACTCTCACAGCCGAAAAAAAAAAATCGTGGACGATTGTATTATCCATGATAGAGGACAATTTGAATATACCTAACCATACACTCTACAACTGGTTACGCACCGATAACACTACAATTTGGTACTAATCCTAGGTTAACAGCTACTCAAAAGTTTTTGGGGGATGCATTGCCAACCGATAATTACATTGACCCTGAAAATGCTGTCGTGGAAGCACGAAGGAAAATTAAAAATATTACAAGTAGACGAGCTGAGCAGTTCAAAGCAACTCGCAAACCTGCCACTTTGTTTAGTATAGGAGACCTTGTTGCGGACGAAGATTCTCAGTTAGCCGGCGGAGGAAAATTGAAAGCAAAATACAAGGGACCATACACAGTCCGAAATGTACTACCTAATGAGAGATATGTACTGCAAAATCAAAAGCGTCCTACTACTGTGGCTGCCCATGAGCAGTTAAGACGTTGGCCTACTACTGAACAGAAATAAAAAGTAAGTGATATCTTTGATCACCTAACTTCTCATTGGTTAATTTCAAGTTGTAGTACCTAAAAAAAAGGTGGCAATACTACCTGATATATAAAATGTAAACAAAATAACAAATTATATAGTGGCAATACCACTGTATCGTAAGAACAGCATTGCTACCTATCAAATATCATGACAACAATATTTGAGTTGAAACAAGTAGGTGTTGAAAAATGTAAAATCAAACATTCATTCAGAGATTTCAGTATCAAATTGTTAATGTAAGTTGTATCGCTATAATCGTTCTCAAATTTCAAGTTTTATAAACAGTTTGAACCGAACGTAGAATAACCAAACAAATATGTCAAGTTGTCACAAATTACTGAAGTTAGATTTGAAAACAAACATAGTTTTTCCTAATTGAAGTAAAATATTTTGCAGTGGCATTCCCACTAAAGATCATTCTCATGTGAAATATGTGGTGTCAAGCCTTCATGAACAAAGACAATGTATACTTTCTTCTTTATAGTTTGTCATCTGGCAACAGTGTTGCATGAGAGAGAGGGTTAAAATACGTTAAAAAATCCGCCGAAATCCTCACACCACTCTTATAACCGACGTGGCCGACTAAACACGCGTTATTAATTTTGTAACCTTTATATTGTGTGCATTATGTATGTTAGTAGTTATTAAAATAGTTTAGTTACATACAGTCCATTTTTTATACCATACGAAGAAAACATTGGTCCAGACGAGCCAGATCAAGGCGCCAGACAAACGAAATTGGTGATTGAGCGGTAAACCATAGAAGAGAAATAACAAATAGCTTCAACGTGCACGTGCAGACAACAATCAAACAGGTCAGTCCATACATCTCCTTCATTTTACTTCCAAAGCAATTCAATTTGATAATAATAATAAGTAAAACAATGATAAGTAAAACAATTATTACAATGTCATTAAATAACACCTTACAAAATCAAGAACTAGATGAGTTAAAAACATAGGAACTCAAAAGAGGGCAACTAAAATCGCAATTAACACGCTTTAAAAATTTCTTAGATACTATTGAGATCGAAAACATTGACTATATCGATTTAGAATCGCGGTTTCCAAGAACGGACCGTATTGATTACCGAAGATTACGAAACCGAGGAACCGGAATGGGTTAGATTTGAAAACTCATTTTTCAACTTGAATAAAATCGTGCAAAAGCACCTAACAGGGAAACAAAATGACACAGACAGTACAACTAGCGAGAGTAATAGGGCTAGCACAGTTAATATGCATTTAGAAAATATTGAGAGCAAGGTCAAGTTACCTACTTTGACTTTACCGAAGTTTACAGGGCAATTTGATGAATGGTTAAGTTTTCAGGCACAGATTATAAAGAGAACAAATGCGAAAGCTTGTCAAAGAACAGTAAAAAAGAGAGAGATGGGTGGACATACCCATTTAAAGGTCCATCGTCGTGTGTCGACTCCGTTCGGGCCTCTTCGCGAAACTTTTCAACAGGGTTACCAATTTGCATAATATTTCCCTCAATTCACGATCATGCGTCGAATATTTTATAAGTATTATTTTTAGTGTGCTAGTTATACAGATACAAATATTCGACAATTACTTGTTTTAAATCAATTTCATTAACATTAAAAGAATTCTACAATTTAAAAGATTATAATGTATAAAAATCATACCATAAATATATACTTTTTTTTCACAAACCATCTTTGGCAAACATGCACAATAACCGTGACGGCTTGTCTCAAAAATTAAAATACAAAACGTCAGTTGTGACACTTCATTTTGAAGGTTGTCAATCTGCGATATTATTTGTGTTATTTGACTAATCGATTGTGGGTTGTGGTAATATTAACTGAAAATAGTGTACATTAGATTATTATTTTATTAAAATGAATAAACATCACGGGGGAGTGTATTGTTCATACATAGACTGTCCAAATAAATTTCATTCGGAAAGAAAAGTAGAGAACCGACACTGGAAATTGTTATTGTCTCCAAGTCAACATTGCAATTTGGTAAGAAATTCTGAAAATATTTTAAACTGGCAACATCGCGGCCATACCGAGTTGAAGATCCAAGGTCATTGAAATCGGATCTGAAAATCCTTTGATGTTTTGCCGGCATTCGTATCTGTTCTCTTTTATAATCCGTTTTCAGGATCTATTTTTAGATATCGTTGAGTTGTTCCACGCTACACAATTGTGTAATTTGCTACACAATTGATGTATTGATTGCACAGGTGCACCCCAATGGCCAATTCCATCTGTTTACTGCACTATTATTCAAACTACACCAATAAACTACACTATTTAAAAATAATAAAACAGAATTATTTTTCTCTTGCACACTGAAATCATGTAAAGTAAAAATAGAGGTAACTTGACGTAAAACATAATAAAAAATCACCTCTTTGCCTTTTTGTTCATGCAATCACCGCCATCTGGTAGAATACTCAAGGAAAATCGCTACCATCCGTATCATATCCAACTACACCAGCAGATGACACAACAAGAGATTACGATGATCGTCAAGACCGATGGAGTGTAAACGTTTGGGGAGGTATTGTGGGCGAGTATGTTATCGGCCCATATTTTTTTGACGGACACCTGGATGGGAGAAAATTTTTGAGTTTTTTGAAAAAAGACTTCTGGATCCTTCTCGAAAATCTTCTAATCAGCATATGGAAGAAAATGTGGCTACAATTGGACGGAGCTCCTGCTCATTTTTCACGTGTAGTTAGGAATTACATCAATAAAAAAATCAGAAATAAATGGATAGGTAGAGGCGGTCCTTATAATTGGCCAGCTAGGTCACCAGAATTGACCAAGATGGATTTTTTCAAATGGGGTTATATTAAAAACATTGTGTTTTCTACACCCCCTACTACTCCAGACGATATGAAATTGAGAATTTCGAACGCTTTCGCGTCTATAACACCCCAAATGTGTTGCATTGCACAAGATGGCAAGCATTTTGAGCATCTATTATAGGAATTTCAACTATTTTGATTCAAATAATTTGTTGTTGTTCGTTTTGTAGCATTTAGGTATTTGCTCTAATCAAAATTTGTTTTTGTTTTATTATGTACTCAAATATTTAGGTATATCAGTAAAAAAAATGGTCTAATAATTCAACCGATAATTCTGAACACCCTGTAAAGAGATGTTTGGTACTCAATCGTGTAATACATTCAACGAATGTCCGACTCTTGAGCTGTGAGAGAAAATTTGCCAAAATCTATTAAATCAATGAGTTATTATTTTTTTTTCGAAATGTTCACATTTTAAAAAAAGTCAGCATAACTCGGAACCCTCTGTATTTAGGTATAGGGAACCATTACTTTATTTTTTGGGTACAATCAGAAAATGTTATCAAATATAGGGTGTTCCATGAGAAAAAATATAATTTTGATACGCCACACTTTATTGGGACATCCTGTATATTTCAAAATAATTTTAAAATGTAGCCTATATGGATATACAAACTACTAAGGTGACAAACATTTCAAATTTCCTACCGTTAGTCGTGATTCACCCTGTATATTGAAAGAACAATACGAAAACAAAAAAAGAATAATTGCATAATTGCAAAACATATGAGAGAAATTTTTGAATTACCTTCAGTCAAGTCTGAATCCGCACAATTACTGAAAACATTTATTCATAACTTTAATAAAAACTTTAGAGCGTTGACCACACTAGGTCAACCTACTCAATATTGGGATACGCCATTAATTTGTATTATTAAATCAAAAATTGACACAGTTTCTAAAAGAGAATGGGACAAACTTACAAAAAAGGACGAAGTACAGGACATTACAGCAAGTAAATTGATTGACTATTTAATTGAAAGAGCGGACTTGATGGAGAGCGAGAATGACGAATCTAAACGCACAAAAGACGTTCAAAAAACAAACGAATCTATATACCTTATCACGAGAAATGTGAAATGTAGCTTTTGTCATCAACAACATTTTAATCAAGAATGTGAAGACTTTGGTTCTAAAACGGTAAAACAAAAATTCGAAGAGGTGAAAAAACATAAACTATGTACAAATTGTTTAAGACCAGGGCATTTTGTGTATGACTGTCGAACAAGGGGTTGTAAGTTTTTCGGTAAAAAACACCACTCTCTTTTGCACAACAAAGATAACCGATTACGCAGTAATATCTACGGAAGAACCAAACGATACGGTAACTCTGCCTACGAAAACCGCATGCGCTTCTGTACAAGTGCAAACATCTACCAGTAAAGTTCAAATTTTACTAGCAACTGCACTTATTTACCTACCAGATAGTAACGGCGATAAGATCGAATGTCGCGCGCTTTTGGATAGCGGTTCGCAATCTAACTTCGTCACCTCCGGATTCGCTCGAAAGTTGAAACTTAAATTTAGAAACACTAACATTGCAATTGCAGGAATAAACAATTTGTCAAGTAACGTTACAAAAATGATAAAAACTACACTAGGCTCTATTGATGAACAATGTGAATTTAACACGACATTTTTAATAATTGACAAAATTACGGACGACTTACGCACACTGCGTTTAATATATCAGAACTTGAATTGCCACGACATATTAATTTAGCAGATTCTTATGTTAGCGAAAGCCGAAAAATTGACATTCTCATAGGCGCACCGTTATTTATTGATATTTTAAAAGGTGGCCAAATTGAACTAGGTAAAAATAAACCAATACTACAGGAAACTAAGTTAGGATGGGTTTTAGCCGGTACGATGCCGTTTGTGACTAATCAACAGGTAATTAGGTGCAATTTGATCACGGGTTTCGATGAGTTACACAATAAAGTTAAGGAATTTTGGGAATTGGAGGAAATTTCTGAACATAAAATACACACACGCGAAGAGCTGGAATGTGAAAAACATTTTATAAAAACATTCAAACGCGACGCGAACGGGAGATTTGAATTATCACTACCGCTTAAAAATAATTGGACGCATTGGGTAACTCTCGTGAAAACGCTATTGAACAATTTTTTGGTTTAGAAAGGCGTTTCATTCGAAACGAAACTTTGAAACAAGAATATAAAAAATTTATAAATGAATACGAATTACTCGGACATATGACTGAAGTTTCAGACTCGGTTTCAGATGCAGGTGTAAACGTAAATTTTTATTCACCACATCATGGCGTTATTAAAGAAAGTAGTACGACTACCAAGTTGAGAGTGGTATTTAATGCCTCCGCGATATCTGATACCGGAATATCATTAAATAATGTATTGAAAATTGGCCCGATAGTCCAAAATGATTTGTTCATAATCGCTTTGAATATTCGGGTACACAACGTGGTATTCACGGCTGATATTGAGAAAATGTATCGGCAAGTTAACATTAAACCGGAACAAAGACCATTACAACGGATAGTTTGGCGAAATGACAATACTTATATGTTAAAACATTACGAATTGAACACTATCACTTACGACACAGCTTCGGCGTCATTCTTGGCATGTCGTTGCTTACAAAGCAAACTTTCCCGAAGCGTGCTACACGATACGCAACGAATTCTATATGGACGATTTAATCAGTGTCGGAGAGTCTATCGAGCAAGCGCTGAAATTAAAACACGAAATTTCTAAAATTTTGGAATCTGGAGCACTTCCCTTTCGCAAGTGGAACTCCAATTGTAAGGAACTCTTAGATTGCAACCCCGCGGAATTCCCAGAATATTTTATTTCAAAACAGAGGATTCCAAAACTTTAGGGTTAATTTGGAATCGGAAGTCAGACGCATTTTCCTACAAGGTCAACACTCCTGAGTGTCGATTTATATCAAAAAGAGTGGTTTTATCGACTATCGCTAAAATATTCGACCCGTTAGGTTTAATAAACCTATAATTGTTCAAGCGAAACTGTTACTACAAGAAATATGGCAACAACAAATTGGATGGGATGGTGCTTTGACAAATGAAATATTGAAACGTTTGCAGGTATTTCACAACGGTCTAAGCGAAATAAACAATATCTCTATCCCACGACAAGTAATTACGAAACAAGTAGGTCATAAGGATTTAGAAATACACGGATTCAGCGATGCATCCGAATTAGCGTTAGGTGCCTGTGTATATATTAATACTTAAGATATTAGTGGAGGATATTGTGTGAAATTACTATTCGCTAAATCCAAAATAGCACCCCTAAAAAAAAGTGACACTTCCTAGACTTGATTTAAATGCCGCGTTATTATTATCACGACTTGTGGATAAGGTTAATAAGAACTTCCGATGTACCATCACGAGAACATTTCTGTGGAGCGTCTCCACAAAAGTATTACATTGGCATGCATCTGAACCGAACACTTGGAACACTTACGTCGCCAATCGTACTTCAGAAATTCAAAAACTAACTGAATTGTATCAATGGCGACATGTAACGACTCAATTAAATCCTGCTGACTTGATCAGTAGGGGATGTACACCCAATCTTTTGAAAAATAACGAGTTATGGTGGTCAGGACCGGACTTCTTGGAATTTAACACTGACTCCTCGCCCCTTTTTAACATTTCTAAAGCTGACGATATACCTGACAAACGCAAAAATAAGAGAATTACTCTAATTTCGTACAATACTGACTTTTTACCTTCGAGATTTTCAAATGCTATTAAACTTCAAAGAGCATTTGCATACATGATGAGATTTATAAATTGTACTAGGCGAAAGAATATTGCTGATTCTATTAATCTTACCGTGGCAGAATTAGATAGTGCTTTGAATTTACTATTAAAAATGTCACAACACAAATATTTTGCTAATGAATTAAAATGTATTGAATATAATCGAGAATTACCTAAGAATAGTAAAATTTCAAATTTAAACGCATTTATTGACGAAAAGGGTTTGTTGAGAGTTGGTGGACGGATTCGACATTCTAAAGAAAACTTTGACAAAAAAAATCCAATCTTATTACATCTAAAGGATATTATAACAAAATTATTAATTGAGCACGAACATAGACGTTTCTTACATGCCGGACAGCAAGCTGTTTTATCCTCTTTTCGAAGTAAATATTGGCCTGTAAACGGTAAATTGTCAGAAGTGTAATTCATAAATTTTTTAAGCACATGTTTCAAGCACAAACCGATTAAGAGGCCTGAATACCACCAGCCATATTGCTGAAAACGCGGTTATGATTTGACGCTTTATTATATGAAGATAATGACTATTTTTGCATTTAACCAATAACAAATGATACCAAGAATGTGGGAACTTCATTTTTAAGCAAATGCATAGCATGTCAAATTGACATAATCACAATTAACGATTTAAATTAAAAAACTTTGAAGTTCCCACATGTGGAATGATACAAAAGGTAACTTTTTCAAGAAAAAAAATTCTTGGTAGGGTCTAGTTTTTCCATAATTCCTAACCGCGATTTGAATAAAACATTTCTTGTAAAGTGCTGACACGGCATTTTTGACAACTAAATTTTTTAGATGCGGCAACATCGAGAATCGTCAGTCTTTTAAATATGTTATCTGTGGTTAAGATCATGTTTGTATCATTTTATCAGGGGTCTCCGATTTAATACACATCTGTAGTTTTATAGATAAATTATATTCTTTACCTGATTGTTGGCAATTTTGACCCTTTTCTTAGTGAAATGATTCTTAGATAAAAACATGATTTTACTTTTTTTTGTGAAATGGGTAAAAGGCGAAGCTACATTGCCGCAACTTATAAAGATAAAGGATCTTCTAATTAGAAATTCCAAATAAATTGTAAAAAAAATAATGTGTTCTATATATTTATCTGAACCTGTAATTTATTTAATTCTTTTGATAAATTGAGAGACTATGAAAGATGTTTTCGAGATATGTGGCTGTCATAATATACTTTTTTGCAGTAGTGATTAGAATTAAGTATCTAAAAAAATAAGTCATCAATTACAAAAAGGTCAATGGATATAGTAGGGAAAAAGAAGTCGACATGCTTAATTAGAAAATATTTGGAATATAAAATACAAAAATTTTAAATAGGTAGTCAACAGTTCCAAGAATCTTAGTCATTTCAGATAGGTAAAGGTATAATACAATATATTATTTGTAAAAAATAGTTATAATGACAATTCTTAAATGAAAATATTTACTTCTTTCATTCCATGAAATTGATAGCAGTATGAACATTAATATAATCAGTTTCACGCAATTATCTAAAACATATTTACACCTAATATTTGTAAATCAATGTAATAGGTGGGTTCAGTGAAAAAACAAATCTCAATAACCGAAATAATAAAGTATTTAGGTAGTTTAAATTTAATGCTCGGGTTAGATCCTCCCGGCGAAAGAGATTAGATATATCTAGCGGTGTTGTCACCCACTCTTTTCATAAAATGATGGTGCCCACAAACTACGACCTGAAGTGGTAGGAAGAGGGAGGTACTTTTGACAGTTTGCCGTGACGTCATGAACTACACAGGCCTCTTAATGAATATCCTCTCATGGGAGACATCCCTTCTACTCGATTGCTACCTGCTAGACCTTTTTCTACTGTGGGCGTGGACTATGCTGGCCCTATTATACTGAAGGATGGCTTCTTGCGTACGCGTAAGATTGTAAAGGGTTACTTATGCATTTTTGTATGCTTCCTGACGAAAGCGATTCACATTGAACTTGCAGGTGATTTATCATCTGACACATTCCTTAACTGTTAACTGAAACGGTTCGTATCTCGTAGGGGCTTGTGTAGTCAAATATTTAGCGATAATGGCTCCAATTTTGTCGGGGCAAATAATGACCTTAGGTCAATTTATACTATGTTGGGTAAAGACCCGACTGTCAGAGATTACATATTAAAAAAACACATCAAATGGCCCGTACACTCCCCATCAAGGAGGGCTGTGGGAGGCAGCTGTAAAATCAGCTAAGTTCTATTTAACTAGGATAATCGGTAACAGTCATTTAACGTATGAAATTCTGAGTACATTATTATGTCGAATTGAAGCTGTTTTAAACTCCCGACCTTTAATCCCTTTGTCCGACGATCCCGAGGATCTCACTCCACTCATCCCTTCCCACTTTCTCATTGGAGATCTGTTGACAACTGTACCTCAACTGAATGTAACAGATGTACCAGAGAATCGTCTAAAACTGTTTTTGAGACTGCAGCAAACGCTACAACATTTCTGGAGACGTTGGAAGTCGGAATACTACTTCTTTGCAACGGCGTTCGGTATGGCACCGTGACAGCCCGAATCTTGCTGTTGGAGATTTGGTGCTATTGAAGAATACCACATACGCACCGCTGTGTTGGATGACTGGTGGGGTAGTTGAACTACATGCTGGCCGCGACCAGATAGTGCGCGTGGTGACTGTCAAAACTATTGGCGGCAATATAAAAAAAGGTGTGACGCAGTTGTGTAAATTACCTCTAGATTGACTTTTAATTTCAGTTAGTTACTTTGCTTGTACTAGATATTTTTTTTTCTATTGAAAGCTACAAGTTTCCAAGGAGGGCGGAATGTTAAGCCTTCATAAACAAAGACAATGTATACTTTCTTCTTTATAGTTTGTTATTAAATCTGACAACAGTGTTGCATAAGAGAGAGGGTTAAAATACGTTAAAAAATCCGCCGAAACCCTCACACCACTCTTATAACCGACGTGGCCGACTAAACACGCATTATTAATTTTGAAACCTTTATATTGTGTGCATTATGTATGTTAGTAGTTATTAAAATAGTTTAGTTACATACAGTCCATTTTTTATACCATACAAAGAAAACATGTGGCGTTCCCACTAGAGATCATTCTCATATGAAGTATGTGGAATTCCCACTAGAGATCATTCTCATGTGTAATATGTGGCGTTCCCACAATAATATGTTAAAAAAGAGTCAGTGGCGATCCAACTTTAACTTATAAAGTTATTATAATCTCCTCGTAGTAGTACCATTGAAGAGTGGCGAACCCACCTTTATAGAGCAACTTTAGATGAAAAAAATAAAAATAAAAAAAGAGAAATTTTGAAGGAGACTACAGTCATGTGCTGATGAAATTATTTAACAAAGGAATTGACAATAAACAATTGTATATATTCTTATACGGTGCGAGGAGGCTCCAGTAACAGGATGGCCGAGTTAGCGGTATTCTAAAAGTACCCGTCGGCAATTATGACGTCACTTCTCTATCATCAGCAAAGCTAATGGTACTGGACGAGCAGGGTGAGCGCGGGATATACAGCGCGCATACACTGCACCGTATGCATGAATGCATGATTCAATTAAGAAAGATACGTTACCGAAAAATATACTGTACGCTCTTGAATAAATAGTTGTTTGGGTATTTTGTGAGTTTTATTGGGGATGAAACCCCATAATTGTTAACATATATTAGAGAAATTACACTAAAATTAATTAGAACTTTCAAACCACTTACTAACATAAAAATTGCAAATAAGAATTTTTAAGAGTAAAATTGTAAACAACCACTTCGTTTCAGGAGATTATAGATGTCCCCGATTCTGTAAAAAAACAGAGTTTAAGGTGCCCTCCATATTATTTACAAAGGCCTATGTACAATAGGCTCAAGGTGATTTATGTTAGAAGGTGGCAGAGAAAATGTACGATATGCTCCATCCAGTTCTTCAAAAGACAATGGATTATCTTTTAATGAAAAACTTGATGTGCCTTTAGATTTTAAAACTACATTTGGGTAAACTTACTGCATGTATAAGAAATTTCCTCAAATTATGTGTAAATACTTCATGCATGAGTTTTTATCACTATGTGGATTACTACTAGAAATTGTTTGCATTACTGACACAACTCTCATACAATTATTTTATTATGTAGAGTGTAGACAGATTGCTTCAACCATTTCTTCTGTGGGACTGAGCACTGGTGTAAGTGTGAATGTGAATAATCAAACTCCTATGACTTCTGATCCAAATGCTGCTGAAACTCCAGCAAAAATTCTATCCAGTAACAGAAAAAGACCAATGAGAGGTGTAAGAGCATTAACTTCATCTTATGTATCAGAAAAATATAACATTCTTTTGGATCGCAGACTTATTTTGGTGAATGAACAAATTGAGCAAATCACTGAAAATCAAAATTTTACTAAAGAAGGACAAAAACAAAAACAAAAAATGATGCTGCTTGAGCTACAACAAGAACCATTGATTATGGATCAAGAGAAAAAAAAGTTGAAATTAGATCTTTTAAAAATTGAGCTAGCCTCGAAAAAGTCTTTTTTAGCAAATATTTAACAAAAAATATTAAATTATTTGTTATGTTTAAATAATAAAGACTGCCAAAACTTCATATTTGCTTTTATTGCTTGGAATCTGAGATAAAAAATTATATAATTCTAAAGTAAACAAACAACATGTATTGTCTTTTATAAGTTATAATTTATAAACGTCCAAAAAAATTGTTAATAAGGTACCTTCGAAGGTCAAAATTTTGATTTATCCTAACTGGATGATGTTCATTTATTTGTTCCGCGTCTGTATTACCTAACTCGATTAATTTAACTGTTCTTCATTCATATTTTCTGGTGGTGGAGGTACATCTTCATGATTTTCAGTAGCTAGATTGTGCAAAACTGCGGTTGCAACAATTATGTAATTTGCCATTTCAGGTTTGTACCTCATACCATATGCCAAAATAGGGAATCTTTTTTCCATACACCAAATAATCTTTCATAACAATTTCTTATTCTTATCTGTGATTCATTATAAAGTTGTTCAGACTCATTGACAGGGTTCAACAAAGGAGTCAGTTAATAGTTTTCATTGGCATAACCGCTATAACTTAGAAAGTAGAAGTTGGAACTTTTATCTAAACAGTATTGCACAATAATCAGGGTGCTCAAAACCAATCAGATTGGGGCACAGCAACGTTTTCTTCAAGACTGTGAGGTCATATTTATATTTGGGCATAGATTTTGCTGTTGAATTTCCACACAAATTATAAGGAAGAAAATGTCTATTTCGTAAACAAATTTAGTATGCACCTACCTAATAAAACACCTTGGTGAAATTCCCTGTTTTCAAACCGTGCCTTTATCCTGCTATTGTTAAAGATTGTTTGGTCATGTGCTGAACCAGGCCACCTTAACACAATATCCATCATTTTCAAATGACTATCTCCAACAACTTGTGTGTTTACTGAAAAGCAACTTTTTCTATTTCGGTAAACTTCTGCATATGCTCCACCTAAAATTTAGCAGAAAGCTTTATTTTAACTGCAGTTCTCTTCTTTGTATGCTGACAACTAACATTACTTTTGAATAGTTATTCCTATATTCACCTGGAGACTGCAGCCTCATGTGTGTTCCATCTATACAACCGTTTACTCTAGGAAACCGTGCTATGCGATAAAAATCAGTAAATGTACTTGGTATTTCTTGATCTGTTGTAGGCATTCTAATGAAATCGGGCCTGTTACTGGCAATAGTATTAGTAACTCTTCTTAAAATTCTAGATACTGTAGATTGGTGACATCCAATAAAATCTCCTATTGCAACTTGGTGACTTGCACAAGAGTAAAGACGCAACGATGTCTGCAGCTGGTTTATTGGTGTCACACTATTGTTTCTAAAAGAAAGTAGGTATGTGTAAGTAAACTCAAAACTAAAAGTTTATGCCAAGGGGTGTTACTGCCTATTTCAGGACTAAAATGTGCACAACATGAAACAAACATTTTAGTACTGTTTCGTATCGACTACTGTCCTCAGGACCTTGTATAAGCTTTTTTTACCTTACTTAACTATGCATTTAAAATTTAAGTGGACATGGATATGAGATCAGCTGTACTTACAAATCGTTATTAAATTCTATTTCTTCTTCTATATAATTGAGAAAGTTGAGAGCCGTGGGTTTCGTTGAACGAAATCTTCGAAAAAATGACAAATTATCAAAATATTCGCTGCGGACATAGTTTTGCCTGGGAAATCCGAAGTTTATTATGTCCAAAATTTCCTGGTCATCTTTGATGAATAATTCATCAACAATATCCATTTCTATTTTTATTTTAGACCACACCAAAATACAGTGCAATTTTCTTAATCCTCCATCTAAACGATCAATTTTGACGGATTATCTTAAACCAAGTTTTGCAAGTCTTAAGCTGCGTTTTGACTACGACGCATTTCAAACATAACCTTTAAGCGAGGTTAAATAACTAAACGCGTTTAAATCTAACGGTGCATTTAGGTGTAAGCAAACGATTTTGTTTGACATCATTTATTTTTTATAAAATTTAAATCAAAATTATTGTTAGACGTATTTACCATATAAAATAACTTTTGTAGTACAATCTTAAATGCTATCCTTGAAAATGGAAATAAAGATATTTTGAAAGCTAGGAAATTAGTGTAAAGAGTACTGTTTTCACAATTTTGCCGCTTCCTCAATATTCCTGTCCTTGTACATTATCATTCGGCAAATATCTACTATTGAAAGGGACAATGGTATTATATCACAAATTGACTTTTAAAAAGTGATGAGAATTTTTTTGTACGTTTTGACTCTCGCAGTTTCTGATATTCCAATCAACCATTCATCTGGATAAGGAGGAACATTTTAATGAATTAAAAATGAGGTATTCCTACAAATATGCTAAAAATGTACCTTTCATGCCACTTCTCCCCTACCCTTATTACTCACTGAAAGTGCAGCTTTATTGTGGCAAGGCGTCCAGAACGAAACTAATACTTGGAACGACGCTACTCAATTACTTAGAACAGCATTCTCACCATCTAAACCTGCACACCAAGTGTATGTTGATATAGTTAACAATAAACAACAATCCAACGAAACCATTTATGAGTTCGATACGCAGAAGAGAGAGTTCCCAGTAAACACAGGATATCCTATGGATATCCATGTAATGTCCACATCCAATGGATGTCCATTTTCCACTAGTACAATGGATATCCGTTTGGGGACATTCACTGGACCTTCAGGGTCGAATCGAAATATAAACTCATTTAAAATGGCATTACATAAAATGTCTGTTTGTAACTGATTTGGAAGGATTTAGAAGATTGAATAATGCTCAAAATCTGTGATGGAATGAAAATAAATTTAATAATAACAATTTGATGTCAGTGATATTTCATTAATAGTCTAAAAACCAATAACTAAACTCTAAAAATACTGTTCCCAACCTGACACTGGGTCACTGTGGCAGCCATGAGCCATCATGGCAGGCAATGGCAGGTGACAGGGATAACATACAATCAACTATAAATACGGATGGAATGGCCCCTTCCCATTTGAACAATGAATCGTATTTGCGGCCAACATAAGAGAGAGAGGTCCGAGAGAGAGACTTATTCAGGGTAAAACACCCGCGGATCCAAACGTGGTGGATAATATAATAATATGATTTTAAAATTTATATTTAAACATTTATAATAGTGTTAGATAAAAGGAAGTCATGGAGATGAAAGGATAATATGAATATATTTTATAATTTCAATAAAAATACTGGTTCTGGAAGAAATATATATTACAAAAGGATCAAATAAAACAATTTAATTTGTTGAAAACTTCATTATATTTAAACCAAGTTCAATATATTCGTGACGCGTTTCGCTAACACAGTAGCTTTCGCAAATGAGACAATGACAAATTATCAATTTATATTTATACAATGCATTAATAGGGAATTTAGAATTTTACAGATATTGACAAAGGTATTATAAAATATAATCTATTAACAAGTAAATGATAAGTATAAAGATGGGATTAACTGAAGTATTGAACAAGTTTGCCTAGAAATTCATTCATAACAATATTACCGGAACCTTTCTCGGTAAAAAAGTTTAATAGGATATACATTTGGTCGTTAAGAGGATTATTTGTATATTTGAGGGATTTAGGTGCTATATGCATATTAAAAAAATCATTTCCTAATGAACAAAATACTTATTGAAGCATTTCAATACCTTGTTCCTCGCTCTCAAAGGCTAAAAGCATAAAGAAATTTAATATGATGAGCAGCGTTGTTCCTGACCAGTTTTTGAATGTGTACTTTTCCACAATGAAATTGTGTAGTTTTGTGCAGTCTCAGAGATTTGACATAAAAGTGACAACTGACACTTTTGACAGTTATGAGAGATGCAAAATGTGTCGGCATTATTGACCCATATTCGCCCTTAGATGGCCTTGGCAGCATAAAAAAAATAAAAAATGATCAGGCCCTGGATTTTGTATCGATCACAATTCACACGAGTTGAAATAAAACACATACAAAATATAAATAGATATATTAAATAGTAGGAACAAGATCATGGACGGAAAGAAACACAAATACTTTCAAATTTCTAACTATTCTTAAATGTAAATAAAAATAAAAATTGGTTTAGAAACAATGCTTTCTAAAATACTAAAAATCGCATAAAAACTAAAATCAATACCCTTTTAAATAGAAATAAAACTTAAAATTGGTTTAGGAACAATGCTAACTAAAACTCACATTCATTTTCAGATAAAAATAAACACGGTTTAGGAAAAATCGTATAAAACTAAAAATCACATGCCTATGTCTTTAATGGAAACTAAACAAAAACTAATCAACCTGTATATTTTATAACGATTCAAAATTGTAATTAAGTACCTTATTATTTGGTTGGTAATCTTTGGCTCCATTTTGAAGATATTTCATTTTATCTTTAACTTGTATAATGGATGCTACTGTCTTAATGAGTAATCTATTTCGTAAAAAAGTTTTTATTAGTGATAATTGTGAAAATACCCTTTCAGCCGTTGCCGATGAGTGTGGTAATGACAAAATTGTTTTTACAATTTTCATTAAATTTAAAAATATAGGTGTTCTGTCATTGCTTTCAAAATCGTTGACTTTTTTCCAGAACTCATTAATATTGTCATTTTCAGTATTCTTGACAATATCTGGCAATAACTGCCATTCAGTATTTGCAGACTCTATATCTATTTCAACATTTGAAAATAAATTAACAAAATTCGCAATAGACAAAATACTCCCAGATAATGCTACAGAGGGTGCAAAATTTGCAGCCAAATCCAAGTGTTTATCATTAAACTTAAAATGTTTTTTTATTTGAATGCAGACTTCTATGTAATATTCTAGTGCCCTCAATTTAAAATTATGAATATCTTCTTGCGAACATTTAAATCCCTCCGGTTTTAAAAAAGCGTCCAATTTTGCCCCAAAATAAATATTATCAAGACTTTTGAATGAAGCTGGATTATTGACAGTAATATCAGATATATTTTTACTATCTAATATTGTTTTTTTAATGAACGCCCGCAAAAATGTCTTATAGAGAGCGGTCATTCGATTTATTAAAATGGGAGCTTTGGGACTCTCTGACTGAAACTCAATATTTAATTTAATTATGAGTTCTAGAGTATAGGATAAAAATAATAAATATACCTTGTATATGTCATTGTCCAGAGCATTTAAAATTGATTTGGCATTGGGTAAGTTGTCTTCAAGAGCAGCCCGTTGGAAAAATAGCCTTAGTGAGTTCCAGTGCTCCAGGATGCGGTCTTAGACTGCCTAATAATTTTTATTTAATATTAATAATTTATATACTACTAACTTGATTAAGGAATACCTACCTTTAAAGACAACCATCGTGTTTGGCTTGGATAAAGCATTTTATGCGGCTTTTCTTCTGCGAATATCTGACATTCTTTTAGCTCTGATATCCGTTTACTGCTATGACTAAAATACGAGTAAATGTCACGAACAAATTGTTCTACATTGTTCGGGAGCTTTGAAGCTGCAGCTAATGCGCAAAGGTGTAATGAATGGCATGAGCATCCCTGTATGTAAATATGAGGCGCTACATCCTTTAATCTGGCTTGTACACCGCTAACAGGACCCATCATGACACTAGCATTATCACTGGCAAAACCAATCCAATCAGATTGTCATAGCTAATTCTATTTTCATCTAGAAAGTTTTTCAGTACATTAAATAAGGCTTCAGCTGTACCGTCCTCCACTTCAACTAAGTCTACATATCTATCAATGACTCTCTTATGTTCTTCGCTCCAATATCTGGCTACTATGACTAATGATTTTTTAGTACTTATATCCGTCGTTTCATCAATAATTGATGCAAATTTGCTTACTCTTAATTCATTAATAATTTCTTCTCTAAATGCAGGCCCTAAAACTCCTGTTATAATTTTAGTTGCTTTTTTTCTTTTTATTCCAACACCCTGGGCAATTTTTGAGTCAACATAAATTTGTTTGCAAAATACTGGCAATTTATCCATAAGTAATAGGGGAAGGTTTTCGTCGCAAATGAAACAGCACAGTTCAATTTCTGCTATTTTAATTTGCTGATTTAAGAGCTTCTTCTTATCAGTTTTTAATAATGGATCAATACAATGCGTGTTTTGCACAGCTATAGCACCTTTTTTATGGCCTACGTTGTTTTCGTGCCTCTTTAAATGATATCTGGACCCAGATAATTTTATATTGCATATTTTGCAAAATAAAAAATCCTTTTTGTCATCAATCCAATTAAATTCTCCACGTATTTTTTCCACGGAGATGGTATGATACTTTCTCTTTTTCTTTTGTACCCTCTCGTCATTGGAATCAGGCTCCTCAGATTCAGATAGCGTATGTTCTTGAACTTTTTCATCTGCACAAACCTCAGATAATACACATTCCATAGAAGTATCTGTATCGGTAACCTCCTCGGTATTTTCAGGCACGTCAGTCGATGTTGACGTGGAGGCCCCTTGGTTAATGTCCCCATTTTTATTTAGTCTTATTACAAACCTAAAAAAAATAATGTATATTTATTGTCACAACCTTTAATTTAGCAATCTATATTTTTTTATATATTTAATTATTTATTATTAACAAAGAATACTAAATGACATTTTTCGTTCGCGGAAAATACCCTTGGGAAAAGAAAAAGCATTAAAATCCCTGGATATTTCGCAATTTGTTTATTAATTAACTTTGCACTAAGCAAATGCTACAACAGGCCTACAACTATAGTAATATAGTTTTATTTCTTTTTATTAACTGTTTATAAGTTATAAGCCAAAAACTTACCGATCCATTGTAACATGTCTATCGACCTGTTTCGATTTTAACGAAATAATTTCAATTTTACCGCTTGCCGTCATAGTAACCACTTCCGATTTAGTTCTGTGATGTAAATTTCTCTGATCGTTGATCGTTGCGACAATTGACATATGATGTCAACGCTCGATTCTTATTCTCGATTTTCCTTCTTTTCGTTACCGACCCTTGTGAAGCAAGGACCTATCTCTTTACCGTCTCTTAATTTTTAACAGTTTTTATCTTAAATTGCTGTGGTAAGTCCAAAATTATAATTTATATTTATCAAGCTTTTTCTAAAGTAGTGGCTGATATAATTTTTTTGTGCATTTCTTATGTTTTTACAGAGATAGATAGACGAATATACACATACCACGTGGTCAACTACATTTCTTTTCATTTTATACTTGTACATTACTTTTAAACTTAATCTTTTATCGTTAATAGCTGTTACCTTTTTTAATGCAAATATTTGCTAGATTCTCTGTTGTAAAATACCTAATTGTTTTCAAAAATAGATAACTTTTATATTTAACCTTTTCAAATATTCTGCCAGTGCTGGTTTTACATTTCATTAAACATTTTACTCATTTAGAAATTGTTTATTCATAACTTTTACTTTAATTAATATTTCAAGGTCATTAGCACTTTTTTTATTTGTTTTGGCTTATAATTTTTACTGTTTTAAATGGGACATATATGTTGGAAAGCTTTCAGTAAAGTTAAATTTCATTATTTTAAACAACTGCCTTCCTTTTTTACCTGAAAAGCTAAACCAACATTATGTGCCCCATTACATTCAAATTCCTATATATTCCTAATCCACCTGAACTTCTAGGTAAGCACAGCAGCCAGGTTACCCCGGCAAGTTACGGTCAGGTTACCTCTGCTAGTTACGGCCAGGATACCCCTGCAAGTTACAGCCAGGTTACCGTTACAAGTTTTTCACTGCCAGGATATCCCTGACAGGCTTACTGCCAGACTTCTACTTCAACTTCTAGACTTCTACTTCAACTTCTAGACTTCTACTTCAACTTCCAGACATCTACTTCGACTTCCAGACATCCTCTTCAACTTCGACAGCTGATTCTACCACTGTGAAAAGCTAAGTACCTCTAAGAAGTACAGGTTTTCTACCTTTCACTTTTTTACCTTCCTTTTTGGGCAGAATAAATTTAATATTTGAATTTCTTTTTTATTTCTTATACCCGGCTGTAAGAGCTGTAGGGACTCCGGGTTTATATAAATTTTGTAACTTTTATTTTTAACTTTCAAGTAAATTCTACAAGGTGTTTCTACCTTTTTCACCTTAGTTTTTTTTTTTAAAATTAAATTATTTTTTCGTCTAAAAAGGTAGTGACGCCCTAAAGTTCTTATAGTCTGTCAACCCTCTGGCATACCTAGTGTGGCATCAACATGGAGTCGATCCACCCTTGAGAGAGTCTCTAGCCGGGATCTGTCTCTTAAGGAGAGAACAAGTGTTACAAATTGGCGCCCAATCAATATAGATATGATAGGGTTACAAATTGGCGCCCAATCAATATAGATATGATAGGGTTACAAATTGGCGCCCCTTGTTTTTGTTGCACTGTATGACAGTTGGGTTGAAACGGGCTATAGTTTTTTTGCTTTTTTGAATTTTTTTATCTTCAACTTTGAGTTTTTTTAGCTTTTTAAAACTGTTTGCTAACTTTTAATAGTTAATTTTTTTTACCTTCTCACTCTTTTGATTAAATGTCGTAACGTCCCTGCATTCACATTTTACCTACATTATCTGCCTTATCTAATATATATTTTAAATTTCGTTTTGATATTTTTTGGGTCTACATGTAACATTTAACACAATCTTATGTTGTTAAAAAGTTGATTAATTTTTTTATCGATTATTTATAGATGGTGTATAACATCTGATTTCTTGGCAGTGTTGTCACATGTAAAGCAATTTTTTTGAGATGTTCATTTTTTAATGTCATTTAATCTATCTTTTCTTTATCTCGTTCAGTTGAATTGTGTCTTGTTACACAAACTGAAATATCTTACTTTCTTTATATCGTTCAGTTGAATTGTGTCTTGTTACACAAACTGAAATATCTTACTTTCTTTATATCGTTCAGTTGAATTGTGTCTTGTTACACAAACTGAAATATCTTACTTTCCTTATCTCGTTCAGTTGAATTGTGTCTTGTTACACAAACTGAAATATCTTACTTTCTTTATCTCGTTCAGTTGAATTGTGTCTAGTTACACAAACTGAAATATCTTACTTTCTTTATCTTGCTCAGTTGAATTGTGTCGAGTTACACAAACTGAAATACCTTATCTATTTTCAGTATTGTTATTCAAGTGCAGTGTTGCCAGAGTAACAATTTATCTTTAAACTTACTGTTACTTACCTATTCTTTAATATTGTTAATCAAGTGCAGTGTTGCCAAGTTAACTATTTATCTTCAGAAATGAACATTTTTCATTCCAATTTTTTTGAATAGCATGAGAATTGTGGTGTGTTACAATCTATGATCCATTTTTTATCTTGATTGGTTATATATTTAGTCATTATGCAACAGTTACATTATTAAATATAAATTATTGAAAATATCGTATAATTTGTTGAAAGTATCGTACAGTATTGTTTATTTTAAATGACATTTATCGGTAGTGTGTATATGTTGTTTTTATATCTATAGTCATTCGCTTACATTCAGTTTCTTTATCTATATCTCGTTGCCAGGCTTTTATGTTCATTTGGATTTTAGATTCTTTGCTTTCGTTAGTGCTATTTGATTAGTACTGCTGATTTAGATACCGTTTCTTATTATTTTTCTCTCCTTTTAAACTTTATTGAGACGTTGACGAAAACCTTCCGGATGACTTAGATGAACAAGACAATAACGCTGACATTGCAAATTAATTGTTCCTTTTTGCTTTTTTAACTCAACGTAGAGTCCCGTATCTCAGAAACCGTGTCTTACATGGAGTTTCGATATCGTTCTCCTAAAAAACGGTACAATTGTGTTTTAGTTTACCATTATTATTTTAGTTTTCTTCGTTTTTTCTTCTTTCTTTCCGTTTTCTGTCTTCTAGACAACCGTGTTACTTACCGTCCCGATTCCATACTCAACTTGGTTCACAATTATTTTATCCTCCGCGTAGAAAAGGAAGTAGACCAAGCTACGTAGGAGTTTATACCGTTCTCCGAACAAAACGGCTCCTTTTCTTACCCCGCATTCCATTAATTCTGTTACAAAAAATAAAAATACCGGCTAGACACCCTGAAAGCTCTCCATTGCGGAAATGGATTTTACGTCATTCAAATTTTTGGTCCCCCTTTTTGTTGTATATCTTTTTGTTGCCCCGAGTTTTCCGTATCATTTCTCAACAATAAAATGATACTTTTGCTTTTTTAACTTAACGTAGAGTCTCGATTGACGTACCGTAAGACGTTAGGCCCCAATTGAACCGGGTTTGCCTTTGCTGAGTGGCGGATTGCGCTCGGTATACAAATACAATAGGTTTGAAAAAAATGACTGCTTAGTCTCTCTATTTCTTCACAGCAATCTCTTCCCTTTCTCTTGTCTTCAATGGCAATACTTCCTTAGTTTTTAGTCGTTTTTATTGTTTAACCAGGTTGGCCACATTTTTATAAGTACCGTATTTCTTGACAGGATCATGGGTGTAGTTTTATTTTTATTACCTTGTTCAATTTAAGAAGAAGGCATATCAAAGGACGAAATATATAGAGCTGGATCGACTTTCGGATCGATGACCAATGGCTACTGTGGACGCTAACTGGCAACCTCACCGATTGTCGATTGGGCGCTATTATTTCTGGCCTCTATTTGTGCTTTCTGTCTTTAAATTAGTACCTATTTTAGTTTAATTATGTGATAAGTCTATCAATTTTATGTTTTCATTATGTCGCCACATTCTATTCTTGCCACAAACGCCCTTATCTCAACCTTTGATTTATCTTCCAGAATTACCACATATATCGTCAATTCATTTTTACCGTTACCCATTCGAAGTAAATATCTATGTATATTTTTTTCTCTCTTCCTTAACATACCTTTTGCGTTGCCATATTGTGAAATTTGTGGGCTACCTACCGTTATCGGATATTTTAGAACCGTTCCTTATGGAACACTAGTGTTGTCGCCATGCCAAAATTTTTGCTAGGTTAAGTAGTATTTCACCTTGGGTGACGTCTTTATGACAAATCTTTACTCTTTGCTCGGTGAAAATTAGGCTGATTTATGAAATAATTAGAATTCCGACGGAATTATATTCTGAATCAATTTTAGGCTGACATCACTCCCCGTGTTTATTTTTGTGTCTCCACGGAGACATTTGTTTGGTATTTGCTGGAATTGCGTATCTGACGACTGAGATCCCAGCGTTTTATCAAAACACTACCTACCGTACCTTACCTTACCTTATCGTTATATACACTGAGAAATTATCGCACCCTATCGTTACCTTTCGTTCTCAGTGTATGCTTTGTCTTATCCGATGACATAACGACACAATAATCACAAGATGACAAAACTACCTTACCTTTGACAATTACCTTCCCTACCTACTATACATAGATTTTGCATTGATACTTCACCCCTCCTTTATCTTATTAACCCTTTAAATAAAAAAATAATTCTTCGAATCATTTTTTTTCCCGGAGGAGAGGGGGTGTAACATGTCTATCGACCTGTTTCGATTTTAACGAAATAATTTCAATTTTACCGCTTGCCGTCATAGTAACCACTTCCGATTTAGTTCTGTGATGTAAATTTCTCTGATCGTTGATCGTTGCGACAATTGACATATGATGTCAACGCTCGATTCTTATTCTCGATTTTCCTTCTTTTCGTTACCGACCCTTGTGAAGCAAGGACCTATCTCTTTACCGTCTCTTAATTTTTAACAGTTTTTATCTTAAATTGCTGTGGTAAGTCCAAAATTATAATTTATATTTATCAAGCTTTTTCTAAAGTAGTGGCTGATATAATTTTTTTGTGCATTTCTTATGTTTTTACAGAGATAGATAGACGAATATACACATACCACGTGGTCAACTACATTTCTTTTCATTTTATACTTGTACATTACTTTTAAACTTAATCTTTTATCGTTAATAGCTGTTACCTTTTTTAATGCAAATATTTGCTAGATTCTCTGTTGTAAAATACCTAATTGTTTTCAAAAATAGATAACTTTTATATTTAACCTTTTCAAATATTCTGCCAGTGCTGGTTTTACATTTCATTAAACATTTTACTCATTTAGAAATTGTTTATTCATAACTTTTACTTTAATTAATATTTCAAGGTCATTAGCACTTTTTTTATTTGTTTTGGCTTATAATTTTTACTGTTTTAAATGGGACATATATGTTGGAAAGCTTTCAGTAAAGTTAAATTTCATTATTTTAAACAACTGCCTTCCTTTTTTACCTGAAAAGCTAAACCAACATTATGTGCCCCATTACATTCAAATTCCTATATATTCCTAATCCACCTGAACTTCTAGGTAAGCACAGCAGCCAGGTTACCCCGGCAAGTTACGGTCAGGTTACCTCTGCTAGTTACGGCCAGGATACCCCTGCAAGTTACAGCCAGGTTACCGTTACAAGTTTTTCACTGCCAGGATATCCCTGACAGGCTTACTGCCAGACTTCTACTTCAACTTCTAGACTTCTACTTCAACTTCTAGACTTCTACTTCAACTTCCAGACATCTACTTCGACTTCCAGACATCCTCTTCAACTTCGACAGCTGATTCTACCACTGTGAAAAGCTAAGTACCTCTAAGAAGTACAGGTTTTCTACCTTTCACTTTTTTACCTTCCTTTTTGGGCAGAATAAATTTAATATTTGAATTTCTTTTTTATTTCTTATACCCGGCTGTAAGAGCTGTAGGGACTCCGGGTTTATATAAATTTTGTAACTTTTATTTTTAACTTTCAAGTAAATTCTACAAGGTGTTTCTACCTTTTTCACCTTAGTTTTTTTTTTTAAAATTAAATTATTTTTTCGTCTAAAAAGGTAGTGACGCCCTAAAGTTCTTATAGTCTGTCAACCCTCTGGCATACCTAGTGTGGCATCAACATGGAGTCGATCCACCCTTGAGAGAGTCTCTAGCCGGGATCTGTCTCTTAAGGAGAGAACAAGTGTTACAAATTGGCGCCCAATCAATATAGATATGATAGGGTTACAAATTGGCGCCCAATCAATATAGATATGATAGGGTTACACCATCATCATCACAATTATCACAATCACAGTGTTTGTCTGCTACGTTCTCAGCTCAGATCATGCCACACTGCCGCACAAGAATGAAAACAGAGATAGGGGAATTCGAAATTCCCCATTTCCATACCGAAAAATTTCTGACCATCGCCATCTGCTAGAGAATAATACAATTAGTATATAATTTGTAACAGCAATCCAATAGCATATGTGTGTCACTTTGTGAACTAGGCGCCAGATGGCGGTGAATGCATGAACAAAAAGGCAAAGAGGTGATTTTTTATTATGTTTTACGTCAAGTTACCTCTATTTTTACTTTACATGATTTCAGTGTGCAAGAGAAAAATAATTCTGTTTTATTATTTTTAAAAAGTGTAGTTTATTGGTGTAGTTTAAATAATAGTGCAGTAAACAGATGAAATTGGCCATTGGGGTGCACCTGTGCAATCAATACATCAATTGTGTAGCAAATTACACAATTGTGTAGCGTGATGAGAGTTGTCAACCCTGCAGTAACAGTTGGCATCACGTTGATCGAAGCGCACCCCGAAGGGGTGTTGGAACTAATTTTTCAAGGCGGGATATTTGAATTGGTTAATTTGGATTGTGGGTAGGTAAATTTTACAATTTGTCTAAAAATTGTTTATTATATATTATTATTTAATTACAAAAAATAAAATTATATTTCATTTTTTCTAATGAAATGATTGTAATTAATGAACAATTTCAGGACACATTATTTAGATAGGTAAATAAGAAATCAACACAAATTGAAATTTTTTATTAAACTGCACATATAACATGACAAAAAATCTACATCTATATTATGAATTTATGAAACATTTATATATTATTAATCTCAAAAGAACATAGTTTTACTACTTACATTATATTCAGGAAATTTAATACATTATCACATCAAATTGCAAATTATTCCAAAACTATTCACAAAAATTACAAAACTTTCAATAAAAAGAAGTTGGAAAGTAGATTCTCCATACAGGAACAGGCCTGAAAAAAATTAAATGCAGTACCATAAATTACAAATAAAAAAGAATTATTTTTGTTTACTAGTTCTCTTGCAAAGGTGAAACAAATCTAATAAGTATTTTGCATAATAAACCTGTAAATGCATTATTATCAAAATGATCTTTACACAACCTTTGATCCTTGGATTTAGAAGAAAATCCTAAAATTATGAACCATTGTTTACTTTGATTAATATCAAATAGATGTTCTGAAAAATGTTTTATTTTTACTAGGAAAATATTCACTATTACAATTTTTTGAATCTGAATGCGAATTTGAGCCCAGCAGTGAATCGCCGGCAGGCGGGACACTTCATATTTGTGAGCACGATGACAATTTTAATGATACGGGACGTATTTTAACTGTTACACCTCCAATATTGCCTTTCCTTCAAAAAGAAAGCCATGAAGCTGATGAAAAAAAATTTTACTAATAGTTTGTCCGATGATCTTAGAAAATGTTTCCATACACATAATATATCACAAAGCTGTATTGGCGATTTGCTAGGTATTTCGAGAAGGCATGGCCATATTGAATAACCCAAAGATGCGAGAAGTCTTATGAGAACCCCAAGGTGCCTTACAAAGGTGGTTAATGTTGGAGGTGGTCAGTTTGTGCATTTTGGTTCAGAGGAAAGTATTAAACATGCATTTGTAAAATAATAATAATAATAATAATAATAATAATAATTCTTTATTTTCTTTTTGACAAACAACAAAGTTTGTATAGAATTAGTCACAATGAAAACTTAATCCTAATCCTAATCTAAAATTGCATGCAAATTATACTAAACAATATCTGATAAAATTTCAATCATAATACGAACAAACAAATAAATTATAATTATTCATACATTATTTACGAGTTAAAAAATTCTTCTGTGGAGTAAAAACAACGTTCAATTAAAAATGATTTTAACACTTTTTTAAATTCTATTAGTGTAGTACAGTTTCTGATGGTTAAGGGTAATTTATTATAAAACCGTTGACCTTGTATAGCCGGAGATTTAAAATGAATATTTCCCTTAGATAAAGGTACATGTAGATCATTACAATGTCTTGTATTAAATCTATGGACTTGTTCATTGGTCTTAAGATATTTTATTTTAGTATAAACAAACACACACAACTCAAAAATATACAAACACGACAATGTTAAAATTTCAAACTTTTTAAAATAACCATGGCAGCTAGTGCTCCGAGAAATACCAGCAATACAACGAATGATCTTCTTTTGAGCTATGAAGACATCATTAAAGCTAGTACTAATTCCCCAAAAACATAAACCATACCGTAGGCGAGATTCCGCTTGAGCATAGTACAGCATTACCAGCTGTTTAATTGTTAGAACCGATCGAAGGTTTCTAAACTGATAATTAACTGAGTTTAGTTTTGAAATCACAGTATCGCAGTGTTTTTTCCAATTTAGGAATTCATCAATAAATAAACCTAAGAATTTCACTGAAGAAGCTTGTTCTATTTGTTCATTATTAAGTTTTATATTCATTTTTTGTACTTGCTTTTGCCTATAGTGAAAATGAACCATTTGAGTTTTTTCCGCATTGAGGTGAAGTGAATTTTTACAAAACCAACTGTATAAGCTGGAAAAAAGATTATTACATTTACTTTCTAAAGCGACATTGGATTTATCCGAAATAAGGACCGACGTATCATCTGCATACAAAGTAAAGTGAGCGGTCGAGTCAATATCTACAATGTCATTTATGTAAAGCAAAAACAAGATAGGTCCCAAAACAGACCCTTGTGGAACACCAATACCATTGCACACATAACTCGAATCACTCTTACCAATACAATTATCCGTTAAATTAGGTATACTAACATATTGAGAGCGGTTATACAAATAAGACTCAATCCACTTCAAAGATATCCCTCTGATACCAATATTTTCTAGCTTTTCCAATAAAATGTTATGATCAACACAGTCGAATGCTCTACTAAGATCACAGAATATACCAACAGGACATTCCCCTGCTTCTAATAGATTAGTTAAACATTCATAAAAAGAATGAATAGCGCTACTAGTTGACTTACGTTCTTGAAAACCATGCTGGCTGCTTATAATAATATTATGACACTGTAAGTAGGTATTAAGTCTCTTCAGGTAGCTATACTCAAATATTTTTGAAAATATTGAAGGGACAGTAATTGGTCGATAGTTTGAAGTACTGCTCTTTTCACCTTTTTTATATATTGGAGTAATTTTTCCAGTTTTAATGTAATCCGGAAAATCGCCATTTGCAAAGGACAGATTGACTAAATATGTTAGAGGAGACATTATAAATGGCAGAACTTTTTTCAACAAAAATGCTGGTATATCATCAAAGCCATAGGATCTTTTATTTTTTAATTTAAATATTAGAAGTTCATATAATTCATCTTTGTTGTATGGGCACAAAAGAAAAGCCTCTTGTTTAAGGTTTAACTTATCACTATACTCTAAATTTACGCCTATAGGATCACACGATATATTTGAAACTATGTCGTAAGGAGCATTTTTAAAAAATACATTAAACATATTTGCAATCTCTAAAGGATTTTCAATCAAGTTATTTTGATCATCCAATAGTGCGATACGCTGTACTTTACCACTACAAATATTTTTTGTAAAGTCTGCAACAAGTTTCCATGCGCTTTTTGTGGGGTTTTCTGAGGTTGAGATTAAATTTTGATAATATTTCCTTCTGGTGGATTGTAAGAGTTTGATATGTTCTTTTTTTTGTTGTTTATAAAATTCTCTCAGTTGAGGGTCAGCCCTTGATAAGGCATGTATATTTTTCAAATTATCACTGGATTCCTGAACATCCGTATTTATCCACTTTTTTTTACCCCGCTTAACCTTTTTTCGCCGCAAAGGAAAATGAACATTGAAATGATAAAGAAAAATATTCATAAAAGTATTAAATGCATAATTTGTGTTCAAAATGCCATATATTTGAGACCAGTCCTCAGTAACAAGACTATTAATGAAGTGATTAATGGTACTATCTGTAAAGATTCTTTTCTCACAAAAAAGCGGTTCAGCAGTATGTTCATTGGTAATCTCCATATACACAGTTCTATGATCCGATACAGTGTTGTCAAAAACACAAGTTAAGGATGAGCTCTGAAAATTAACAAATATATTGTCAATCGTTGTAATGCTGTTGCAAGTAACCCTAGTCGGCCATTTTACAAGATTATTACTAATATTAAAAATTGATAGTGTATTTATTAATTTCGTATGATCCGTATTCACGGTTCTCGTATCAATATTGTAATCGCCACATACTATAAAATATATATTAGGTTTATATATAGAGCTTAAGAGGTTATCAAGATTAGATAAAAATACATTCACATTCCCTGACGGTGACCTGTAACAATTTATTATAATATAGGTATTATTCTGGTTATCTCTGAAGGAAGTGCAGGAAAATTCTGAATGTTTATCAATACAGAATTGACTGACATTAACATGTTTGTATTTTATATCATTTCTAACCCAGATTCCTGTACCACCCCCTCTAACTGTGGCATCACGACAGTAACTGCTTGCTAAACTAAAGCCTTCAATGCATATTTGCCCCACTGAATCAGGGCATTCCCATAATTCGGTCAGACAGAGGATGTAAATATGTTTGTACCTATTAATTTCAAGTATGATATCACAAATTGAATCTTCATTTAGGCTTTGTACATTTAACAGAATTAAATTAGGATTAAAAATTACCTCTGGGACTTGGAGGGGCCCCGAAGATATAAAAAATTATTTACACATGCATTTTTAGGCCAAACCGTAGGATCCATTGCTTGTTTAAAATGCTCTTGGTAAATTCGAACTTTGAACGAAGCATACACATTGGGATAACGAGATTGTATACTTTCACATATTACCTCAGGAAAGTTGGGTTTTAAGAAATTTTCCATAGCTGCAACATCTGTTTTTGGATCAACTCTGTACACATGCAAGTCAACAAACTTTGGTACACCTTTTATAGTACCAGCAGCTCCTTCAGTGCTGGTGCCCACTATTGGTTCCCGTTGATTCCTT
Source organism: Galerucella nymphaeae (assembly GCA_963978555.1). NCBI lineage: Eukaryota > Metazoa > Arthropoda > Insecta > Coleoptera > Chrysomelidae > Galerucella > Galerucella nymphaeae. The sequence goes on from OZ021704.1 coordinate 21,295,258, forward strand.
TTTTTATATTTCTTAGTTACCATATGCCATGATTGGTTACCATTTGGTGTCTCTTTGTCTAAGTTAACAATAGATGCCATCACATTTTCTTGACACTTGATCAGGTCATTGTCCACTGTTCTAGAAATGGAAGGGGGTGGAGAAAAAATTGATGATGAAGTACTTTTCTTAGTAGCTGCTTTGGAGTAGCTGCAAGAGCTTAATACAGAGTTATATGGAGGTTGATATAAATAATATTAATATAAATACAGTTGTACCGATAGTATAATTTCCCTCAACATTAATATAGATGGTCTACCAATTTACAAGTCATCTGGTAGTCAGTTTTGGCCTATTTCAGGAGATATTATTAAAAGAGGTATTTATACAGAACCATTTGTAATAGGTGTTTTCCATGGCTTGAAAAAACCTGATGATTCAAACGAATTTTTGAAATATTTTGTAAAAGAATATTTAAATCTGAAATTAACTGGACTTGTTACACAAAACAAACGTTTTTCTATTCAATTAAATTGTATTATACATATACATGAAATGGATAAATAAAATATAATTGAATTTTGTTGAATAGATGTTCTTCTTTCAGGAATTGGATGACTGTCATTATTTGGTTTGGGCGGTTTAATATTTCTTGAATGGATGTTTTAATTCCCAGCTGTTGGCGACGTTTTGCATATAATGGGCAGTTAACTAGTATGTGTTCAACTTTTAATGGGGAATGGCATTGTTGGCAGTTTTGTTGAGGGGAAGAGCTCATCAAGTGGCCGTGCGAGAGACGTGTGTGACCGATACGTAATCTTCTGGCAACGACCTTCTCGTTTCTTCGTAAATCGGGAATATTGAATTGGTCAACAGTGGGTTGAATTTTATGTAGGAATGTGACTGAGTGGTTCCAATGATTCTGCCAATGCAGACGAGTGAGTTTTTTCATGCAAATTTTCAAGTCACTGGAGATTTGCAAATTAATTATGTTGGTGTTGGATGAAGCGGCTTCTTTAGCATAACGATCAGCTATTTCATTTCCAGTTATGCCTATATGTGAAGGGATCCATATGATATTGATGGTAACATTGTGAAGAGTCAGGTTTTGGTATGTGTCGTGAATGCGTTGAGTGAATGAGTGGTGAATAAATTATTGATAGACTGAATGGATGAGAGGGAGTCTGTGCAAATGGCTATATGTTGGTGGGGTACTTTGCAGAGTTCGAAGGCTTGTAGAATAGCATACAGTTCGCCAGTGTGAATGCTACATGTAGTTGAAATTCGGAAAGTTTCAACAACTGCTTGTGTAGTGGAAACTGCACAACCGACTCCAGTTTCGCTCTTGGATGCATCGGTGAAGAAGACTTGGTCGTATTGTTCTCTATTAAGTATTTCCAAGAAATGGTTTTTTATTAGATAATGGTTGGTTTCTTCTTTGCTGAATTTGGTGAGTGATAGGTTAGATTTTGGAAGAGTTTTGGTCCAAGGAGGGGTATGTGGCAGGGGAACAGGGATAGTGTGGGATAATTGAATATGCGGTATTAATGATTGGAGAAGGAAGGGAATAGTATGAATGCGTGGGGTGGGTGGTAGACTACTCAAATTGCATGGTGCTGTTAGGGAGGAAGCTGGATTGAATGGGTTGGATGAGGTCGAGACTGCATATGAGAGGAGGAGATATTGACGCCTTAGCCAGAGTGGAGGTTCATTGGCTTCTAGGTAAAGGCTCTCAGCTGGGCTGGAGCGGAAGGCTCCTAAACAGAGTCGGATAGCAGTATTGTGAACAGTGTTGAGGCTTTTCAGGAAAGTTTTGGCTGCTGACATATAAACGAAGCTGCCATAATCGAGTTTGGATCGGATTAGCGATCGGTATACTTTCAAAAGTGTGGTCTCATCAGCACCCCATTGATAGTGTGAGAGTGTTTTGATTATATTCAGGCGTTTAAGGCAGTCACTTTTGGTTTCCTGGATGTGGTGTTTCCAAGAAAGTCGAGAGTCAAATGTCAATCCTAAAATTTTACAGTGGTCGACAACTGGGAGATAATTGTTGTGTAATAAGATTTCAGGGTCAGGAGAAGGAATATTTCTGCTAAATTTGATGAGCTTGGATTTTGTGGAAAACAAGGAAAGTCCAAGAGCAGTTATTCTATTTTGTAATATATTTACCGCGGATTGAAGTAGCTTACAAGTAGTAGGAGTCCAGACGCCATGACAGTAAACTATGAGATCGTTAGCGTATATAGCAGATTTTACTGGGGTGGGGAGATTGTAGCTTAAATGATTAATGGCAAGAATGAACAGTGTGGTGCTTAAAATTGAGCCTTGGGGAACACCGTCCTGTTGGGTATGGGATGATGATAGACAGCCGTTTACTGAGACTTTAAAGGATCTGGTACTAAGAAAGTTTTTTATAAAAGAATAAATATTGCCTTTCAGGTCATATAATAACAACTTATCGAGTATAGCCTGCCTGGATATTGTGTCGAATGCTGCTTCAATATCAAAGATTGTGGCTATCACTTCTTGTTTGCAGTTTATGGCATCGGCAATGTGGGTTTGGATAAGTGCGAGGTTATCACTTGTGGATCGATGACGTCGGAAGCCAGACTGTTCCTTAGGGAGTATCTGGTGTTTTTCGAAAAACCACATGAGTCGCCTGTTAATCATTTTTTCCATTATTTTGCATGTTGTACAAGTGAGAGAAATCGGCCTGTAAGACTGTGGTAAAGTTGAAGGTTGCGACGGTTTTGGGACGGGAATAATAATGGAAGTGTTCCATTGAGATGGGTATGTTTGGGATTGTTGTCTTCACAAGATTCTAGAAATTCTGATAAACTTTCAATGAAACTGTTAGTAGATGTAGATGGTGATCTGTAAATGGATGTTTAATGTATATTTTTATTGTGAAGTTTGACTTTCAGCTGTACAATTTTGATTCCATTTGATAGATGTATTATATCATGAGTAAAATATAGATTATTTTTTAAAAAAATTATTACTCCATCATTTTGATTCACATTACCATAATTGTGGATGAGATTATAACCATTCATATTATATAAGTCTATATCTCTAATTTGCCAAGTCTCAGATAGAACTATTATATCAAAAATATGTCTAGTTTCTTCTAATAATATTTTCATTTGATCTAAGTTTTTATTCACACTCCGTATATTATTGTGAAGTATTTTTATATCTACCCTAGTATTGTCCAGTTTCGTAAATTGTGAGACATCTTCAATTATTTTCGTTTCAACTGTTTCAATATGGAAATCTCTGAGATATTGATTCATTTTGAGTTTTCAATAATATGTATTAACCTATACTACAGTAGATCACAAAAAAAAAGCATTATTTGTAGTGTGATAGTTATACAGATATAAATATTCGACAATTACTTGTTTTAAATCAATTTCATTAACATTAAAAGAATTCTACAATTTAAAAGATTATAATGTATAAAAATCATACTTTTTTTCACAAATCATCTTAGGCAAACATGCACAATAACCGTGACGGCTTGGCTCAAAAATCAAAATACAAACCGTCAGTTGTGACACTTCATTTTGAAGGTTGTCAATCTGCGATATTATTTGTGTTATTTGACTAATCGATTGAAGGTTGTGGTAATATTAACTGAAAATAGTGTGCATTGGTATATTATTTTTATAAAATGAATAAACATCACGGGGGAGTGTATTGTTCATAAAAAGACTGTCCAAATAAATTTCATTCGGGAAGTAAAGTAGAGAACCGGCACTGGAAGTTGTTATTGTTTCCAAGTCAACATTGCAATTTGGTAAGAAATTCTGAAAATATTTTAAACTGGCAACATCGCGGCCATACCGAGTTAAAGGTCCAAGGTGATTGAAATCGGATCTAAAAATCCTTTGATGTTTTGCCGGAATTCGTATCTGTTCTCTTTTATAATCTGTGATTTTAGTTTATGCTACATTTCATGTTTTATATTTGTATACTTTTTATATTTAGGGTTTGAATTTGAGTTGAGTTTTGTTTTTATGTGAAATCCCTGATTTTATATCTAGTCAACCTTTTGGATTTTTATTGTGATATTTATCTTTTTGTGTTGATGTTTTTTTGTTCTGGGCATTGAAATATTGTTTAGTTTTATTTTTCTCAGGTTTGTGAATTAGAAACTCTTTTTATTCTGTAACACTTGTTCTCTCCTTAAGAGACAGATCCCGGCTAGAAACTCTCTCAAGGGTGGATCGACTCCATGTTGATGCCACACTAGGTATGCCAGAGGGTTGACAGACTATAAGAACTTAAGGGCGCCACTACCTTTTTAGACGTCGACGAAAAAAGATAATTTAATTTTAAGAAAAAGAAGTAATGTGAGAAAGATAGAAACACCTTGTAGAATTAACTGAAATTTGAAAATAAAAAAGTAACAAATTTACATAAACCCGGACACAGTCCCTACAGCTCTTACAGATGGGTATAGAAGAAATTAAAAAAAAGAAGTTCAAATATTAAATTTATTCTGCCATTAAGAAAAGGTAAAAATGTTGAAAAAAGTAAGAAACCTGTACTTCTTAAAGGTACTTAGCTTGTCCTGAAGTTGAAGAGTGGAAGTAGAAATGTCTTGAAGTTGAAGTATAGCAGTCAGAGTAGAAGTAGAGATGTCTCGGAGTTGAAGAAATGGAATCTAACGGTAACCTGGCAGGGGCATCCTGGCAGTAAACGGTAACCTGGCAGTATCCTAGCAGTAAACGGTAACCTGGCAGTAGTGACCTGTCAGCTGTGCTTACCTAGGTGGATTAGGGATATGTGAGAACTTGAATGTATCTGTATCTCTGTATCTGTAGAGTAGGGAGGGTGAGTGTAGGCTCACAGCACTTAGGCCACATATGACCCATTGTACATCCTCCCAAGGAATTGTCCTCCTAGGTCATCGTCCATCCTGTCCTTCTCAGGAAGGTGAACAGGTCACCAGGAGACATCTCCTTTATATCGGCAGGTGTAGGCCAAGACTCACCGAACACACACTCTCTTATCGACGATAACTCCGGACACTCGCATAGGACATGCCTGACAGTCTCATCTTCCTGTTCACACATCCTGCATAGAGGTGTGTCCACTAGCCCCATAGTATGGAGGTGTTTCCTTAGTTGACAGTGGCCAGTCAGGAATCCCACTGTTATACGTAGGTTTCTTCTGGTCATCGCCAAATATTTTTTCGGCGCCATCTTCCCAGGGTCGCCCAGGGTGATCCTGGCAAAACTGCATCCTTTGATTGCCTCCCATCTCTCAAGGGATTGAGCATGGGTGTAACGTTTGGCTAGTTCCGCAATTGTCGAAGTCGTCAGGCCGTAGGTGTCACTGGGTCCAAGAATTTTCAGTCCAGCGGCTTCCCTGGCTAAAGAATCAGCAATGCGATTTCCTTTACTCCTGTCGTGCCCTTTAACCCACCTCAGGATAATATTGTTATCTGCCGAGGCGTTAGCTAAATCTTGGTGGCACTCTAGTACTAGTCTTGATATAACACGTTGTCTGTTCAAGGCTAATAGGGCTTGTCTACTATCAGTGCAGATTATTATGTTTTTGTCAGAAATTCCTTTTCTGGTTAGTTCTTTTGTGGCAATTGAGATACCAGCCAGTTCTGTTTGAACTACGCTGGTATTGTTTCCCATTCCCCACTTGATCCTTAGGCTTAGTGCTCTCGAGTAAACTCCACATCCTGAGCCTTCATTCATTTTTGAACCATCTGTATAAATGCGTATTGCATCTGCCGCATCTGGCTCTGTGTTGTGTTTTATTTGTATTTTGTAGGGTTTATTAAACAAAAACCTGGGTTTAATTGCATCATTGGCTGCCTGCAGCAGAGGTAGCGCAGTAAGCGCTTCCTGCCATAGGCTTAACCGCAATTGGCCCACTCCTACTTCGGGGTTTACACCAGCCGTGCGCAATCGTACCATGGCCATCAACGCAACCTCCTTGACATACAGGTCCAGAGGGGTCAGACCAGTAATAAGCTCCATTGCTGCGGTTGGTGTTGTTCTCATGGCTCCTGTGATGTTTAAACAGGCCATTCGCTGTATTTGATATAGTTTTTGAATGGCCGTTGCTTGTAGAACCTTCGGTCCCCATGCAATTGCTCCATACGTTAAACATAGGTCTTATTATTGTAGTGTAGATCCAGGAGACCACTCGGGGTGACAGCCCCCATGTGCGTCCCACTGTTCTCCGACAAACTTGAATGTAATGGGGCACATAATGTTGGTTTAGCTTTTCAGGTAAAAAAGGAAGGCAGTTTGAAATAATTAAATTTAAATTTATTGAAAGCTTTCTAACATATATGTCCCATTTAAAACAGTAAAAATGATCAGCCAAATTAAAAAAGTACTAATGACCTTGAAATATTAATTATAGTAATAAGTTATGAATAAACCATTTCTAAAAGAATAAAATGTTTAATGAAATGTGAAGCCAGCACTGGCAGAATATTTGAAAAGGTTAAAATGCAAAGGTTATCTATCTTTGAAAATAATTAGGTATTCTACAACAGAGAATCTAGCAAATATTTGCATTGAAAAAGGTAACAACTATTTACGATAAAAGATTAAGTTTAAAAGTAATGTACAAGTATAAAAGAAATGTAGTTGACCACGTGGTATGTGTATATTCGTCTATCTCTGTAAAAAAAATAAGAAATGCACAAAAAAATTATATCAGCCACTACTTTAGAAAAAGCTTGATAAATATAAATAATAATTTTGGACTAACCACAGCAATTCAAGGTAAAGCAATAAAAAATTAAAAGAGACGGTAGAAAGATAGGTCCTTGCTTCTCAAGGGTCGGTAACGAAAAGAAGGAAAATCCAGAATGAGAATCGAGCGTTGACATCATATGTCACTTGTCGTAACGATCAACGATAAGAGAAATTTAGATCACAGAACTAAATTGGAAGTAGTTACTATGACGGCAAGCGGTAAAATCGAAATTATTTCGTCAAATCGAAACAGGTCGATAGACATGTTACAATTTTTAATGTGATATTTTGATGTTTTCTATTAGTGAAGGTCTTTTTTCTTCTGAATATTGTTTTGTCTTATTTTTCCATATTTGTGAAACATGAACATTTTTTTAATTTGATATTTTAATGTTTTGTTTTTGTTTTGGAAAATTGTGATTTTTCATATGAGTTCCTATCTGTGAGTTTTTAATGCAATTAAAAGTCAGTATATCTGGAAAATATGCTTTTATTGAATAACACTGAAAGGTATGAATATATATTCTGAATATAGAATCCATAAAGTAAAAAACCTGAAATTTGGACTATCATTATCCACAGTTAAGGACGTGGATTGTTTATTTCAGCAAGTTCTTGCTCTCTTCCAATTTCTCTATTTTGGTGACCCATATGTGCCAGCCTGAAATAAGGCTTTCTAATATAAAAATTCCATATTACATCATAGGGAAACACTAACCTTGCTCTGTGTTCAGGATTATTTCTCCTCCTATTCAATGGCTGGTGTGGGACCGAAATTGGATTGTGCCCCATGTCTCCCTGAGCCATTATAACTTCCCATGAAGCTGGTAGGTTAGCATCAAAATCTGGCTCGAATTGAGGAACAGCTTCCCTTCGTCTTCGAAGGATATTACGGAGAACAGCTGTTGCCACAATTATGGGAAAAACTTTATCTAATTTCACCCTTATTCCTAAAGATGATACAGGAAATCGCCTTTTCCATACTCCAAAAGTTCCTTCAATTGGATTTCTAGTCCCGATTTGAGATTCATTGAATAATTCTTCAGCAGGATTCAAACAATTATCAAAAAGTGTCATTAAATATTTTGAGCAGGAATATCCACTATCTCCTACAAGAACAGCATTCCCATACCTGTCATTTTCAAATATAGCTTCAAGATTGCAATTCCGGAATATTGTGGCATCATTAGTACTACTAGGTCACCTGGCAACTATGTCAGTAAATTCAAGATTTGCATTACAAACAGCTTGAACATTGAGGGAAAAGTAACCCTTTCTGCAACGAAACAACTCTGCATTTTCACCAGCTGAAAAACGGAACAATGTTGACAATTAATTGGAAACAAAAATATGTTGGGGGAACTTACATGGAGTATTAATTTTAACATGAGTGCAATCAATTGCACCCAGAACCCTAGGAAAGCTGGCGATTCTGAAGAAATCTGTCTGTGTCCTTCGAATTTCTCCAGGAGTTGTAGGAAACGTAATATGCAGAGGACGAAGAGAGGCAATAGCAGCATTAACTCGATGCATTATTCTGTGTGCTGTTGATTTACTAATTCCAGAAAAATCAGCAACTGCTATCTGATGACAACCAGTAGCATAATACCTTAAAGTACATAATAACCGATTCATTGGAGAAACAGAATTATTCCAGAAAAAATATAAGTCAATTGAACTTCGACTGTCAACAATAATGCCTATACCACCAATCATAATAATAAAAACTATAATAAAAAGTTAACTACTATACATTATAGGTAGGTACCTACTTGTCGTTTGCGAATTCTAGTCGGTCTTCAATTTATTCCAGAAGTTGAAGAGCAGCTTCTTTTGAAAGTCGAAGCCTTGTCTCAAAATCTTTATTGTCCAAATTCTGGAAATAATCTTCCCTTTCTTGAACTCCTTTGTGGAAAATGAAAACTTTAAAATTGAAGATAACAAGGTAGTTGCTCGTCTTATAGGTTGAGATTTTTTTATGTGTCGAATAGATTTGAAGGACGCTTATCATCTGGTTTCGGTGCGTGAAGCACATAGGAAATACTTGAGATTTGTATAAGAAAAAATAACTTACGAGTTTAATTGTTTGCCTTTTGGCTAAAGCTGTGCCCCTCGAATTTTCACAAAAATTCTGAGAACTGTAGTCAATATGCTGAAAGAAAAAGGAGTACTCTTAGTGGTCTACTGGGATGATTTTCTGATTTTAGGAAAATCATATAACGATTGTAATGCCAATACAGAATTAACCTTCAAAACCTTTAAATATTTAGGTTTCAATTAACAACTCAAAATGTAATTTGATACCCAGCAATGTATGTAACTTTTTAGGTTTTGTATATAGCTCTCGCTTAATGGAAGTATCTTTGCCAAGGGAAAAACAAATTAGAATATCTAAGATTTGTAAAAAAATTTCAAAGTTAAAAGAATGTAAAATTCGAGTCCTTGCAAAATTCATTGGAACATTAATTTCAGCCTGTCCAGCAATAAAATATGGTTTTGTTCATATCAAGTCTTTAGAAAGTTTTAAACATGTGGCTTTAAAACAAGCTAAGGGTTGTTATAATGCACAGATAAAAATACCACAACAATTATTGTCTCTCAATATTAATTGGTTCATAAATAATGTAAATTCACCTAATAATATTCGGTTGTCCAGCTTCCACTTAGAGATATTCTCGGATGCATCTAGATCAGGATGAGGAGTATTTTGTAAAGAAAAAAGCACCTTAGGATATTTTTATAGGTCACCACACCCCCTTTGGCAGAACCTTGCCATGGTGACAGGGAGGTTATCAGGAGGGCGCTGTTATTGAGAGAGGTGCCTAAGGACTCATTAGATATATGTTAAAGTTAAATCACACCAGCTACGTTAAAACAATATAATACTGCCTTAAGGCTATAGTGGGAGTTCTGTGTATCGAAAAGTATAATTTTTTTTAAATAGAGGTTCCGGCTGTCCTACACTTTTCAACAGAATGTTTCAATAACGGAGCTTCGTACGGAACTCTTAATAATTATAGATAAGCAATTGCACAGATAACTGGGCCAGACTTGGCGCAAAATTTTAAAGTAAGGAGGTTTTCTAAGGTAATTTCAGGGCCCGTATTCTCAAGGGACTAGTGAGAATCTCACCAATGAGATAGGTGTATTGCATGGTTGCCTAAAACATGAGTTTCAAATTTGTCGTATTTTTAAAGGAAATGGTGAGATCTGCACTGTTGTCAGACTTCTACGTAAATTTAAAAAAGTTAAAATGTTTTAGACCAGTTTTACCGGTATCATATATAATTATACAAGCATGCAAGTTATAGTTTTGTATGTTTTGTAAAGTAGTTATGTATAATAATGAAAAGTTAAATTCAGCCTTCCAGGCGGCAACATCGCTAAGCAAACTTAACCACACTTTTCTTGTTAACAGTTGATTAATGCACAATTACACTGTTTACAGTTTACTTGTTTACTAGAGTCTCATATTTATTCGTGTAGTATAATTACCTTGTGTAAGACAATCCTATTCACTCAAATCAATAATGGATTTAAATAATTTGTTACATCCCCTCAATGTGAACATGATCAACCAAGTTATGGGTGATCCCCAAGAACTTGAAGAGGATGTTTTGGATCAGCCAGATGAAAATGTGCAATTTGTTGGAATAGATCCTTTCGAAACATTAAGTGGAGATCAATTTCAAAAAGTATATCGGCTAAGTAAACCATTAGTCATAGACTTGATTGAACTCCTTCAACCATACATGAAGCCACCAAAAAATGAATATTCCTTGAGCTTAAGGATGAAGGTAATTAAACTGATTTTTCCTAATATATACAGCCCTCCAAATATCTTTGTGTGGTATGCTGTAGATAGTTATAGTTTCTGAAGGACTATTTACGTTAATGATTGAAATATTCTAGGTACTTATGGCACTTCATTTCTATGCTAGTGGTAGTTTTCAGGCCATAATTGGTTCCAGTATGTTTTATGGAGTTAGTCAAAGCTCAATGAGTAAAACCATTTTAAAAGTGGCCCTGGCTCTAAATCATCCAAATATATTTGATGAATGGGTTTCCTTTCCACAAAATATGGAACAATTAAATTCTGTTAGTCAAAGGTTGGTATAATAACTTATTTATATATAATACCAATGGAATTATATATTAGTGAGTTAAATTATGTGTTTGAGTATTAATGTTTCCTACTTAATTTATTAGGTTTTTTGAAAAATATGCTTTTCCTCTCATTGTGGGATGTCTCGACTGCACACATGTTGCCATTGTCAGACCTATGGAAGATGAACATGTTTATGTAAATAGAAAGACAATGAACTCGGCACCGGAGCGGGGATATACAGCAAGACGAGCAAATATGAAGGAATCGTCTCGCTAGGAAAATACGCCTCTGTATTCCAAGCAGAGGTTTATGCAATACTTGCGTGTGCAAGGGCTAACAGCATGAGAGCCTACCACAACAGGCAGATCAGGATTTACAGCGACAGCCAAGCCGCCCTTAAAGCACTTCAGAGCTATAAGGTGACATCTCGGCTAGTATGGGAATGCGGCGAAGAACTTAGAGGACTGGCGACTCGGAACAGTGTAACACTGGAGTGGGTACCAGGTCATAAAGGAATCGCAGGCAATGAAAAAGCTGACGAACTCGCTAGAGTAGGATCGTCAACTCTGATGAACGGACCCGAACCTGCTGTGGGCATCCCCAGATGCTTAACGAGGTCATGGTTGAAAGGGTGGTTGAAAGAACAACACAAGAAATACTGGAAGAATACGACTGGGCAAATACATGGGAAGAAATTCATAAAAGAACCATCAGAAAAAGTAGCGAAAGAACTGCTCTCAATGAGCAGGAACAAGCTGCGCACCATTACGGGGCTACTTACGGGACACTTTCCCACAAAGGAGCACCTAAACAAAATAGGGCTGTACAACGGAGACCTTACATGCGGAAGATGCAAAAAGGATACCGAAACAGCTCTGCATATACTATGCAACTGTGAGTCGCTGGACCACAGAAGGCAGAAACTGTATGGCAGAACCCAAATGACTCCAGAAGACTTCTACAATCAACCAGCAAAGAACCTGTATGAGCTAATACAGGGAACGGATTGGCTGAATAGGTTGTAGTCAGAACACTAGGAGTATCCACAATAAGCCCAGGAGGCTGAGGTGGTACCGGCGAAAGGACGGCTCCGGGAAAAAAAAATAAAAAAATAGAAAGACATATCATTCCATAAATTATGTGCAACTTGTAAGTATAGTTATTAAACACATGTAAGTAATTAATTAATTTTTTCCCATTTCTATAGATCTGTGATGATAATTTACAGATTTTAAATATAAATGCCAGGTTTCCTGGAAGTGCACATGACACTAGAATATGGAATGAATCCCATATTTCAAATTTAATGGAGGAAATACACAACCATCACCCAAATAAATATCATTTATTGGGAGATTCTGGTAAGTATTGTTATTATTATTTAGAATAATAATAAATGGGAATAATTTGTTGTTTAAGGATACCCAACTAGACCATGGCTATTAACTCCAATACAGAATCCACATCCAGGCTCACCCGAAGAGCGGTACAACAATGCTCAGATGAGTATCCGAAGCCTAATTGGAAGGTGCAATGGGGTGCTTAAAAATAGATTAAGATGTCTATTTAAACACCGAGTTCTCCATTATTCCCCAGAACGAGCATCTCTTATTACAAATGCATGTGTGGTACAACATAATGTGTGCATTGCACATAACGTACAAATGTTGTATGGTGATGGAGAGGAGGAAGTTAATGGTGAGGAACTTGGGGTCATTATCTCCAGGAATGATGCCAATGGACAGCCTGCTGCTAATCCAGGTTTAGCTGAAGGTTTGGCTAAAAGAAGGCACATCATTCAAACCTATTTTTAGATATATTTTTTTATTATTTTGATATCACTTCCTCATATCCATGCTATATATTAATTAAAATTATTCAAAATAATATTTAGTTTTATTTTTAATGAAATGTACTCAAACACAATCATTCAAACAACAAAAATGAATTTGTTAGGAAGCAATACAAGTTGATGGAATAAAAAATATGTCTATTCCATTTATTTGTTAATCAGGAGAAGTGTGAAATAAAGAAATGCAATATAGAGATTGAATATATATATTTTATTTCAAAAGTAGTAACATATTTAAATTAATAAAATATTGACAAAACACAAAAAGGAAAACCACTATTATTCAGAAAGTTGCAAGGCATTTTTTATTTCTCCAATTTCAAAGCATATTTTTCTTAACAAACTAAGTTTTTCATTTCTATAAGTTCTTGTCTCATTTGCCTGCTCTTTTGACATTTCCAATAGTCTAGCAGATTGTTCTTGAGAAACTTTCAATCTATTGAGTTTAGTTTGTGTTCTGTTTCGTATTTTTCTTTTAAGTGGCTGTCTCTTAATTGAGTAGGAATGATCTGAACATAATAAAATCAAAATATATAAGTAACACAATAACTAATTACTAGTACCAACTTCCTGATCTAATTGAATGCAATACAATATTTCAACTACAGTAATAAAACTTGGATGGAAAAAATAATTATGTTCAAAATAACATTATTACATGAAGGCATACCACAAGTAGCTCCTGCTTGAACCAAAGGTGTGTCATTGCGCACCTGTCCTTCGCTGGGTAAATGAGTTTCTGACAATCAAAGATTGAATTTGGTTGGTTTAAGTTAAAACTATCAAAAAGTATAAAAATATCAGATTAACCTTCTACGAAAAAATCTTCATTGTGAAGCTCCATTGGTTCATCACTGTTTAATGTTGGTATTTCAGACTATAAAATAAGCAAGTATTTATAATTATTTTTTTCTACAAACTTCCCCAAATTCATACCTGTTTTTCTAATGGATCTGCTTCAAAATTAAAAGTTTGACCCTGACTCTCGAACACCGCTCTGCCCTTGGATGATGCATTTTGGGATCAAATCTAAAATTCGCTGTTCCCACAGAGTGAAAACCTCCAGTTTTGCTGGCCCGCCACCAGTACCTGTCATTATTTTCTTGTTTTTCCCAGCCTTGGCTACCGCATTTTTTTTTTAAATCTTGCCAGGTCTAGAATTATTGAAATATTACAGAATTGCACAAGACGTTAATCTGTCGGTTTGTACCTTTCGCCACTTCAACCACTCTTTCTTGGCCCCTCCAATCACTGAGTTTAATTGATCAGCAACTTGTTCCCACAATTTTTTGTTAACCTGCCTGGTAAATTCTCCTGTAAATACCCCGCTAATCAATTCAGGATGCTCTGATAAAAACTCAACCAGAATGAGCTTTTGCTCATCCGTTGGATATTTTTTATCTCCCATTTAATATAAAAAGGGGTTCTTAACAAAAAATTTAACTTAAAACGAAAAAAGGGGTTCTTAACAAAAAATTTAACTCAAAACGAAAAAAGGTAGTAACACAAACGTTATACTAGATAAAAAAAATTAAAAAATCATATGAAAAATAATGGCGAGATGCAAACATAAAATAACTTTGGATGCAAAATGATAAGAAGTGCATAGAATAATTAAACGTAGACCCATAGAATAATAAATTATTTGCTACTCTATGCGTAGGCCCAACCTTCCTTTTCTCTGAACGAAGTGATAAAAATTTCAATACACCGGACGAAATCCAATACGCATGTTTCTAAGCTTCTCACCGCTTTTGGCGAGATTCTCTATCGGTCCGAACCATGAGAGATTGAATCTCTCTCGTTTCAGGCAACCCGTAATGCATCAATCTCATTGGTGAGATTCTCACTAGTCCCTTAAGAATACGGGCCCAGTTTGGAGATGCTTACCCAAAAATTAGTTAGTTTGATGGCATTGACAACTGGTCAACGTATTCAAACCTTGAACCTTATTGAGATTGACAACATAATAAAAATTCACGATGACAGAATTGAGATGAGGATTTCAAGTAGGATAGAGACGTCGGAGAAAATTAGAAGTCAACCCTTCATAGTTCTACCGTTTTTTAAGGCTGATCCAGATTTTTGTGTTGCTAGGACTCATCTAGAATATTTAAGGAGAACAAAAGAAACACGGGGTTCCTGTAAATTTTTATTTATAACATATAAAAAACCTTTTCATATAGCCACCTCACAAACCATCGGGAGGTGGATAAAACAAGTTTTAGAAAAAAGTGGCCTTAATATATCTAAATTCGCGACTCATAGTACAAGGCATGCAGCAACATCAGCTGCAGCCAGAAAAGGGGTTAGTTTTGATTCAATTAGATTAGCAGCGAGATGGACCCAGAACTCTGAGACATTTTCCAATTTTTATAACAGACCTTCAGTAGGCATCTAATAAGGAGTTTGCCAACACAATTCTTAGTTTATGAGTATAAATTTCCATCAATTTTTCTTTTCTCAATGTGTAAACTTGTTCAAGTTTTTTATTTTCCATTTTTCTTGTTACTGTTAATAGTATAATATATCCCGTAACTACAGATGTGACGTCTACTCTTCAGTTATATTTCTTAGATTTTCGGCACTAGGCGCATATAGACGGCTGAAATGCTAAATACCTTCGCCAAAATCAGTAATAAGGCTGCAGTGTTAGAGGCAAGTTGATTTGTTTATATGCAATTGTCACGTACGGTTTTTTGATTGTTGGGAAGTGTCTGTGTGGCGTCAGGTTTGTGTAAGTGTTCGTATTTGTAGTTATTAGAATTTTATTAAATATATTTATATTTTCAGTTTTTCATGTTGTTACAGATTAAAAACCGGATTGGAGGAATCCTAATGAATACTAAAAAGTAAAAATACTAACCTTGGAACATTAGGAAGCGAAGCAATCATACTTAATAAATTATATATACTTGGTTGCCATCTCAAAATTTATTTAATCAATTCAAAAGTAAATCTTGTCAGCAAATGCCATGTTTACATCTTTTTAGTTTTTTTATGTAACAATCAGACTACACAGTACTGTCAAATGGCAAATAAAATTCTTCTATAATTGACTTAATTTATTGTTAACTAGGGGATACGGTCATAGTGGCTAAATAGTATATTGAATGAAGATTTCTTCTTTCTCAGTTTTGAGAGGAGACAAGGATCGTTCTCGTTTAATTTCCTGTTTTTTTGGCTTCTTTGATTAGCATGTGCTAGATTCCTTATGGGGAATATTTTAGCTGAAAATTATGAGATGGATATTAATACTCACTGTGATCAGGGGATCACATTCATTTAATTGGATATAAAGTATTAAAAGTACCACTTACCTATAGGTCACCCAATAACATTAGGTGAGCCTATATTTCAATTTTATCACTTGGCTGAAATTCTTTTATCATTATTTGATAGGGTTACATTGATCTTTTTTGTTTCAGACTTTTTTTTCTTATTCTCTTCTCACCCTTTTCCTTTTTGATTGTTTTACATACCACTTATTAATGGTGTTATTGGATCGATACAAATCTTGGGATTGCCAGCCATACTACATATAAAGTGTAGTATTCATATGGAAGTTTGAGGATCTGGTAGTATCCTGGGAATAGTGGAATTATTCGGTTTATCAAGGAGTGAGGATATACCACTATTACCCTGTTCCTATAACTGATTCCTTTCACCATTCCGTTATCAAGGAAAGGATACAGCTAAATGGGAATAGCAGACATCTTCAAGTGAGCCCGTTCCACATAATTAGTAAGGGTCTTGTATTTTATACATAGTCTCTGAGTGACCTTTAGATCACCTTGGTTAAGGTGTCATAACTGGACATATATTTCCTGTATTGTCTGTATGTATGACCTTTTTTTAGGAGTAGTTGAACTAGGAACTGGAACAAGTGAATAATATTTATATTAGTAGATGAACAGTTACATAAATAATTCTATATATATGCAAGTTAATATAGTTGTAATTCGCGTATGATACTTACCAACAATTGTAAACAAACAGTACTGATTGTCAGAGTAATTTGTATAAACACTAACTTGAATAACAACTTTATACCCTCCATTCGTATCCGTATATGTTAATGATTACCTCGTGTTATTGAGGTTATATTGATAACTCTATTGTAAAGGCTAACTTCAGGTAGTCAGATTCTGATATTCTTTTTTTTATTGTGACAAACATAGAAAAGAGTACCTACGAGACCTCTATGATTTAATAAACATTTTTTACTTGATTTCATGAGAATTTTATTGAATAAAAATCCTATCCCTGAGATAGAACAATTGAATATTTTTAAAGGCAACAATGATGGAAAACGATAGTTTGCCCGGCCCTTCGAAGCAAGTGAAATATGGCGATGAAGACTATGGGAAAACCCTTCTAAAGTGGGTAGATGAGGAATTTTCTGACGAGGAAGACGAGGAGGATGATGACTATATATTGAATGACCATAGCAGTGAAAGTGAAATGGAAGGTGAAGAGGATGAGGACAATGAAGCAATGGGATCAGATTTTTAAAATTCAAGAGATGGAGACGAAAATGCCATGACCTACTATTATGGCAAGAATCATTTTAAGTGGTCAGCGATTCCGGCTGTGAGCAAAAATTCTAGAACACAACAACATAATATACTTTTGAAGTGTCCAGGACTAAAAAATAACACTACGAAATCTTCTGATGCCCTGACAGTGTGGAATATGTTATTTTGTGACAATATTTTAGACATTATCCTAAGATGGACCAATTCCACTATAGTCAAATTTAGGGCTAGATTTGAAAATGATAGTTCAGATCTCCGAGAAATGGTTATTATCGAATTGAGAAGTTTCCCAGGATCTACTGCTCACGTCGATATTCAAATCTAATGATGAGGACATAAGATCCATATTTGCCACTGATGGTTTTGGTCGTGATATATTTCGATGTAAAACAAATTCAAATAGATTTGCCATGATTCTTGCCTGTTTACCATTTGATAATCCAGAGACCCGGTTTGAGCGGAGAAAAACAGATCCCGTCACCGCTGTTCTGCATGTTTTAGAATCTAAAATAATACAATCAACAGATATCATTTTTTTTCAGTCATGTACGAGGTATGCCAAAAAAAAGAATTTTACTCAAGAGTAAAGTACCTTCATTATTCAGAATATTGACAATTGTTATTATAAAAAAGTTGATTATAATTGAAAGCTATTGTCAGATATCTAATATCATCCATCTGCCATGAAAAAATAATTTCTGTTATTTTTACTCACTCTTCTCTGTATAAGCAATGATAATTCTGTATATTAGCAATTTGCGTACGTAATTTTTGATCTAGGATGCACTGACGGCAAACATTAAATCGCTAGTTGGTTTTTATAAAATACAAGAAATGGCGGCTCTGTTAAACAAGTAAACAATCACAAAACCAATTTTTTCAAAATAAATGAATGTAATTGCATATTTGAACATAGTTTTTGGTACTGATAACTTTTTTTCAATAATATTTTTCGATATTGTCAAATTTAAAGGTATTTTACTCTTAAGTAAAATTCATATTTTTTGACATACCTCGTACACGACTAGAAAAAAGCGATATCTGTCGATTGTATTTTAGATTTTAGAACATGCAGAACTTTTTATGAGGATGTGACATGTCTATCGACCTGTTTCGATTTAAATGAAATAATTTCAATTTTACCGCTTGCCATCATAGTAGCCACTTCCAATTTAGTTCTGTGATCTAAATTTCTCTGATCGTTGATCGTTACGACAATTGACATATGATGTCAACGCTCGATTCTCATTCTCGATTTTCCTTCTTTTCGTTACCGACCCTTGAATAGCAAGGACTTATCTTCATACCGTCTCTTCAATTTAATTGTATTATCTTTAATTGCTGTGGTAAGTCCAAAATTATAATTTATATTTATCAAGCTTTTTCTAAAGTAGTGGCTGATATAATTTTTTTGTGCATTTCTTATTTATTTTTACAGAAATAGACGAATATACACATACCACGTGGTCAACTACATTTCTTTTATACTTGTACATTAATTTTAAACTGAATCTTTTATCGTAAATAGCTGTTACCTTTTTTAATGCAAATATTTGCTAGATCCTCTTTCGTAAAATACCTAATTATTTTCAAAGATAGATAACATTTGCATTTTAACCTTTTCAAATATTCTGCCAGTGCTGGTTTCACATTTCATTAAACATTTTACTCATTTAGAAATTGTTTATTTATAACTTTTTACTATAATTAATAGTTCAAGGTCATTAGTACTTTTTTTATTTGTTTTGGCTTATAATTTTTACTGTTTCAAATGGGACATATATGTTGGAAAGCTTTCAGTAAATTTAAATTTCATTATTTTAAACAACTGCCTTCCTTTTTGACTTGAAAAGCTAATCCAACATTATGTGCCCCATTACATTCAAATTCCTACATATCCCTAATCCACCTGAACTTCTAGGTAAGCACAGCGGCCAGGTTACCCCTGCAAGTTTACAGCCAGGTTACCGTTACAGCAAGTTACCGTTTACTGTCAGGATACCCCTGCAAGTTTTTCACTGCCAGGATACCCCTGTCAGGTTACCGTTACTGAATGGGAACCTGAAAAAGCTCAAATTAGTGGAGGAAGAAGAAACCTCCATCCACCTACTTTCCAACTGCACAGCACTCCAGAATCCTAGAGCACAGTACCTGGGAGATTACTGGATAGAAGAGGAACATTTACCCAAGCTGAAGCCTGCAGATATCCTAAAATTCCTCCGGGAAATAGGACTAAAGGAGCTACTAGTTTCAGTGACTCTCCTCAGAAACTAAGTAAAAGTGAGGGGGCATAATAGATCTTTTAGGTCTCAGTGAATGTTACCCCAAACACACACACATACATACATACAGGTGAGTTCGTTTGATCTTATGATAATCATGGAAATAGGAGAAGGAAGTATTGTTTTCAAACAAACAAATTTCAGTGATTACATAATATATAAATATAAGGAGAGAATTACAAAATGTGCTAAAAAGTACCAATGAAATATTGATTATACAAGGAACAAAAAAAAATGAAAACCCATACTAACATGTGTTTTAAATGATGTTGACAAAAGTACAATAATCAATATGTTCCATTCCAAAACAAATCATAATGATCTCCTTTCTGGTGTCTTTAGGCGTTCATGATATTCATTATACGTTATTTAAAATGAGCATATCTTGAATCACTTCAATGTCAATACCTTTTATAACGCGGCTCAATTCTTCACAATAATCATATCAAGTAAATGATCCTGTCATACGAATCAAAAAATAGTTATTTTCTATCAGCAACTGCTTCTGTGGGATGATCTATAATAAGAAAAAAAATAAACACCTCAATTTCTACAGTGAGCTCATGACAGAGCTAACTACCAAAGGGCACACACGCTTTGATAGACAACAAAGTAGGAAATTAAACATTTCATTGTTAAAAATAACCTAACCTAACCTAACCTTTCTATTTGTTAATGTGTTAAGACAATCTTGCATTTATATACGTAATGCATTACAATTATTTATCTTAGATATAGGAGAATCCACATAAAGAATATTATGTACCTAAACAAAAATCTATTTATAACTAACAAACATAATTGAATTTCAATTTAAACTACCAAAATTTCGACATATCCACCTTCTTTTCCAAAACATATAATTGTTCTTGTCTGAAACTCTTTTATTATTTTTCACATAATATTTGGAGTAATTTTTTGGCATCCCTCAGAAATAATTCTTTTCAAATAGTCTACATCAGTGTTTTTCAACCTTTTTCATGATGCGACCCCACTGGTATGAAAAAATATTTTGCGACCCCCTTGACCTTAGGTTTTTTATCATGTATGTGTATTTTACAGTATTACCAATATTTATTCCATAAGACGTATTTATGGTCTCCATGATTAGAATTCGGATATAAACACATACCAATCGGATATAAAAACACATTATTTTACATTGGATACGTCGCCAGCCATGCGGTAAGTACGTACGACCAATGCCGATGACTGCCGCCCGACGAGTGAACGAGCAAGCGGAACACAACAAGCTATGCGGTGGAGGGGTGCGGGACGAAGCGAAGCGATACTCACTCAGTTCTCGTCGACAATCAGTCATTGTTTTTAACTTGTTGTAATAATTACGCATTTGTAGGGATTTGTCATAGTTTAAAATGGATAAATTCCTGAAAAGATCAACAAAACCGACAACTTCTGGTGATGGTAGTGGTAGTAAAATAAAGAAAAAACGTCTTTAGGACGACAATTATTTGAAATTCGGGTTTACGGTGATTGACAATAAACCACAGTGCGTCATTTGCTTTGAAACTTTATCACGAGAAAGCATGAAGCCATCGAAGTTAACACGCCACCTTGAAACAAAACATCCAAATGGAAAAAATAAGCCCTTAGAATTTTTTGAGAGAAAATTGCAAGCTCTTCAGCATCAAAAAACTGGTATAGTACAAATGTCCAACCTAAATGAGAAAGCGTTGCTTGCTAGCTATCGAGTATCTTTTCGTGTGGCTAAAGCAGGAAAACCTCACACTATTGCCGAAAATTTGATTTTACCAGCTATGTTAGATATAGCAGATATTATGTTTGGTGAACAAGAGGTTGAAAAACTCAAAAGTATACCTCGCTCTGACAATACCGTTCAACGCAGGATAAGCGATATGGCCACTGACGTTCGTGATCAAGTCATAGAAAAAATAAAGGAAAGTACTTTTGTATCTTTGCAATTTGACGAATCCACGGACATTGCGGGTTGTGCGCAGTTTGTTGCTTTTGTGCGTTTTGAATCCAGCGATACATTAATAGAAGAGATACTATTTTGCAGAGCCCTTCCCACAAATATTACAGGTATCACTGCAAAAGACAAAATACATGGCTTTACCAAAAAATTGACTTGTGGACGTCGTCTTTGAAGCAAAATAACTTTGAGGCTTTTTCGTCGACACAATCTTTTACTGAAGAAGTCGGTTGTGAGGTGAACATCAAGGATTACATACCTGGTATGAAAATGGTGTTAGACAAATTGAAAGAAGAATTGTGTCATTACTTCTCAGAGCAAGAGATATCGGCGAACATTGGGCAGAGGTGGATATTGAATCCATTTTTAAATGCAGCTATAAATGAGGCTAATTTACCAAATAAGCTCAAAGAGAATCTGTTGAAAATATCTGCGGATGGGATGTTACACCTGGAATTTAAGTCTTCTAATTTGGATAACTTTTGGTTAATGAGAAAAACAGAATACCCGGAATTGACAACTGAGGCTTTGAAGTGTTTGATTCCATTTGCCACCTCGTACTTATGCGAGTTGACATTTTCATCGATGGCACAGATGAAAAGTAAGCACAGAAATCGCTTAAATTTGGAAAACGATTTAATTCTCTGTGTCGCAAAAACAGATCCACGTTGGGATAAATTAATTAATAAAAAACAAGCTCAACATTCGCATTAACGCTCGTCTTAGCTTTTTTTTTTGTTTGTAACATATTAAAATGCTTATGAGTCATTATCTTTTTCTTCCCTAATAAATAAATATTAACTGTCTTTATTGTTTTTTTTTATTTAAGTACCCAGTATGAGACAATTATGTATCTTGTTGTCTGAAGATAAAGTGAAAGTGTACCCAAGTAAGATAAAGAGAATTGTTCTTGGAAATGAAACTTTCAGAAATCTTTTATTTGAATCAGCTGCAACTCAAAAAATGTTCCTGTGGACATAAAATTAGTACGTGAGGAAATCTATCCTGAATTTTAAGTTTCGAAAAATTAAAATTATAGAAAACAAAAATCTGTTAATGGAAATTTATGTAAATATTTAAAAAAAATTTGAGAAAAATGGATTTTTTTTATAAGATGTGGCACGAAACAATCGATAAAGCCTCTTTTGCATTCTTGGATAATCACCAATTTGAAATGGATGTCGATTCAATGTCACAATACGATAAAACTACTCTCTCGGATTCACAAGAATATAAAGATAATATAAAAAATGAAAGTGATTTGAATCATAGGAAGAAGTATTGTTCAGGATCGAATGATCATAGTAATGATATTGATAAGAAATAATCTGAACTATCAATATTTTCTCCGCACACATTCGACGAAGCTAAAACCTCAACTCCCGAAGTTTTTTCTACTTTGCCGAAAATGTATGCATCCCAATATGGAGATAATTCAAAAAGCAGTTCAGCAACACCTGAAAAAAGGCGTTATAGTAGTAATCAAAATTTACTTTCACCAGAAATGGAAGACTTATCTTCAAAATACCTGGACTCGTCCAAAGTAGCAACTACGTCGCTCTTGAACTTATTTTCACATCATGATCGTTATCGATAATTCCCATAAATTCCGAAAATTTTGCTGAATCCGTTACTTCTGGTTATGGAAGTTGTACCATATTGAAGGGAACTTTCACAATTGAGGAAAACGTATGGATATCAATTTTCCTACAACCACTATGCAAAACACGCTTTTCTACACAAATTTTTATACGCAAAGCAATACGCAATTCTTTTGATAACTGTTGTAAAAGTAATGCAAAAAGTACACGCTATGGCACTTTTCCGCACTGAAATGTCAAACAAAGCTACCTATGACCTGTCAACTTTTTTTGACAATTCAACTTAATTGAATTTTTTATTCTTAAATTTAAATTAAAAGTAAGTAAACTATCTATTTCATTATTCTTTTTAATTTATCAATTATTAAAACATTAACCTAGTTAGCATTATTTCAGGAATCATGAACCAAAATGAAAATAATTTATCTTTTGAGTTGTCCAAGTCGGACATTGAAAATACTCCTCCAGAATTCATGAAAACGTATCCAAAAAAGATACAACAGGCATAACAGTACAAAATTGTTCAAATTTCACAATGTATTCTTATATTGAAATGATTGTTCTATTTATTTTCATATTTCAAGTTCTTTCTGTTAAAGGTTTAAATAAAATAACCATATAAATGAATGTATATCTTTCATTAATAAATGTGGTTGTAGAAAAAATATTGTGTACAACTTGTTCGCAAATCACTTTTCCCACTCGCTAGATTTGCGCTGCGCTCGTGGGAAAAATGATGCTTTGCGCACTAGTTGTACAAACTACTATTTCAGAAATGGAAAATTGGATGCCTTATCATATCCATACGTTCTGAGGAAATAATATATCAATACTTATGTCAATAATAACATGTATCATTGTAGTACGTTATAAAAAATATTGCGTGAAACCTCTTCGATAGATGTTTATGCCGTTTGTGGTTTTAAACAAAGCAAAGAATTCAAGATTCTAATATCTACGGAGAATAGAATAGGAAAAGTGTATTCTTCTTCAATGAATTTTCACCATATCAGTAAATTGACAGGATATGTTAAGGGTTTGGAACGACAGATTGCTAAGGAGCGACTCCTTAGACGCAAATCTTTAGGATACAAGAAAGAAATGCTTCAGCAATGTAGTACTAAATCAATTGATGAAACTAAGAATTTGAAAAACATCGTGTCAGACCCATCATTGGGAAAATGAAATCTGGAAAACTGGCACAATTTGATAGGGACAAAAATGATGTTATCAATCTTATTAAATAAAGTTTTTCAGAGAATTGTTTTCCCCTTCCAAGTCAAATTGTTTTCTTCGAAACAGATTCAAATTCTTGGTAATTTATTCAATAATAGTTCTTCGTGTAGGGTATTTATACATTTTTATGCTACTGGATCAATTATTCGACCGTTTTTTCGTTAATTTCTGCGGAACACAATTCCAACGCTATTTTTGAACTTTTGCACGATTTTCGGTATTGTTGCGAAGAACAAAAAAAGGCCTTTATTTTCAGGGTTTGTAACAGACTATAGCTTTGCAGCTATTCACGCAGCTATTAAAGCATTCAATAGATTATCTTTGTTGGAGTATCTTAACGCGTGCTTCTATATTTGTAATGATTCGAAAGAAGAGAAAAAAGACCTTACTACCATTCATCTATGCTGTGCCCATTACATGAAAATGGTATGCAAAGATGTTCATCTGACAAGTAAAAACGACAAAAAAATCTTTCTTGAAAGATGTTATGGCTGTTTCCATAAATATCAGTAGTTTATCTGAATTGGAGAATTTACCAAAGGAAGTTTCCAAAAATTGTATTGCAAAGTTTTTGAAAAATCTGATAATAATATCGAAAATCAAACAATCAAGGATTCTGTAAACCATGGATCAGAATCCCTTTACCGAAGCAGTCCTTACTACAAAAGGTATGACTATTATGAAACACAAACGGAA
Source organism: Galerucella nymphaeae (assembly GCA_963978555.1). Classification (NCBI taxonomy): domain Eukaryota; kingdom Metazoa; phylum Arthropoda; class Insecta; order Coleoptera; family Chrysomelidae; genus Galerucella; species Galerucella nymphaeae. The sequence goes on from OZ021704.1 coordinate 21,320,241, forward strand.
CGCACTGCTTGATCAAGATAATTGTGCGATATACAATATTTACTACAATGAGGAATTTCTTGATATAATTTTGAAAAAATATATATACTGTTTGCTCCTCTATGGACTTGTATGTTACTGGGTGATAATGGGGTTGAACTAAGTAACGCCATAATTGGAAGTTATTTTGGTCATTTGAAATACAGTGTCCTGGAGGGCAGAAGAAATATAAAATCTACCATATTCATTGAAAGAGTATTATAATGATATAAAGGCAACATGTGAGGAGGTCGATATTGCAATCGAAAACAGGAAAGATAAAAACGAAATTGGTTGTGAAGGAAGATGCGCAGGATATGGAAGAAAAAATATCCCAAGAAACCTGGTGTAGAAAGGCTAAACAAGTTACATCTCATTTCAGCTATCTACAGAAAATCGATATCGTCATTGGTCATTGGACAAGAAGGTGGAAATAAAGGTGATTTCATAGTAATTGATGATAATTTATTTGATACTTATGAAATACTGGAAGAGAAACCATCACACAACTTTATTAATTGCGCGTTTCCGAAATTGATAAAATACACGTTTCTTCTCAACAAATAGAACATATATTCAAAAAAAACTCTTTGGCAGCGGGAGTCCGAAACTTGGCGATATGAAAGAATGAAAAGGGTCACCGTTTCTTTTTTCAGTAGGATATGTAAATGCCAAAGTAAAAGTAATATTTTCTAAAACATTACTATTCTTACTATTTCAAACACTCGTGCGATTAGTCACGGAATACAGAATAAACAAACAGCCCGGGAAGAATACTGCAAAATGTTCAATGTTACATGCGAGTTGAGTGGACTAATAACTGATAAAAATTACAATTTTCTAGCCAAATCACCGGATGAATTGATTGGAAAGTTAGGGATCATAGAAATTAAATGTCCTTACATCTAATACAAAAATTCCCGCATCAACTACTGAGAGTCATTTACAGGAGGACTTACCTAAGTAGAACGAGTTATATTTGGTTTTTAGTTAAGTAAATGCTGCTATACAAATTAGCGTCTTCGAGATATTCAAATAAATCACTTGTGTCTTTGGTGAGCACATCCTTGAATACCGCAACTAAGTTATTCTGTTTTCTGTGTCTAGAAAATTCAGGACACTTTAATGTTGATGAACTTCATGTTAAGATAAGTATTACATTTTTTACATTCTGGTGCTAGTTCTTTGTTGAGGAGATATTCGAGTGTGTGACCTACACGCAAGCGGCTTGATCTCTTTGTTTGTCTGGTATTGATAGACAGAGCTCAACTTGGGTCTCAACTCCTCTTAGTTTGGATGTCGTATGATTCCATATTGCATGCCACGAATTGAATATATGTTTTTTTATTGTATCAATGTGGTCAGTGCAAAGTTATGTGCACCAAAAATGCAAGCTATTGCATTTAATTCCAGGAAACCGCCGCCCAATAACAACCTCGAATAGAAGGAATGAATGATGATAATAGACACTTCTGATTCAACTTTTGTTGTGAAGCTTTTAATTGTTAATTTATCATCTTATATTTATATTGTATTGAATATAATGAATTTTAAGTGTGAATATAAATTGTTTTTAAAAAATAGCTTCATAATACGAAAGTTATATCTGACGCAGTCAGTAGGTTTCGTGCGGGTTGTGGAAAGACTTTCGCATAGTGTCGATTGAACTATCCATAATCTTGGTGTTTCAACATCGAAGTGAGGATCCTGAAGAACCTACCCTTAGAGAAAAGAAGCTGTTCTGGTAGCCTTGAAGAAGTTGTCCAAACTCGAGAAGAGATTCCAGTGCTTCAGACTATCACTGTAAGTGCCAAGTTTTTTTTGCCTTTCCTAACCTTTTTTTTAGAGTAGAGTATAGGAGAGATATTTTGTTAAGTACGTACTCAATAATTTGAGAATTTAATAGCAATTTATGAAAATAATAATTATTTATACTACATTGAAATATTGAAAAATTCTTAATATCTCATTATTTTGAAAATCGAGATTTATCTAATAATTCAAAAATGGCTACTACAAGTACTTAACTACCCATCACAATCAATTGGGATCTTTTCAAATTGAAGTTAGAAGACATCAAACCATATGATGGTAATTGTGATACTCTTAATAAATTTATAGCTCGTTGTTGAGAACTAATTGAAACCTACGCTTTATATGAGGAACCTAAGGTAAATGCTCAAATCCTAGAATGTATTCAGGAAAAATTAACGGGAAAAGCGAAAGCTATGGTTGGTAATAGAATGGAACTTGATACATGGCAAAAAAATTAAAGACGCATTAAGACAATGTTTTTCTGATAGGAGAGATTTAGATTGAATATTAGAAGAATCAACAAGAATCAGACCATTTAAAAATGAAAATTTGATTAGTTTTGGTGCAACGTTGCAATTGTTAAAAAGTATAGTAATTCAAAGAATCAGTGATGATTTAACTATCGGTGAAAACGACATACGATACCATATAAATCATTGCGACAAAACAGCGCTTAATACGTTTATTGCTGGATGTACCGTGTGGTCCAATCAGCCGATCTCTCGGCTATCTGCATAGATGAATGGTAGTAAGGTCTTTTTTCTCTTCTTTCGAATCATTACAAATATAGAAGCACGCGTTAAGATACTCCAACAAAGATAATCTATTGAATGCTTTAATAGCTGCGTGAATAGCTGCAAAGCTATAGTCTGTTACAAACCCTGAAAATAAAGGCCTTTTTTTGTTCTTCGCAACAATACCGAAAACTATCTGTATATGGCAAAATACTTATAGTAAAATCATGAAAATTTTTACGTTTGGGTTTTCGGATACGATCTTTTCAACTAAAATATTTTCAAAGATGGCCGATTTCCGGTTCTACCGGAAGTCGACTGTAACTTTGTTATTTCAAATGGAACACCCTGTATATTAATACATTTTTGAAATCTTCGTAATATTTTAGTATACTTTTGTCTAAAAACTTTTTTCGAAAAATGCTCACTTTTTGAGTTATTGATTTTTTTGTAGAAAATTTGACAAATGAAGACCCTTATAAATTATTTTTAAAAAGCAGTTTTCTGTTGAATGTGTCAAATTAAACCAAGTGTTAAATAAGAAAAATAGTAAGAGGACTGAATTCCTCAAAAATTTGTTCAAATGTTTTTTTCTCAATTTTACAAATAAAGGGTGGGGGAAAGTGTTTTTGGATAAATACATATAACTTTGGTTTGAATCAACCGATTTTAACAAAATTAGTGTCATTAGAAAGAGGATGGATGCATTAATTACATCTACTATAAAACATTCTTTTTTTTTTTAATTTCTTGGGAAATTAAACCACAATATTTTTGAATTCTTTATTTCAACGTTTCGGTAGCGTTCCAGCTACCGTTTTCAAGAAAAAATAAGTAAAAATTGATTTTTATTCCTAACTGACACAACGGAAAAAATTTGACAACTAGTTGAAATAAAGAATTCAAAAATATTGTGGTTTAATTTCCCAAGAAATTAAAAAAAGAATGAATAATATACCACAAGGAACATACAGAAGATACTATAAAACAATTGCAATTCCGTTTCAATTGTCATAGGTATAGGGAACTTTCGAATGAAAAAAATTAAAATTTGTTTTTCTTGAAAATGTTTAATGGAAACACCTAACTATTGTGAATTATAATAAAACTGTATTAAATTCTCAACAAAATGGCGCAAACCGCATGTTGATAGCTTTTGTCAAAATCGAGATATAAATAAAAACGCATAAACATAAATACCTGAGAAGTATAGTATTTACTCACCCTGTATTGTAACTTAAAATTAGATATGTGAAAGGAAGACCATACAGATATATTTATCATTAAAATTAAATGTCGAATTAAATGTTTAAATTGTTTTCCATCGTTGTCTACACAAAGCTGCAATCTATCTCGCTTAGACATAACAGCTGCTCAATCTCAGCTGTTGATATGGTATTTATTGCGTTTCTAATGCGCTGTTTCATGTCGTCTCGCGTGGTTGGTCGAGTTTGGTACACTAAATCCCTCAATCTTCCCCACTGATAAAAGTCCAGACATGTTAAGTCTGGACATCCAGCTGGCCATGGAAATATACTTCCCCTTCCCATCCATTTATTTGGATAATTTACATTTAAATAGTCTGTAACTTGTCTGGAGAAATGCGCGGGACACCCAAATATCATACATCTTCTTCATACATCTTCTTCTTTCTTTCACATATCTAATTTCAAGTTACAATACAGGGTGAGTAAATACTATACTTCTTAGGTATTTCTGTCTGTATCTGTAGAGTAGGGAGGGTGAGTGTAGGCTCACAGCACTTAGGCCACATATGACCCATTGTACATCCTCCCGAGGAGTTGTCCTCCTAGGTCATCGTCCATCCTGTCCTTCTCAGGAAGGTGAACAGGTCACCAGGAGACATCTCCTTTATATCGGCAGGTGTAGGCCAAGACTCACCGAACACACACTCTCTTATCGACGATAACTCCGGACACTCGCATAGGACATGCCTGACAGTCTCATCTTCCTGTTCACACATCCCGCATAGAGGTGTGTCCACTAGCCCCATAGTATGGAGGTGTTTCCTTAGTTGACAGTGGCCAGTCAGGAATCCCACTGTTATACGTAGGTTTCTTCGGGTCATCGCCAAGTATTTTTTCGGCGCCATCTTCCCAGGGTCGCCCAGGGTGATTCTTAGGTATTTATGTTTATGCGTTTTTATTTATATCTCGATTTTGACAAAAGCTATCAACATGCGGTTTGCGCCATTTTGTTGAGAATTTAATACAGTTTTATTATAATCCACAATAGTTAGGTGTTTCCATTAAACATTTTCAAGAAAAACAAATTTTAATTTTTTTCATTCGAAAGTTCCCTATACCTATGACAATTGAAACGGAATTGCAATTGTTTTATAGTAGATGTAATTAATGCATCCATCCTCTTTCTAATGACACTAATTTTGTTAAAATCGGTTGATTCAAACCAAAGTTATATGTATTTATCCAAAAACACTTTCCCACTTTCCCCCACCCTTTATTTGTAAAAATTGAGAAAAAAATATTTGAACAAATTTTTGAGGAATTCAGTCCTCTTTCTATTTTTCTTATTTAACACTTGGTTTAATTTGACACATTCAAGAGAAAACTGCTTTTTAAATTTTTCTTTACAGATTACGCCCCCTAGCGGTTAACATAGAAACTTGAAAGTAATTTCCAGCAATTTCTCTTGGCCACTTTTACCAAGGAATTTTTTCTTCCGAAGTTATAACATGAATAGTTTCTGATATATAGCCGAGAGATCGGCTTATTGGACCACCCGGTACTGGCATCCTAAAATATAATATGCATCTTAAAAAGCCAGATTCTTTGGAAGATGAGATGGCATATGTCGATGAATATAAAAACTTGGAAGGATAATAATAATAACAATAATAATTATTAAAGACCATATTTTCCAAGTCAACCCATCAATATACAGCCTCAGCCTCCTATAAATTATCCAACTAACGCTCAAGTATTCGGACGATCACGTTATATGTTTAAACCTAATCCAATTCCTGCTAATAAATTACCCAAACCCGAGCCAACGTCAACAACCTCGAGAAATTTCTCATATAATACTAAAACTACTCATAATATTTATACAAATAGACATCAAAATAATAATCAATATTTCCGAAATAATGGCCAAAAACCAAATTTTATAGCTGAAGAAGTCGAAAACGAGAAATTTTTTTCACTCTGTAAAAAACGATACAGAACATGATACAAATTTTTGCCTAAAGCCTCTGAAAAGATATCGGATATAATGGAAATAAATATAGCATCAGATAACCCACTTCCATACATATAAATTAAAAACCCAAACTTGAAGCTTCTCATTGATAGAGGCAGTACACGATCTTTAATTAGGCCATCAGTTGCAAGACAATGGTATTCTGATTGCATTTATCATTCCAATGTTGATATCAAAACCTTGCTTGTCAGAAAACGCATTAGATATTAAGCTGAAATACCAGCATTCAAACAATTCAATTTCAATGGTAATATAAACTTCATTTTATATGATTCTCACGAATTTTTTGATGGAATCATAGGCGTAGAAGATATGGTTCATGAATTTCAATAAAGATTTTACTAATAAAAAATTAATTAGTAACGACGTATCTATTCCCACAAAATTCCGGTCACCCAGGGATATAATATCTGAATTCTCGGTAGGTGTGTATCGAGGTGTATCGTGTGGTCAAATTTTTTGTTTTAACTATTTTGCTTATTTGTGTGTGTGTTTATTCGTAGTTTGTTTCTATTGTCTACAGTGGAATTTTTACTTTGAGAGTCTGTATTGTAGTTTGGGTGATCTAGCTTATTCTGTGAATTGGGTGGCATGTGACAAATGTAATGAATGGATTCATAAAAAATGCGACACAAACAATAAATCTTTTAGTGAATCTTTTTATTGTGGAAGCTGTTCCAGGACTGATATTAGAATTACATGTGAGGAGGCACTACAAAAATTGGATGTTGATAGTTTGAGAAAACTCAAAATAGAAGAAAACACTAGATCAGGGATCAGGGATCAGGGATCAGGGATCTTCTTCTCTGTGGTTCGAAGAAAGCAGGAAAAGATTGACTGCATTGAAATTTCGGAGTAATTTGCAAGGCAAGAAACTTCACATCGATAATGAAATTAGTGGAAAGATGATTATACACCAAACCATTTATGAATGAAGCTATGAAACACGATATCAACTGTGAAAAGATAGCTTTGGAAAATTTTCTCGTCAAAACAACATACAAATGTAGAGCAAGCGACTTAGTAATTCATGAAAATTACCCAGTCTTAGCAGGGTCTATAAATGGATTTCTTAAAGAGGACAAAGTAATTGAAATTAAATGTTAGTTTATTGTATGTGAATAGGATCAACACGGCACATTGAATAAATTCGAACTATTGCCATCAAGTACAAGGATTATTAGAAATAACTGATAGAGCATTTGAAAGTATCGACGAAAATACGCGCGAATAGAGAACCATTGAAAATCTTGACATTTTATTGAACCGTTTGGTGAATAATATAGATTATTACAATGAAGTGAGTAGAGATTATGTCGTTGCCGTTTTTAAAAACCTAGATTGCTGTTATACAATCAATTATACTGTTTTTACAATAATAGGTTGTTACACAATTTTGTCATCAACATCGTTCCACATTTAGTGAACGTCGAAAATAAATACCAAATAGTAGAAATTGCTACAACAATTTTTGAAAAAGATATAGCCCAAATTTTATAGGAAATATCAGTTTGAAATGCAATATCAAGAAAACAATTTTTTTTCTATTCTGTGTAAAATTTTAATTTAAAATCGCAAAGCGCTTTCGGATGTTAAGCAATCATCAGTGCATCACCTGCAAGTAAGCAATAGTTGTTTTAAATTAAAGTTAGGAAATTTTAAAGAATTACTTACTCGTCAGGCGATTACAAAAAACCCGATCCATTAAAAAGTTCACAACACATTTTTTAAAACAATTAAAATTTTTCCAATTAAAAATACATGTAAGTTTTATAAAATTTTTTTCCTTATTTAGAGTACTGTCGTTTAATATGCACTTTTTTCATCATACTTGATATTCAGGTACACCTGTTAGTGTAACGGTAATTGAAGTGACACTGAATTAATAATTAATTAGAAATTAACAGAAAACTTATATGGAGCTATGACAATTGACAGTCTAAATGGACAGGGGATTAAAGTTATCTAGAGTGAGCATAGAACTAACAAATCAACAATGAGGTTAAATGCAAAATATTTTTAAGGAATGTATTCAAGTAATAATTCAATTGAAATGATATGGCAACTGACCGAAACCAATATGTAAATCTCTTGAATAAATTGTGAAATAAATCTGATAATAAGGTCCAATGAGAACCCAATTTTTAAAAAAACACAATAAGCTGAAAAAGATTAAAGATCTGATGAGGACCCTTTGCTGAATCTTATTCGATAACGAACAATTTACACACTAGTCCCTAGCAATTACAAACCATTGATAATAACAGAGAACAATTTCAAATAATAAAAAATTAAAATAGAATCTGTGATTTGGTAATCTCGCAGAGAGAGTAACTAATTATCCGTACTGAGAAAAGATATGATTTAAAGTCTAATGAGAACTCATTAATCAAATCTCATTCAGAACAGGAAAAGATTATGGGTCTAATGAGAAGCTATTACTTAATCTTATTCCAACAGAAAAACCATCAAAATCCCTAAAAGAATCCAAGAAAAATATATTAAACCATAATTCAAATTTGTAAATAAATTTTTTTTGTGAATAAAAAAGTGTAAATAATGAGCATTCACTAAAAAAATGTATTTACACAGGGTAACTTTTATACCGAAGCCTGGGAAAAAATGGACAGGAAACGGTGAAGTCCCTACCGATTAGTCTTATGTCTTTTGCACTTAAGACTTTGGAAAAACTGCTAGATAGACATATCAGGAATGAAGTACTGGTTCAGAGGCCGCTAAACCAAGACCATTATGACTACAGAGCAGGGTGCTCGACAGAAACAGCGCTACACCAGCTCATTGAGAAGGTGGAGTATTCGATGGAAAATAAAGAGGTGATGATTGGGACCTTCATAGACGTTGAGGGAGCTTTCGATAACACATTTGTAGAATCTATCATCCGGTCGCTAAGACAAAGTCGCGTCGAGGAAGCGCTAGTGATCTGTATTGACTCTGCTAAGGAATAGGATAATGAATGGCACCATGAGTATAGATTGGTAGTTCAGGTATCTAGAGGATGCCCACAGGGGGAGTTCTGTCTCCTTTGCTGTGGAATCAAGTCGTGGATGGGCTACTAGGACTCCTGAAATATAATGGACATGGGACCCTGGGATACACGACATAATCAAAAGCACGAAATTCTAATTTTATGAGAAATTTCGAAATTCGTGCCGATCTGCCGATATATTCAGTTCGGTATGGTTTTTTTCACATTTTATAACACTAGGGCAAAACCAAAGAAGGGAAGGAATGGCTTGACTAAACACCCAGATGAGGTATATTTTTTATTTGGTCACTAAGAATAATTATTTTGATGAGCCCAACTACAGGAGTATTTTCATGAGTCTTCGTAGATTACGATAATTATTTTGATAAACCCAACTACAGGAGTATTTTCATGAGTCGTCGTAGATTACGAGTTCATTGATGGAAATAATGCACCTGACTTGGCTATACCTATATTAGCTTGCGACAGAAATAAGAACAATTGGAAGCTTATTGAACTCATGATAAGTTTTCTGTTTCGAAGCAATAAGTGCCGTATACAATATATGAATGAATTTTTCATCATTGATAAAAGTGGTATAAATGGTTCTCCTGGCGAACTATCCACTTAAAAAAAAGGTAACGCGCCCCTTCCAAATCTGCGTGGACTAATTTTGAGCGGGTGGTTATGGAAAGCTGCAATATCTTCCTATTTTGCGTAACACGACAGTTGTTAGTTAAATTATTGGAAAATTACGTTTTTTAAATTTCCAATTTTGCGTGATTCGACTCTGCTATCCATTAGAGCAAGGAATTTTGCTAAATTGATGAAAAATTACATTTTTTAAATTTTGCATAATATGCCCCTTCTACCCAGATAGCACACTACATCCTAAAGACGTCCAGTTCATGTCTTATTTAGATCCAAACGTCCTGGAACGTAGAACCGACGTCCCTAAGACGTCCTTCTCACGACATGTTTAAAACGTATTTGTAGGGATGTTTTAAAGACGTTTTAAATATGTCGATAATGTGTATGTTCAACTCTTAGTATTTTCAACTCGCGCTTGCATCTAATAAAATCTAGAATAATTCTGTTTTTTATACTTTTTATTTATTGCTCACTACACACGTAGAGCACATTGTGAGCAAAAAATATATTACATTCATAAGTTTAATCTATCAATATAATCGTTAAATTCCATCTAAAACTATAATTCGTGTACTACTTCAGAACTGCAAAACATAGAGAAAATAATATTTAATTTATCTATTGAAACCTTTTATTAAATGAAACCTTTAATTTTACTAATGTTAGATGTTAAATGAAAAGTACTTGGAAAAGGAAAAAAATAATTGTACTTTAAAAATGATTCTCAGGGGTGGTTTCCTCCGAACTTAAACAATAACATATAACTTAAAATAACGTAGTTAATAAAGTTGAGCGCCACGTGGTTTTCTTTCTTTTTTTATACAAAGAATAGGTTAACCCCGAAACTATGAATATATAGTTTTGTCCAGTTAGTTAAGCATTCACTATATAATCCACTATTTGATATTTTGAATTGTGTGTCTATAAATTCAGTAGAAAGGAAGTTGAAATAAAAATTCCACAAGTTAAGAAATAATAAATATGGATTTAATGAGTGTAAAATGTAAAAATATAAAATTTATGTCAAATCTATCCTAAAAATAAATATATACTAACTATGTTAATGGGTGAAGCCCTTAAGTCTACAATTTATAAAATTACAATGGGTGAAGCCCTTAAGATTTCCAAATTATAATTTTACAATGGGTGAAGCCCTCAAGTTTTACAAATGATTGGAGATATGAATTTTCAGCTAGAAAGGTTGACTTTGGTAAAAACTTCTTTAGATATACTTTGGTACTTATCTTAATGGAAGTACTAGTATGGAAGCCTCCCTGCCTTCTTGGGTATCAGACCAAATTAGTGTTCCCTCAGCAGTGAAGGTATGCCTCGAAGACCATAAGTTCTAATCACACCATAAAATCGGTTTGACGGTAGCTAGGAAATTTTAGATACTTATTCCAGTTTCAGTTGGTTGTGAAACAAAAGCTATGAAGCCAACCGCTAAAATAATTCATAATAAATTACTTACAATGATTACATCATCAACTCTCTGTGAAGTTAATTTTTCTATCTTTAAGAACAAGTACATTTTTATTGTTTTTTTTTAGAGCTCATGAAATAAGCTAAAGAAATATTAAAATAAAATAACTTCACCAGAGAATTGTTGAAGAAAGGGAAATAATTATGAAGAATTATTCAAGGAAGGGAAGGAAATAATTTAGGGAATGTGAAGGTAACACGAGGTCACGTGTCCTAAAATGTTAAATAAATTCCAGAGATTTTATACAAAATCCGTTAATAAACACTAAAACTATTAGAAGGAAAATATGGAATCTTACCTGTAGGAATATAATAATTAATGAAATAATTCGATTCTTAAAAATTATGATTGATATTTGAAGATATATCCCACAGCGGTTGAACTGTTAACGTCTTTCTTAGTAGACAACTTAGATAGGAAAGAGCTTGCTGTTTGCGATCACAGTTCACCTCCACTTAGGACGATATATGTGACAGTAATTAACATCAAGTCCCTGGTTATACGATACGGCAAAGCAACCGGAAGAATATCAAAGGTGACTGTGAAACTTCACGTTTCACTATGTTACAAACAATAAAAAATCATGGAATAAATTTTAAATATGGCGCCTCAACACTCCGTTATTGGCGCTATACGTCCGTCGTCTTTGACCAATGACATGTTCCCGCGCGCTTCATCGTTTTGCGATCTTCGTCTTCGTACGCTGCCGCAATTACCACTACCCATCGATTCTAATATTTGAAAGCGGAGTCGAAGGAAATATATTGATTACTGAGATTGATATCATTGTTGATATAAATGCTGTCAGGGAGTTTAACCGTTGAAAAGAAAAATCTATGGAAACCGAAGGGAGGCGCACGGAGATGTAATTTCCTTTGAAGTGATCTATTTATTGTTTGTAATTTTGAAGTAGTCGTTATGCGTTAATATATTCAGATTATGATTAAAACTATTTTTATACTATCCAACTGAAGTTTAATAAAGAAAATGTTGAAAAACAATTTCTGATTTTTTTGAAATTTGGAAAATAATCCAGAGACTACCTCATTTTTAGTTGAAAATATCAATAATCTACAAAGTCAGCTTACGTACGAATATTATGATCACAATAGGCAATGGAATAGTAGCCTTTTTACTACTTTAATGAGTTTCAAATGATTTCAAAGTAAACAGATACGGGGGTGAATTAAAAAGTACGAAAATATGAAATTTATTGAACATCAAAATTTCTCTCTCAAAATCGACACATAAGCATTAAATGTAAATAGAATCATAATTTCCAAGTAACATTTTTCGAAATTTTGCACAAATTGACCCGTTTTTAGGACATGTTTTTCCAAAATTACGAACTTGACAATTGACAGATCTTACCTTTCAACTTTGACTTAGCGCATTTCAAGTTATTTCAGAAGCAGAAGTGATTGATAGCCAAAGTTCTTATTTGACTACAATAATAAAAAAAATTCCCATATGGTTCCAACTTTATGGCGGACATCGTATATATTATAGTTTATGAACGATTATCGTTCTGTTTTGCGGTGCATTTTCCGTTTTTTCAAGGTTTGAGAAAACGAGAGGTGAAAAAAAACCCATGTGGCTCAGCCAATGCAAGAATACTGAGATGGTTGATGTTCAGTTCGATACTGAATAAGAGGTATCGATTCCATGGAGTTTCTATCGATTACTATAGATCGGAAGTAGATTCTAGACTGAATAAAAAGGTTTTACAATAACTAATATTGAAAAATAAAACATAAGCAAAAACAAGTTCACACTGAAATTGAAGATACTGACTAAACAATTTATTTATGCTACACTGAGAAAACTAACTATATAACACCTCCCCCATTAGAATGAGGCTCCTTCTGGAAGCTGAATTTTCTTTTCTTGTAGTTCTATGGATGTTTGTTCTGGAATCTTCTTTGTCTTCGGTTTTTTCTTTAAGAGTAGCCTCATTTTTTCCCTATGATTATGAATATAATTGTTAACTAGTTGCTTATCAATATCTAAGTCAAAAGAAGAGTTATTTTCTAAATGTCCTGTAATAATTTCATATGGTTTTAGCTTGGTTGTAGAGTGGGTACTGTTGTTATATGCTAAAAGTGCATAATTAATTTTTATTTCAATGGGTTCTTTCTTAAATTCATTTTGATTATTTAGAAGTCTAATATGTTCGATAATTGTCGAGTGAAATCGTTCGGCAATGCCGTTTGATTCCGGATGTTGTGAACTTATAAAATGTATCTTTATTTTATGGGTATCTAATAAATAGTTATCATTTTATAACAATATTGTCAGAAATAATGTACTTCACGTCCACACAAAATTTCGTTAGGTTATCTTCTGCTGGGAAGCAAATATTTAGGATTTTCTGATTTCCCATGTTAATTTCCTATGGTCCTAAGGTCGCGTTACCACCCGGTATATATATTATTATTAGGTTCTGTCCGAAGGAGTGTGATTTACAGTTTTTCGTGATTTTAGTTAGTTATGTATATTTGGCAACGTCGCATCAAATTGATATAACGTAAATTAAAATTCACCTATTTTTACCTCAAAAAATAAGGGAAATAGTCCGATTAAGATGAAAATACAACTATGATGTTAAAAACAATTATAAGTGAATTAAGAGAAATAAGAAAAGAGAACAAACAATTCAGGGATGAAATGGGCCTTCTGAAAAAAGAAAATATCCAGTTACGTCAAGAACTTAATGAAACAAAGAAAAGACTGGATACCACAGAAAATAAGCTAGAAAGAATTGAAAAAGAAATAAAAAGAAAAAATATCATAATAACGGGAATAACACCGACAAATAATGATGGACAGATGTTGGCTAGAGAAATGAAACAATTTATAGAAACCAACCTAAATGTTGTTGTCGAAAGGGCAGTAAAATTAGGACAAAAAACTTATTTGGTACAGATGAAAGACTTGGCAGATAAGGAAAAAATAATGAAAACGAAGAATAAATTGAGGCTACTTCAAGGTGAACCAATTTATATAAGCGATGATCTAACAACATCAGAACGACAAATGCAAAAGGAGATCAGAGAAAAAGGTAAAGAATTAAGATCTCAGGGCAAAACGGTGAAATTAGGATACAAAAAACTTATTGTAGATGGAAAAGTGTTAAAATGGGAGGCTAAGAAAGGAAGGGGAGACGAAGAAGCTAACCAAATAGAAAAAAAACGGGAAGTAGTTCTGGAAAACACAGACAAAACAAAAACTAGTCGACAAAACGCAATGAAAATGGACATGAGTAAAGTAAATATGGGAAAGTACACAAAATATGGTACAGAATTAGCAAAGGGGAATACAAAAATATTAAAAGGAAAAAACAAACAGATGACGTATAAAGCAAATGGTAACAAGATGCGAGTGGCGACATGGAATGTACGGGGGATTTATGAAGAGGAGGCGGTGAAAGATCTTGAAAATATAGCAAAGACATATAAATTGGACCTGATAGCTCTCCAGGAAACGCATATAAAAGAAACAAATATAGCAGAGCTAGAAAACTATATACTTTTCACAAGCGGAGGAGATACGAGAAGATATGGAACTGGCTTTTTGGTCAGCAAAGAACTAAAAGGTAAAGTTAGGAAGTTTGTGCCGACATCAGAGAGATTATGCTACTTGATAATAAAGAGTGAAATAAATATATCATTCCTGAATATATATGCTCCAACAGAAGAAAAAAATGACGAATACAAAGACCTGTTTTACGAAAAACTTGAAGAAACCTATAATGAATTAAGCAGAAGTACCCATCAGAATAATATTAGAGGATGCAAATGCAAAAGTAGGGAGGGAACCATTGTGTCTTGTATTATCTCTGCTTTAATTCGTTTTCTTTGTTTGGCTTTGTTCTTATGCGTGCTAAAAGAGCCCAGCAGCCCTACACTCCTGTTCCCTCGACATCAAATCAACCCGGTTCTTTACGTGAACCTATATTTAATAAAATCTTATCAGATTCTTTTAGCTCTAGTAGTGATAATGGTGAGGAAATCGAAGTATTTGGTAGCAATAATTCTTTATCAGTTTCTACTTCAGATTCGGATGTTTGTACTTTGATTTCTCCGAATGAATGTTTTAAATCTAGTTCAGCAGAATGGGTTTTACATCATAATATTTGACATATTGCTATAAATGATTTACTGGGCATCATTAAAAAGGAATTTTCTGCTGATCTGCCCTCTGATGCCAGAACTTTGTTAGGGACTGGACTGGGACTGGACCTAACCTGGATCATACTTAATATGAATATTGATGGTTGTTGTATACTACTACTACCTAGGATATACGATGATGGTCATATAGTGGGCAGAAATAATTGTCTATTTAATTTTGTCACTAATTTTCGTATCTTTCTTATTTTAATATATTCTTTTGTAATTAACTAGTTGAATAAATATATTCCACAGTAGTTAACAGTTGGCGACGAGGATCATGGAACCAGAACTATTGCAAAGAATGCTGGAACAGCAGATGAAAATTCTGGAAATGCTAGCTGCAAACTCATCCAGCTCGGGTGCATATCGTGATTCGGAATCAAACAACACCGACTTACTCATTGAATCGTTGGGAAGAAATATTACTGAATCCGTACCAGACCCCGATAACATAATAACATTCGAATCTTGGTACAACAGATACGAAGACTTATTTCTTAAAGACGCTTCAAGACTAGATGATGCAGCTAAGGTCAGACTCATTATTCGAAAATTGAATACACAAGCACACGAAAGGTACACAAATTTCATTCTTCCAAAACATCCACAAGATAACAATTTTGAAACTACCATAAACATTTTGAAAAGAATTTTTGGGAAACCAGTATCTATTTTTAGCATGCGCTATGAATGCTTACAGACGGAGAAAAATACCGCTGATGATTTTTTGACTTACGCAGGATACGTAAACAAGCATTGCGAAGCTTTTGATTTGAAAAGACTGAGCGAAAATCAGTTTAAATGCCTCATATTCATAATAGGTTTGAAATCATCACGATATTCCGATATTACTACAAGGTTACTTTCCAAAATTAATGAAGAAAAAGATGACTTATCTTTACAAACACTAGTGGATGAATGTCAAAGAATACTCAATCTCAAAAGTGATACAGCCCTCGTTGAAAACAAAAGCAATCCAACGGTTCACAAGATTTCAGATAAAAAGCACACAGATCAAGAGAAGCCAAGAACACCTTGTTGGCAATGTGGAGGCATGCATTTCAAGAAATTTTGCCAATATTCGCAACACACATGCAAGGTATGTTCCAAAATCGGGCACAAAGAAGGTTACTGTTTTGAAAAGAAATCAATCAAAACCAGAGAATCTACAGATAATGAAAGAACGACTTCCTCTCAGAACAAAAACAAAAACAAGTTTAGAAAGAAGCAGTTAAAGACAATTTCCGTAAACCAAATCAATACTCCTCGTAAGTACATAACAGTATCTATTAATGGAAAACAAGTATCTCTTCAGTTTGATACTGCGTCAGACATTACCATCATAGACACCGAAATATGGGAAAAAATTGGAGAACCGACTATTTCAAATACGTCAAATGTTGCATTTAACGCTTGTGGAAAAACAGTAGATCTCATCGGTGAAATTGAATGTCAAGTCAGGATGGATAAAGATTCAATTATTCAAACTGCAAATTGTTACGTCACTTCAATCAGAAATTTAAATATACTTGGTTTGGATTGGATATATCAATTTAAGTTAGACGACGAAGTACCCATTAACAAACTTTGTTCAAAAATTGAAACTTTTATTACAATAGATAAGCTTAAAAATGATTTTAATGAAGTTTTTAAAGAAGGACTGCATGTATTCTTCATAAATTTCCTGATGGTTCTGGAAAAGCTATTTACCATGCTTCTCGTTCACTCACTTCAGCAGAACAAGCATACAGTCAAATTGAGATGGAGGCGCTAGCGTTAGTATTGGCTGTTACCAAGTTCCATAAATTCATTTTTGGTAGGAGGTTCACATTGCAAACCGATCAAAAACCACTCTTGTCTATCTTTGGATCAAGAAAAGGTTTACCTGTTTACACAGCAAATCGTATTTAAAGATGGGGCTTAATACTTTTATCATACGATTTTGAAATCCAGTATACTTCTACCACAGCTTTTGGTCACGCAGATTTCCTGTCAAGATTGATGGACCAGAATCTCAACCAGACGAAGAGTTTGTTATAGCAGCAGTACACTTAGAAACCAGCGTAAAACAAATTTTGAACGATGCTTTGGAACATTTACCAGTCACAGCCAAAATGATAGCTTTAGAGTCTTTGAAAGATGTCACTCTAAAACAAGTTTTACAGTACGTCTCTAATAACTGGCCTAATAAGGTAACAACAATTCTCAAATCGAATGAATTCACTTTCTATAGTCGAAGACTGTATATTTTTTGGTCATCGCATAGTCATTCCAAAAAAATACCAGGCTAGAATTCTCAAACAACTACACAAAGGACATCCAGGCAAAGAAAGAATGAAGGCTCTTGCAAGAAATTACGTATACTGGCCTGGAATAGATAAAGAAATCGAAGAATATGTACACAAATGCGTAAATTGTTCACAAGCATCGAAATTCCCGACCAAAATGGTGCTTGCATCCTGGCCTATTCCGGAAATGCCTTGGGAAAGAATTCATATAGATTTCGCAGGACCTGTTGAAGGACAAAACTTTTTAATAATTGTAGACGCTTTTACTAAATGGCCTGAAGTTATCAAAATGAATATCATCACGTCGTATTCTACAATTAAAGAATTAAATTCTTTATTTGCAACTTTTGGCATACCAAAAACTGTAGTGTCTGATAATGAAACACAATTCACTAGCAGTACATTCAGTGACTTTTGTCAAAATAATGGAATTGAACATATACGATCTCCTCCATACCATCCACAATCTAATGGCCAAGCGGAACGTTTTGTTGATTCATTCAAAAGAGCATTGAAGAAAATGCGAGGACAGACGACAGAAGAAATTATTACCACATTTTTACAAACATACCGGACTAACCCAAACAGAAACGTCCCTGGAGGAAATTCTCCATTTGAAGCGATGTTTGGTGGGAAACCAAGAATTTTATTAGACCTACTACTTCCATCGGACAATCATAGAAGAATTAAAACGAACACCAAAATGGAAGAACAGTTTAACAAAAAAAACGGTGCGAGAATTCGGCGTTTTCAACCAGGAGAAGCGGTCTATGTAAAAATGAGCCACTCACAGGATTGGCTAGAAGGAAAGGTTATCGAAAACATTGGCAAAGTAATGTACAATGTATTACTTCAACCACAAAAGTTGATTAGAGTTCATACTAACCAATTGAAACCAAGATACGAAGTCGTTAACGAAGAGGAAAACAGACTTGAAACAAATTTACCGGTGTGGATGGATTCGGTCCCGGCAGGTCATAGATTAAAATGTGTAAATTTTAATCCCTTTATCTATAGGCGTATTGGGTCCCAATGGTACTTAACTACCTGAAGATATTCTTCGGGGAAATGTATCTCTTTTCGGAAATCCAATCCTCCCTCTTTTTATTGTATCTGAATGTTTAAATTAAATACTATTTCATTCATTGTTTATATTTCATCGAGTGCATTTCATATTTCAGATCAATTTGTCTGTTGTTTTAAACATTTTAAAAATGAATATAAATATTATTTTAAGTGAAAAAGGAAAACAAATGTTAGTGATAAATAACTTTAAATATAGTTTTCAAAAGTGCTTAAAAAGTGGAGAAAGGCGTTGGATATGTACAAATAAAAAGTGTAAATCATATATACTTAGTTTGGGTGAATCGAAAGATATAACTTTGACAAAACATATTGAAGAGCATTGTCATAGCGCAAATATAGAAAAATTGAATCGCCAAATTGTAAGCTCTTCTTGCAAACGCAAGGCAGTTGAAGACTTGTCCGAAAAGCCTGCAAAAATTATTCGTCGTGTACTTCAAGAGAATCTGCCATCAACCATTACAACAAATGACGTAGCAAATATTAGAAGGTATATGTACTGCTCCCGTAGGAAAATGCAGCCGGCATTGCCAAAAAACATCGATGAAACTTTCGATATTTTAAAAAACAAAAACATTGGAACAAATACTGGTGAACCATTTATCTTATTTAGTAATAAAATAGACCAGATCGTTGTATTTTCATGCAAGTCAAATATTGAATTTTTGGGAAAAGTTAATCGAATTTATTTAGACGGCACATTTAATTATTGTCCACAATTTTTTTGCCAATTCTTTACTATACATGGATATTTTAATGGACACTACATTCCCTTAGTGTTTTCATTGTTGCCTAATAAATGTAGTTCAACTTATCAAAAATTATTTAATATTCTCGAAGATATCGCTTTAAAACACTCTACTAGCTTACATATCACTGAGGCAGTTATAGATTTTGAAATAGGTATTCATACTGCTATTCAAAAAGTTTGGCCAAAAGCCCATGTTATTGGCTGTCGATTTCACCTTGCACAGTCATGGTATAAAAAAATACAAAAATGTGGTTTAATATCAATGTACAGCGAGGAATCTTCTGAAGTTGGTAGATGGCTAAGGATGACCTTTGCTTTAACGCATTTACCTCCTAGGGAAGTTGAAACATGAACTTTGCGTTCATCGTTTCAGTTCATATTTTTATTGAAGATTTTCTTCAGTATTTTGATTTTTGGTGGAATAGTTTATAAATATTTCCTAAGAATATTTCATTCAAATAAATAAGAAATTATTTCTCTTTTCTGTTTCGTGGTGGAATAAACTACTAGACCTAAAATCAAGATTCTTAATGTCTTTTACCGCTAAATTCAAAATTTTGGAATATCTATAAATAAGAATGAGGAAGGTTCCGGCAGGTCTTCTCTCATCGTCTGTCGACAATACTACTACAACTGTGCAGTAATCCATATAACTTTACCAAAACAAAATTTTAAATAAGAATAACTTATAGCTGCAGCATTATTTCATCAATATCTGGATTACTGGTATGTTTTTTTATTGACTTGTTACCTTTATATTTCAATTTTTTCTCTGTATTTCTCTATCAAGCAATAAGTAATTGTTTTTTTTACAAAATGGCTACCCATTTTGGAACCAACAACATCAACAACATCGACATCATCTACCACAGTCGCCTTTATACTCTAAGTATTCTTAATTATTTTAAAACTTACTAACCTTTTTTTTGTAATTATAATTCAATATATCCATTATTCTACTTCTTTAGTTTTATTTATTATACAGAAACGTACTTTTTAATTTTTCTCTCAACAGATTAAAGTTAGCTAACCTTTAAATTTGATTTTGTTTCTAATTTTCTTTTAGGAAAGAAAATTAGTGGCGCCCTAAAACTGCCTTTTCTTTTTTTTTCTAATTTTTCTTGTTTAAGATCAATAAGTAACTAAGTCCTGCGAACTGGCTTAGTTGCTACCAAATTTAAGTGGTTAGTTAGGCAAGAACCTACATTACATCATAAAATCAATTTTTTTTATGTCAATCTGAAAATCTAGTTTCATTGTCATCCAACCATAAACTTTATTGTTTCAATGATGCTTAACTATACTTAGTGTTTCAAAGTGAGTGATTGTTTTATTTTTGATTTGCTTTCAATAGCACCAGACCAGGAAAACATAAAAAAATATTGCGATTATTTAATTGAAAATTATATATCTGAAGAATCTTTATTTCCTCCATTCCTTTGGGCAAAAAATTCAGCGGATCTTACTTGCACTACGAATGCCTGTGAATCCTTTCATAGCCATTTTAATAATTCTTTTTATAAAGCCCACCCGAATATATTTGTTTTTATTGAAAAACTAAAAGAATTTCAAATGGAGACCTATGTTAAAATGCAAAGTACACATATTATGTATAAAATGTATAAATTTACCACATCACATACTGCTGGATACATTCAGTCTTGTTCACTCTTCCGTACCTAATGGTTCCGTACCATCTGAAGATGATATTGGTTCACGTCCAGATGAAATTAATTCTCTCCAAGGTGGAAGTCATCCAAATTTCAGTAGACCTACACGTAGTAAAAAACTGCCTGAAAGACTTGAAGATTACGATCTTACCTAGGAAAATAGAATAACTACTTAAAAGGGGAAGATGCTGTATACTACTACTACCTAGGATATACGATTATGGTCACATAGTGGGCAGAGATAATTGTCAATTTAATTTTGATAGAGTTGTCACTAATTTTTGTATCTTTCTTATTTAAATATATTCTTTTGTAATTAACTAGTTGAATAAATATATTCCACAGTAGTTAACAATGGTCTACCACTTTTTAAGAGTTCAACAAATCAAGTTTATCCAATTGTTTGTAGTATTGCCAAAAGTAATGTGGTGGATATTGTAGGCATTTATTAAGGGAATGAAAAACCTGAAGATCCCAACTTATTTCTCGTTGATTTTGTAAATGATGCAGTAAATCTTATGAATAATGGTATGTTAATTCATAACAAACGTTACGATGTTAGAATTAAAGGTTTTATATGTGATGCCCCGGTCAAAGATTTTAAGTCTGTTAAAGGCCATAACGGTTATTTTTCTTGTACCAAATGCTGCATTGAGGGTGATTATATAGCTGGTCGAATATGCTTTCCTGGAGTTGATAATATTGTGAGGACCGATTCAGATTCAGATTCAACGAACAACAAATGCTTGTGAATCTTTTCACTCCAGGTATAATAAATCCTTTCACTGTGCTCATCCAAACATAAATGTATTTTTAGATGTACTTTTGCAGTTTCAGATCGACAAATACATAAAAATTAATAGTGTACACCTTATACCAAAAGTTCACACCAATGTATTAAAAAAACGAGATTTTATTAAAATGAAAATTAAAGAGCTAGAAGAAAATATAATTACAAAGTTTGAGTTTGTTAAAACAGTTTCGTATAGGTGTAAACCTAAGGTTTAGGGTATTTTTAGTTATTATTGTACCTTTATGTATGTTATGAAAGATTGAACCTCTTAACCTATAATCTACATAAAAAAATGTTAAGTGCAAAAGTTTATTTTATTTATGTTAACTAGATATTTTACGTTTAATACATTTTTATCCTTTTTATGTGTATCTTTTTATTTAAATTGATTTATTTCCAAATATATAAAATACAAATAATTACCTAAACTTTTAATCGGTACATTGATTTTTAAACTATATTTCAAGAATTTTAGCACAAATTGGCAACGTTGCGGCGCAGTTTACCTGAAATGGTGTTATTAATTAGTAAATACCTTTTTTCGAGGTGGGATGCAATTCGGATGTGACCTTTTCTTGGCCAGGTAAAAGTTGAATTTTTGGGATGCAATTCGGATCTCGCCACAAAGATTTCTTTTCAAAAAATTTCAAATATATCTGATTCGCTTGTTAAGATTGCTGTATCAATACCATGTAAATTTAACCGTAAACCTAGGAGCTTAAACGAGATTAAAAGGTGGAGGGCCACAGAGTTTAGACAATTTTTATTTTACACTGGACCATTAGTACTTGGAAATAATTTAAGTAGTTACAGATATTCAAAATTTTTTTCCCTTCATATTGCCTAGATAATTCTGTCGAATGAGAGATATTTTGTTCATATTCACTATGCATCAGAACTGTTGAAATATTTTGTTGGAACATTCAAGACTTTGTATCGTTCATAATGTTCATAACTTGTTGCATCTTACAGAGGATGTCAAAAATCATAGTCCAGTAGATAATTTCAGTGCATTCCCCTTTGAAAATTTTTTACAAAGCATTTTAAAATCAATTCGAAAGAATGACTAAACCTTACAGCAAATAATTAAAAGGCATACTGAGCATATAAAATTTAATACTAAAAAGGAAGTTCTCAAAAAATATCCCATGTCTAAGGATGAAGATTTTAATTTCCCTTTAATAAATAATATTCACATTTCTAGACAATATAAAAGCATTGTTTTCAGAGACTATATTCTTAAGACAGTGTTTCCAGATAACTGTTGCGGTTTAATTAACGGAAATATAATATTAGTCAAAGATATAGTTTTAATAGATAAATTCAAAATTATTAGCCAAAAATACAAGATTTGTAATAGTTTGTATCAAAATCCATGTAAATCAAGAGATTTTGGAATTTGTAATGTGCAGGTTGATGGTGTCAGTACACTGTACACTGTACACACACAATGTCAGTACACATTTAAAAGGTCTTTCAACTCCCTTTATAATGATGTAAAATTCAATGAATTTGAAAGACCTTTTAAATGATGGATCATTCGACCCCCCTTTTCATTTAAGATTTTAGGGATGATGCCACCCCCGCTTAAGGGGCTGCAAATGTTAAAGTGATTTTATGCCAATTTTGTGTCCCCCTCGAAAACAAAATCGACGGGTCCGAGGGATTTTTTTAAAAAGGAATCATCTGCCAGTAAATGCATCTGTTTCGTTTTCGGTGCGCCACCCTGTATATGTGTAATTGATACAAGTTTCAAAATAAAATAAGACAGATCTATTATTCTACTATTTAATGTAAAAAATATATGATTTTTTTTCAAATTTTTCCTACTCTGCTGCCAACATATTACTAAGATTAGACAATTTTGTTTCCTTTAACCAAGCTCATATCTATTACATTTTCCAATTTAGATTTGCTTTATTTGACAACTTTTCTCAGCTTGTAGAACAGCTACTTTTTGGCCCACTATTTTCAAATCACAGATTGTAACGTAGTGAGTGAGCATACGTGTGGACTGTTGTCCAATTTACTGATGACGGAACTGTGGAAGCAGTTCCATCTATTTGGATACAGGGGAAAACGTGCCACTGGCCCACATTTTCCATTCATAAACTTCTAAATGCGATTAGAAAATATGAACCCTTAAATACTTGTTGGCCTTGCCATGATGTCCGCATCTTCAGAAATGCAACTTTTAGTAAGTAATTTTTTACTATTCTGTATGGTAAGTGAATTAAAGATTTTGTGATAAATTTTCTTAAAACTTTGTTTTTATATTTTTGGATATACCACTTTTGTACTTTTGTGAAGTACAGTATTTTTATTAATGTTGAACAAAGAAGTTAGTACAAGTGTTACAAGTTTAATATCATGTAAAAATAGATGACTATTTAAAAGCTCAAGACAAGGCAAGGCAGGCTGAAAACACCAGTGACCTTAATACTGAAGAAGATTCATTAGCCACAAAAAAAAATCATCCAAAAAAAGCTTTCATCTAGTGACAGCAGTATGAGCAGCGAAGAAAGACAGCTTCCACCACCACCAAAATTGAAAAAAAATTCAACTGTCAAGAGACCATCAGCGACACTGGGTTACTGCACAAAATTAGAATGTAAATATGTTTGTATTTCAACTTGTGTTGTCATAAACCATCATATAGCCTAGCAAAAAATTGGAGTCCTGGATTGATACTTTTATATGTACAATATTCTAGTCGATTCATCCCTATTTACTGTCAAATTTATAAGGGAAAAGTGACTTCTCATTCTTAGATTAATGCAGTTTATGCATGTGATTTCCAGACTTCAATATTTTGTAAGACGATAACAAAAAATAGTTATATACCTACATTATATTTCGTATTGCCGTTCTCAAATTACAAAATAACCACTTGTAGTAGCAATTTTTTCTCGCTCGGTAGCACGAATGTTAAAAGTCATCACTCCCCGACCCCGCCCGATCTACCAACCACACCATCTCCTCTGCCACGGCTCCTCACTGCAATTTTTCGTGCGCTCGGGTACGGACAAGCTATGGGTCGAATATCGAGAAAGACACGTAAACAAAAGAAAAAGTTAAGAAAGTTACTACAAATATTGGATAGTTCAAGTAAGTATTTAATCGTTGCTCCTTTATTATTTTCAGCTTATTTCACATGTACTTATGTACCTTTATTCTGGATTATAAAAAAACTAGTATTCACATGATTTACTAGCATAGCTATCCACATCGGTGTATCCATTCGTACAAATGTACAAATGAACTGATTTGTGGTTTATTGATATACAGTATTCACATGAATTACTGTCTTCAATCTTATCGACAAACTTGTTTTTGACTATATACGTATATACTATATACAAAACATAGTTATCGTTTATCGTGCAATGTTATATTTTCACATGAATATTATAACATTACAACCTATTATTGGTTTTTAGTGATGAAGAAAAATGTTTTCTTAAGGATTATTCACATGAGTAATCTACCTGAAGATATTCTTCGGGGAAATGTATCTCTTTTCGGAAATCCAATCCTCCCTCTTTTTATTGTATCTGAATGTTTAAATTAAATACTATTTCATTCATTGTTTATATTTCATCGAGTGCATTTCATATTTCAGATCAATTTGTCTGTTGTTTTAAACATTTTAAAAATGAATATAAATATTATTTTAAGTGAAAAAGGAAAACAAATGTTAGTGATAAATAACTTTAAATATAGTTTTCAAAAGTGCTTAAAAAGTGGAGAAAGGCGTTGGATATGTACAAATAAAAAGTGTAAATCATATATACTTAGTTTGGGTGAATCGAAAGATATAACTTTGACAAAACATATTGAAGAGCATTGTCATAGCGCAAATATAGAAAAATTGAATCGCCAAATTGTAAGCTCTTCTTGCAAACGCAAGGCAGTTGAAGACTTGTCCGAAAAGCCTGCAAAAATTATTCGTCGTGTACTTCAAGAGAATCTGCCATCAACCATTACAACAAATGACGTAGCAAATATTAGAAGGTATATGTACTGCTCCCGTAGGAAAATGCAGCCGGCATTGCCAAAAAACATCGATGAAACTTTCGATATTTTAAAAAACAAAAACATTGGAACAAATACTGGTGAACCATTTATCTTATTTAGTAATAAAATAGACCAGATCGTTGTATTTTCATGCAAGTCAAATATTGAATTTTTGGGAAAAGTTAATCGAATTTATTTAGACGGCACATTTAATTATTGTCCACAATTTTTTTGCCAATTCTTTACTATACATGGATATTTTAATGGACACTACATTCCCTTAGTGTTTTCATTGTTGCCTAATAAATGTAGTTCAACTTATCAAAAATTATTTAATATTCTCGAAGATATCGCTTTAAAACACTCTACTAGCTTACATATCACTGAGGCAGTTATAGATTTTGAAATAGGTATTCATACTGCTATTCAAAAAGTTTGGCCAAAAGCCCATGTTATTGGCTGTCGATTTCACCTTGCACAGTCATGGTATAAAAAAATACAAAAATGTGGTTTAATATCAATGTACAGCGAGGAATCTTCTGAAGTTGGTAGATGGCTAAGGATGACCTTTGCTTTAACGCATTTACCTCCTAGGGAAGTTGAAACATGAACTTTGCGTTCATCGTTTCAGTTCATATTTTTATTGAAGATTTTCTTCAGTATTTTGATTTTTGGTGGAATAGTTTATAAATATTTCCTAAGAATATTTCATTCAAATAAATAAGAAATTATTTCTCTTTTCTGTTTCGTGGTGGAATAAACTACTAGACCTAAAATCAAGATTCTTAATGTCTTTTACCGCTAAATTCAAAATTTTGGAATATCTATAAATAAGAATGAGGAAGGTTCCGGCAGGTCTTCTCTCATCGTCTGTCGACAATACTACTACAACTGTGCAGTAATCCATATAACTTTACCAAAACAAAATTTTAAATAAGAATAACTTATAGCTGCAGCATTATTTCATCAATATCTGGATTACTGGTATGTTTTTTTATTGACTTGTTACCTTTATATTTCAATTTTTTCTCTGTATTTCTCTATCAAGCAATAAGTAATTGTTTTTTTTACAAAATGGCTACCCATTTTGGAACCAACAACATCAACAACATCGACATCATCTACCACAGTCGCCTTTATACTCTAAGTATTCTTAATTATTTTAAAACTTACTAACCTTTTTTTTGTAATTATAATTCAATATATCCATTATTCTACTTCTTTAGTTTTATTTATTATACAGAAACGTACTTTTTAATTTTTCTCTCAACAGATTAAAGTTAGCTAACCTTTAAATTTGATTTTGTTTCTAATTTTCTTTTAGGAAAGAAAATTAGTGGCGCCCTAAAACTGCCTTTTCTTTTTTTTTCTAATTTTTCTTGTTTAAGATCAATAAGTAACTAAGTCCTGCGAACTGGCTTAGTTGCTACCAAATTTAAGTGGTTAGTTAGGCAAGAACCTACATTACATCATAAAATCAATTTTTTTTATGTCAATCTGAAAATCTAGTTTCATTGTCATCCAACCATAAACTTTATTGTTTCAATGATGCTTAACTATACTTAGTGTTTCAAAGTGAGTGATTGTTTTATTTTTGATTTGCTTTCAATAGCACCAGACCAGGAAAACATAAAAAAATATTGCGATTATTTAATTGAAAATTATATATCTGAAGAATCTTTATTTCCTCCATTCCTTTGGGCAAAAAATTCAGCGGATCTTACTTGCACTACGAATGCCTGTGAATCCTTTCATAGCCATTTTAATAATTCTTTTTATAAAGCCCACCCGAATATATTTGTTTTTATTGAAAAACTAAAAGAATTTCAAATGGAGACCTATGTTAAAATGCAAAGTACACATATTATGTATAAAATGTATAAATTTACCACATCACATACTGCTGGATACATTCAGTCTTGTTCACTCTTCCGTACCTAATGGTTCCGTACCATCTGAAGATGATATTGGTTCACGTCCAGATGAAATTAATTCTCTCCAAGGTGGAAGTCATCCAAATTTCAGTAGACCTACACGTAGTAAAAAACTGCCTGAAAGACTTGAAGATTACGATCTTACCTAGGAAAATAGAATAACTACTTAAAAGGGGAAGATGCTGTATACTACTACTACCTAGGATATACGATTATGGTCACATAGTGGGCAGAGATAATTGTCAATTTAATTTTGATAGAGTTGTCACTAATTTTTGTATCTTTCTTATTTAAATATATTCTTTTGTAATTAACTAGTTGAATAAATATATTCCACAGTAGTTAACAATGGTCTACCACTTTTTAAGAGTTCAACAAATCAAGTTTATCCAATTGTTTGTAGTATTGCCAAAAGTAATGTGGTGGATATTGTAGGCATTTATTAAGGGAATGAAAAACCTGAAGATCCCAACTTATTTCTCGTTGATTTTGTAAATGATGCAGTAAATCTTATGAATAATGGTATGTTAATTCATAACAAACGTTACGATGTTAGAATTAAAGGTTTTATATGTGATGCCCCGGTCAAAGATTTTAAGTCTGTTAAAGGCCATAACGGTTATTTTTCTTGTACCAAATGCTGCATTGAGGGTGATTATATAGCTGGTCGAATATGCTTTCCTGGAGTTGATAATATTGTGAGGACCGATTCAGATTCAGATTCAACGAACAACAAATGCTTGTGAATCTTTTCACTCCAGGTATAATAAATCCTTTTACTGTGCTCATCCAAACATAAATGTATTTTTAGATGTACTTTTGCAGTTTCAGATCGACAAATACATAAAAATTAATAGTGTACACCTTATACCAAAAGTTCACACCAATGTATTAAAAAAACGAGATTTTATTAAAATGAAAATTAAAGAGCTAGAAGAAAATATAATTACAAAGTTTGAGTTTGTTAAAACAGTTTCGTATAGGTGTAAACCTAAGGTTTAGGGTATTTTTAGTTATTATTGTACCTTTATGTATGTTATGAAAGATTGAACCTCTTAACCTATAATCTACATAAAAAAATGTTAAGTGCAAAAGTTTATTTTATTTATGTTAACTAGATATTTTACGTTTAATACATTTTTATCCTTTTTATGTGTATCTTTTTATTTAAATTGATTTATTTCCAAATATATAAAATACAAATAATTACCTAAACTTTTAATCGGTACATTGATTTTTAAACTATATTTCAAGAATTTTAGCACAAATTGGCAACGTTGCGGCGCAGTTTACCTGAAATGGTGTTATTAATTAGTAAATACCTTTTTTCGAGGTGGGATGCAATTCGGATGTGACCTTTTCTTGGCCAGGTAAAAGTTGAATTTTTGGGATGCAATTCGGATCTCGCCACAAAGATTTCTTTTCAAAAAATTTCAAATATATCTGATTCGCTTGTTAAGATTGCTGTATCAATACCATGTAAATTTAACCGTAAACCTAG
Organism: Galerucella nymphaeae; assembly: GCA_963978555.1. Lineage (NCBI taxonomy): Eukaryota > Metazoa > Arthropoda > Insecta > Coleoptera > Chrysomelidae > Galerucella > Galerucella nymphaeae. The sequence continues at coordinate 21,349,383 of OZ021704.1, forward strand.
GAGCTTAAACGAGATTAAAAGGTGGAGGGCCACAGAGTTTAGACAATTTTTATTTTACACTGGACCATTAGTACTTGGAAATAATTTAAGTAGTTACAGATATTCAAAATTTTTTTCCCTTCATATTGCCTAGATAATTCTGTCGAATGAGAGATATTTTGTTCATATTCACTATGCATCAGAACTGTTGAAATATTTTGTTGGAACATTCAAGACTTTGTATCGTTCATAATGTTCATAACTTGTTGCATCTTACAGAGGATGTCAAAAATCATAGTCCAGTAGATAATTTCAGTGCATTCCCCTTTGAAAATTTTTTACAAAGCATTTTAAAATCAATTCGAAAGAATGACTAAACCTTACAGCAAATAATTAAAAGGCATACTGAGCATATAAAATTTAATACTAAAAAGGAAGTTCTCAAAAAATATCCCATGTCTAAGGATGAAGATTTTAATTTCCCTTTAATAAATAATATTCACATTTCTAGACAATATAAAAGCATTGTTTTCAGAGACTATATTCTTAAGACAGTGTTTCCAGATAACTGTTGCGGTTTAATTAACGGAAATATAATATTAGTCAAAGATATAGTTTTAATAGATAAATTCAAAATTATTAGCCAAAAATACAAGATTTGTAATAGTTTGTATCAAAATCCATGTAAATCAAGAGATTTTGGAATTTGTAATGTGCAGGTTGATGGTGTCAGTACACTGTACACTGTACACACACAATGTCAGTACACATTTAAAAGGTCTTTCAACTCCCTTTATAATGATGTAAAATTCAATGAATTTGAAAGACCTTTTAAATGATGGATCATTCGACCCCCCTTTTCATTTAAGATTTTAGGGATGATGCCACCCCCGCTTAAGGGGCTGCAAATGTTAAAGTGATTTTATGCCAATTTTGTGTCCCCCTCGAAAACAAAATCGACGGGTCCGAGGGATTTTTTTAAAAAGGAATCATCTGCCAGTAAATGCATCTGTTTCGTTTTCGGTGCGCCACCCTGTATATGTGTAATTGATACAAGTTTCAAAATAAAATAAGACAGATCTATTATTCTACTATTTAATGTAAAAAATATATGATTTTTTTTCAAATTTTTCCTACTCTGCTGCCAACATATTACTAAGATTAGACAATTTTGTTTCCTTTAACCAAGCTCATATCTATTACATTTTCCAATTTAGATTTGCTTTATTTGACAACTTTTCTCAGCTTGTAGAACAGCTACTTTTTGGCCCACTATTTTCAAATCACAGATTGTAACGTAGTGAGTGAGCATACGTGTGGACTGTTGTCCAATTTACTGATGACGGAACTGTGGAAGCAGTTCCATCTATTTGGATACAGGGGAAAACGTGCCACTGGCCCACATTTTCCATTCATAAACTTCTAAATGCGATTAGAAAATATGAACCCTTAAATACTTGTTGGCCTTGCCATGATGTCCGCATCTTCAGAAATGCAACTTTTAGTAAGTAATTTTTTACTATTCTGTATGGTAAGTGAATTAAAGATTTTGTGATAAATTTTCTTAAAACTTTGTTTTTATATTTTTGGATATACCACTTTTGTACTTTTGTGAAGTACAGTATTTTTATTAATGTTGAACAAAGAAGTTAGTACAAGTGTTACAAGTTTAATATCATGTAAAAATAGATGACTATTTAAAAGCTCAAGACAAGGCAAGGCAGGCTGAAAACACCAGTGACCTTAATACTGAAGAAGATTCATTAGCCACAAAAAAAAATCATCCAAAAAAAGCTTTCATCTAGTGACAGCAGTATGAGCAGCGAAGAAAGACAGCTTCCACCACCACCAAAATTGAAAAAAAATTCAACTGTCAAGAGACCATCAGCGACACTGGGTTACTGCACAAAATTAGAATGTAAATATGTTTGTATTTCAACTTGTGTTGTCATAAACCATCATATAGCCTAGCAAAAAATTGGAGTCCTGGATTGATACTTTTATATGTACAATATTCTAGTCGATTCATCCCTATTTACTGTCAAATTTATAAGGGAAAAGTGACTTCTCATTCTTAGATTAATGCAGTTTATGCATGTGATTTCCAGACTTCAATATTTTGTAAGACGATAACAAAAAATAGTTATATACCTACATTATATTTCGTATTGCCGTTCTCAAATTACAAAATAACCACTTGTAGTAGCAATTTTTTCTCGCTCGGTAGCACGAATGTTAAAAGTCATCACTCCCCGACCCCGCCCGATCTACCAACCACACCATCTCCTCTGCCACGGCTCCTCACTGCAATTTTTCGTGCGCTCGGGTACGGACAAGCTATGGGTCGAATATCGAGAAAGACACGTAAACAAAAGAAAAAGTTAAGAAAGTTACTACAAATATTGGATAGTTCAAGTAAGTATTTAATCGTTGCTCCTTTATTATTTTCAGCTTATTTCACATGTACTTATGTACCTTTATTCTGGATTATAAAAAAACTAGTATTCACATGATTTACTAGCATAGCTATCCACATCGGTGTATCCATTCGTACAAATGTACAAATGAACTGATTTGTGGTTTATTGATATACAGTATTCACATGAATTACTGTCTTCAATCTTATCGACAAACTTGTTTTTGACTATATACGTATATACTATATACAAAACATAGTTATCGTTTATCGTGCAATGTTATATTTTCACATGAATATTATAACATTACAACCTATTATTGGTTTTTAGTGATGAAGAAAAATGTTTTCTTAAGGATTATTCACATGAGTAATCTTAATGGAAAAATTTTAATTATCGATTAATGAGAATATAAAACCTGTTCAAACGCTTCGCTTTGGCGATTGCTAGTACACTGTTTTATGTTATTTACAGGTGAATCATACGCGTCATCGTCCCAAACTACAGGGACGGACTCTGATTCGGATGAACCCTCAATAAATCCTGTTCCAGCAGCCAAAGATGGAGGGGCTCAGAATATTTTAGAATTGCTAGGTAGTCAATCAACTGGGATCAAAGGCCCGGAAGTTAATCCAGATGTAGCAGCACTATTGTCTGGTTTCTTGCTTAACGGATTAGAGAAAGACTCACGCAAGGCAGCACTGGAATCTTATCCGTGTTTGGCTAATTGTTTGGCGCTCCAGCCCCCAACAATCAATCCGGAGATTCGGCCTTGTCTGAATACGGATGCAGCAAAACAGGACATATTTCTCAGCAAATTACAGACACAATTAGCAGCCGGTATAAGTGCATTAGCAGTTGACCTCGACAAACAATATGAACTAACGAAATCGGAGGCAACGGACGAATCTAGAAAGGAGCTGGAAAAATGCTGCACGCCAATAAAAATAATTGCAGATGTTTTTCACGCTCTTTCCCTGCATCGGCGTTATTCTATCCTACCGTTTCTGGATGCCAAGGTTAAAAAGGTCTCAGATACTTGTCCAATAGACGAATTTTTATTTGGAAAAGCGTTTCCGGACCACCTGAAAACGGCAAACGGAGCTCAGCGACTGGGTGCTTCAATTAAGAAGAAGGATAAAACGTCAAGAGCGGGAACTTCTACACTATCGGTCAATAAGAAGCCAGGAGATCCGAAGCTAGGTCAGTCAAAGTACTCATCTTCTTTAAACTCTCGGCGCCTGCACCACAAGTCTCGCATGAAAAAGGAAGAGGGGAGGCTACGTCCAGCAAGGTCTTACCGGAATTAGGGGAAGAGGTACATACTGTATATAATAATAATTATTATCATTATTATGCTGGTCGCTTATCCACAAATGTGGATAGATGGTCACATATTACCCATGATATTACTATTCTTACTTGGTTGTCTGGTTATAAAATGCCCTTCATTAAGCGGCCTAGGCAAATACGCTTACCTAAGCATTTTTATAAATTGCAAGAATCAGTTAGGCTGAATGATACCATTAATCAATTAATCTCTATAGGAGCAGTGTCAAAAACACCCCCAAAACCTGGACAGTTCTTATCTTCCTTTTTCTTAGTACCAAAACCTTGCGGATCTTTCAGATTCATTTTAAATTTAAAGGCGTTAAATGAGTTTCTGGAGCCACCCCATTTTAAACTGGAAGATTTCAGAACTGTGTTCAAACTAGTCTATCCTAATTGTTTCTTTACAAAGATAGATTTAAAAGATGCATATTTCATGTTACCGGTGCATAGAAAATTTAGAAAATATCTCACATTCAGGTTTCATGGAGTTTTTTACAATTTTAATTGTTTGCCCTTTGGGCTCTGTACAGCTCCATGGGTTTTTACGAAGATTATGAAACCAGTTTTAACATATTTAAGAACTAGAGATATAGTTTGCGTACTTTATTTAGATGATTTACTTATTATTAGTAATTCAATAAAAAGAGCTAATGAAGACTGTCAAGTTGCTAAGGATATACTAGAATATTTGGGATTCCTAATTAATTTTAATAAAAGCTGTATGATTCCATCCCAGCAATGTACCTTCCTGGGGTTTGTTTTCAATTCACGTAATCTCAACGTGTCCTTACCAACTGATAAGGTACATAATATTGTTGATCTTATAGTATCTCTTTTACGTCAAAATCAATGCTCCATTAGGTCATTAGCAAAGTTAATAGGGAAGCTAGTATCGGTTTGTCCTACAGTCGAATATGGTTGGATGCACCTTAAAATGCTAGAAAGAGTTAAATATTTGGCGCTTAAAAGAAGTGAGGGAAATTTCAATGCTACGGTAACAATTTCGGATGTAATGCAAACGGAAATGCGTTGGTGGCATAGTACCCTTATAGATAATAAAGGTATAACTATTATAACAAGTCGATATTTCGTGTTGGAGATCTTTTCTGACGCATCGTCAACAGGCTGGGGAGCTTACTGTGATGATACAGCTACACATGGTTTTTGGAGTGCAGAGGATGTTAAGAAACACATCAATTATTTAGAGATACTTGCCGCTTTCAATGCACTCAGATCTTTCGCACAAAATATGTCTGACTGCTCTATTCTTCTCAGAATAGATAATGTAACGGCCATAGCCTGTATAAATAGAATGGGTAGTGTGAGATTCAAACACCTTAATAATATTACAAGGAAAATTTGGGAATGGTGTGAAAATAAACATATTTTTATACTAGCGTCATATATAAATACTACAGAAAACCTCTATGTAGATAAAGAATCACGTTCAAAGTCCATCGATCTAGAATATGAATTGTCCAATTCAGCTTTTCGGAAGATATGTTCTAGTTTAGGGCAACCAACTATTGATTTATTCGCTACACAGCTAAATGCCAAATGTCCTAAATATATATCTTGGAAGCCGGATCCCGGCTCCTTAACGATCGACGCCTTTACAATATCCTGGAAAAACGAATTTTTCTATGCTTTTCCACCATTCGCCCTTATATCTAAATGCCTACAAAAGATTATTGCCGAACAAGCATGCGGAATTCTTGTAGTACCTAGCTGGACAACCCAACCATGGTACTCCGTTTTTAAGAAATTATAAACAAAAAGGGCGGTGATTTTTCCACCGACTAATACTCTTCTTTCCTCACCATTTAGGAACCGCCATCCGCTTTGGAGGAAACTTTCCCTGGAGGCTGGCAGTTTATCAGGGAGGCTTTTCTCAGACGAGGAGTCCCAGAGACGGGACTTCAAGGAATCAAGACATCTATTAGTTCATCTACCTTGAATCAATATTCGTCATACCTTAAAAAGTGGTGGTTGTTCTGTGCAGCAAAACAACATAATCCTTTTATTTACTCATTAAATTTAGTAATGATGTTTTTAAGTGACCAGTTTCAGAATGGTAGCTCTTATTCAACTCTGAATTCACAGCATGCTGCTGTAGTTCTAGTTTTTGAAATAAATAACTCGGATAAGGCTATTTTGAAACGTTTCCTAAAAGGGATTTATAACCAGAGGCCCTCGAAACCTAGATATCAATCTACTTGGGACACGCAACCAGTTTTAGAATATTTATCTACTTTATATCCGTTGCCAGATATCTCAATTATGCAATTAACTATGAAATTAGTCACATTATTGGCCTTAATCACTGGTCATCGATTACAGACGTTGACCTGTATACGTTTACAAAACATAACTCGTCACCCTGATAGATTAGAAATAAGAATAACAGATAGAATAAAAACTTCCTCGTCTAGAAATTTCCAGCCTCTACTAGTTATTCCTTACTTCCGGGAAAATCCAAGCCTCTGCTTAGCCTCAGTTATTGATTATTATCTGATAAAAACTAGGGATTTGCGACCAATCGATACGGACCAACTAATCTTAACAGTTAAAAGGCCTATTCGTCCAGTGTCTACACAAAGACTAAGTACATGGGTCAAGTTAACTCTTAAGGCAGGTGGTATTGATACCTCTGTTTTTTCTGGTTATAGCACTAGACACGCGGCTACGTCTGCGGCTTATAGAGCCGGAGTTTCTATTGAAATGATAAGAGAGAGGGCTGGTTGGACTCAAAAGTCAGAAATGTTTGCCAGGTTTTACAACCGTCCCCTTTGTGAAGATGCCACTCTATTTGCTAAGAGTATTTTAGGTTCAACTTAGGTTAAGAGAAATTTATAATTTTTTGTTAAATACCTATACGGTGACAAAACTCCTTATCACAAAAGGGAGCCAGGAGGATAGAATTTGGTCCTTTTATTCTAACTTATATCTTTATAATGCTAGAAAAATATTTGTAATAGATTGTAAAAATTATTTTTTGGAATTGTATATTTTGGGAATGAAGATAATTTTTATTTATTGTTCTTTCCCTCCCCATAATCCCAGATCGGTTTTCTTTAAACATCTACAAGTGGTTATTTTGTAATTTGAGAACGGCAATACGAAATATAATAAACTGGTCAATTGACTTACCTTAAGGAAAATTGAACCATATTATATGAGTATTGCCGTTCGAAGAATTACAAACCCACCCAGTTTCTTCACCCGTCCCATTACGCCGATTGGGATTATAGCTGGGTGAATTGCAGTGAGGAGCCATGGCAGAGGAGATGGTGTGGTTGGTAGATCGGGCGGGGTCGGGGAGTGATGACTTTTAACATTCGTGCTACCGAGCGAGGAAAAATTGCTACTACAAGTGGTTATTTTGTAATTCTTCGAACGGCAATACTCATATAATATGGTTCAATTTTCCTTAAGGTAAGTCAATTGACCAGTTTATTATACTTTGTTTTAAACTCTTCAGCATTAAAAAATAATACAGAAATTATCCCTGATGATAAATTCGAATAGAAAGTAAATCCAAATTGTAGAGTATTTGAAGCTTTTAACGGAACAATGTTCAAAAATTACCTAAATTGGTATTTGAAATGAAACCTACACATCTAAGGATGAGTGTATGGTTCAAAAAGAAAATAAGCGCGCAAGAAGTATTACCAGTTGTAAATGGCAATATTGACTTAGGTCAAATATTGTCTCGGTTAGACAAAATAGCTGGCAATGGTAATCTTATTAAATTAAAGCTTTATACTAGCGATAGAATTTTTAAAAAGTGCACTATAAAATAATTCAAGAGTAAAGGAAATGAGTTATGTAAAAGAGTTACTATTTATTTATGCGAATCGCCTAGGTTGATAGAAAAAAAAAAGAAAAATGAACTTATGACCAAATATCACGATAATCCCCTCTTAGGAGGACATTGTGGTTAAAAAAGGCTACTTAAAAAATTGAAGTCAGCCTACAGATGGCGTAACATGTCACGTGATGTAGCTAATTACGTAGGAAAATGCTATAAATGCAAAATAAACAAAACAAAAATTAAACATCGCGAACCAATGATTATTACCCCAACCCCTCAACAAGCTTTCGATATTGTATGCATAGATACCATCGGGCCTTTTCAAAAATCGAATCGCGGCTACAGTTACGCTGTAACTATACAGTGTGAATTAACAAAATACACTGTAATAATACCAATACTGAACAAAAAAGCAGTAACTGTGGCGAAAGCAATCGTTGAACATTTTATCTTAATTTACGGTCCCATGAAGGAAATTAGAACCGATATGGGACTAGAATACAAAAACGAATTAATTTTTAACATCTCAAAACTACTTTCAATAAAACATAGTATTTCAACTGCCTATCATAGTCAAACTATAGGGGGTATGTGAGCGTAATCTTAGGGTTTTTAACGAATATGTTCGCATGTATATTAATGAATCACTAACCGATTGGGATACTTGGACAGCTTACTATGCGTTTTGTTATAACACAACCCCAAGTAGCTACCATAATTACACGCACTTCGAATTAGTCTTTGGGAGGAATGTAAATATTCCCGGAACTCTAATGGGTTCTAGCATTGATCCTCTGTATAATTTGGACGCTTATGATCAGGAGGTACGCTACAAACTACAAGTGGCTCATAAAAGGGCTAAAGAGCATCTAGAAAAAACCAAAAGGGAGCGTAAAGTTGAATATGATGTCGGTACCGATGAGTTAATACTACAACATGGTGATCTTGTTACTCTGACAAATAATAAAAACAGGAGTAAATTCGAAAAACTCTATAATGGTCCCTTTACGGTAATTTCCACAAATGGCCCAAATTGCGTTATTAGTAACTTTAAGGATAAAGAAATGACTGTACACAAAAATCGATTACAAAAATACGCCTAAATAAACAATAATTGTATAGTTTTGTTATTTACCATTTTTTTACGTTATAAGGGAGCTCCTGAAAAATTATGTATTTTTAGCTCATACTGTATAATTAATTTCAATTTCATTTCAGTCAATTTGTACATATCTATTGTCAGCAAAATATTACATTTAATCATGGTTCACTAGTTGAATATTTTTAAATCTATTTTTGTGTTTATTGGAATTCACTTACTCTGCAAGTTTGTTGTTATTCTAAGGAATTTACAAAAATCAAGTTTTCTAGTGCTCTGTCATTTGTTTATTCGTGATGAATAGCTTCTTAGGACAATGCCCTTCACAAGTGGCCATAGTGAAGGTCATTCTCCTCAAAGGAGGAAGGTGTAACGTCTTTTGTTTACATTAGAGTTCAATAGTAGTTTTTACGCAACAGTTGAACCAACTGTATTAGTAATTTCAAATTACATAGAAATCGCTGATTCTAACTAGCATGCAGAATATACTTATTGTTTTGTCTATTAAAATATATGAATTGCTTTGATGACATTATTATTATGTTAATTGCTTTCATTCTATTCTTTTTCAATTGAAATTAACTTGTAACAAATTCGGTCTCTGGAGTTTCAATTATATAATAGTTGCCGAATAATTATCGATATCCTGAACTTCCATTACAAGTACAGGGTGTTTCAAAAAAATGTAACACCGTCTCTAGGATAGGTAAAAAACTGAAAAATAATTGGGGTTAGGTTAGGTTAGATAAAGGGCGTTGAAGAAAATAAAAAATTACACATTTCTTACGATTTTGCCGAAACTACTGGCACCATTGTAACGAAATTTTATACGAATATGTTTTGGAAGCTGATATATCCCATGAATTTGTTTTTATAACTAACTCTCATAGAGGGCGCTAGTTACACGATTCATACAACGTATTATTCAACATAACTGTTTTGAGGGTAGAATTATTAGTCAAAACTCCAAGTGAACATAAACATCGTTTAATTTTACACCAAAAAGGTACTCTTGGTAAAACTCGATATTATGTACCGTTTTCGGAATATTTTGATTTGAAAATAATGAAGTAATAACCGCTCCTGGTATAAACTAATGATGGTGCCAGTAGTTTCGGCAAAATCGTAAGAAATGTGTAATTTTTTATTTTCTTCAACGCCCTTTATCTTGAAAACGGATGGCGTTAAAAAAATATTTTACTGAGCAAACCCCAATTATTTTTCAGTTTTTTACCTATCCTAGAGACGGTGTTACCTTTTTTTGAAACACCCTGTATATGTACGGTTTTGATGGTGAAGAGTTTGTTAAATGTGACTTGGGAAACGAGTCTTTTGACACAAAAAAATATGTGATATGTAGTTAACAAACGTACTAGGGTTATGTTGAATGTTGAAATTTTCGAGAATTTGTCTAGACTGGACATTTTGCGTTTTGAGCCCCAGGAAATTACGTGGATTAATGGTGTGCCAGGTTGTGGTGAATCTACATTCGTGGCTGGTAGTGTTGTGGATGTGACTAACACTTTGGTGGTGTGTACCACTCAGGAAGGTGTGAAAGATCTCACCTTGAAATTGGAGAAGTTAGGAAAGAAAGGTAGTGGGGGTGCTAAGAAATATAGGACTGTGGCTTCAGTGCTGGTTAATAATGTAAACAAAAATATGTAAATTTGATTGTGGATGAGGCTTTGATGCTGCATCCAGGAGTTATTGGATTTTTGTGTTTGTTGACAGATTGTAAGACGTTGTTGATGGTTGGGGATGAGCAACAAATACCGTACATAGACTTTACTCACGTTTGCGATCTTAGATTTGCTAATTTTGAAAAATTATTTAATTGTAGTGGGGAACTGAATTGTACTTTTAGGTGTCCTCTTGATGTGGTGTACTCTTTAAAGAATGAGTATAGCGGGATTTATTCTGCTAGTAGAGTGGTTCGAAGTCTGGAGGTGAAGCCTTGGAGCGGGAGTAGTTTTACGACGGATGAGAAACTGGATGGAGATGTGTTGTACATGACGTTTACACAGGCTGAGAAGGAGGAGTTGAGGCCCAGGGTCTTACTTTTGGGACTGTGAATTTGGTACGCATGAAGAATAAGCCCCAAATGATTTACGACTCCTTGCCTCATATTGTGGTGGCTATATCGAGACACACGCGGAAGATGGTTTACTACTCTGATGTTGATGACACTTTGAAGAAGAAGGTAGCGGTAACCAGACAGAAATTTAAATGCACCTCTTTTGTTTAATGATGATATGGATCCACTTGTTGTTGGGGACATGTTGTGTAAAAACTTTGTAATTTCCGCTTTTGATGAAAAGTACGTTGACCAGTTAGTAATTATGCAGCAAGAGTTCTAGACCATTTTCGCGATTTTAACATGGTAATCTCCATAAGAAAATCTAAGGTCCGAAATCTCCGAAATTGTCTCATTTTGGAGTGGGGTTGAAACTCAATCTACGCATGCGCTACGTTGATGGATAGGTGACGTCACAGGGGTAACGACTAAAATAATGAAAAAATTCCAACTACCCTCGTTCATCCCCCACGCATCATCCCTCCCACTAAAAGTTGACCAATCATAGCAAACGACATATCGTTGGAAAGTCCTTAACGTCTATTGTATTAGAAAAATAATAGAAAAATTCCACGTCTCAAAAGGCCTTAACGCCTATACGACTCCCCAAATACCCTTTGGACCCCATTGGACCATATCTTGTGACCCCATTGGACCACCCCTCATGACCCATTGGACTAACCCTCATGTCCCATTGGACCACCCAAAATTCACTTGTGACCCCATAGGACCACCTAAATATTGACCCCCAAATTACTGTTTAGGACCCTCAAATTTTGATACCTCATCAGCGTGAATCATCAACTTTTTTTGAATGTTCACCCAAATAATGATCCCAAAATTACTGTTTAGGACCCTCAAATTTCAATACCTCATCAGCCGGGCGCGAACCATCAACCTTTGCGTCTGTAACAATTCGTCTAACGCATTCAGCTATTAGTACTCATAAGTGTTAGATGCAAGGAGAGGTTTAATCGATGCAGTTGAAAGTCATACGTATTATGTATACAATTATTATTGAGGTCATTAGATAGTTTCTCTTGAAGGTAATTATTAAAATTTTTAAAAAATTCAATTTGTATTTAAGCTTAGGATTTTCCTATGAAATTCATTCGTTTCTTGTTTTTTGATCTAATCATCAACCTTCAATAAACAACAGGTAAGACATTTATTTTAATTTCACTTGGAATTAAAATTAGTAATATATTATTATACCGTTTTATCAAGAACAAACAGAATTTGAAATGATTTAATTTATTATTATTTTTTTAGTAAAAATGGATCTTAAAGCAATAAATTTTTCATCACTTCTAGAAAAAAACCCGAAACCAACCAAAAAATTAATAGATTTTAAATTGGGGGAACCTAAGAAAATAATTTCAGGAAAATTGGTACAGAGTAAATTTGGGGACACGGTGCTGCTGGAACTGGAAAAAGAAGTGACATTTCTTCCGCAGAGGGTAACAGAAACGTATAAACTTTTTATAAAATATTTTGAAGAAGGGAAGTACTCATTAATATTTAAAGGAGCGGTGGACATTGGAAAACCGAATCCAGCGGCATCTTTTGAAATTGTTGAAATCTAATTGGTGAGTTATATTTTTATAAATAGTTATGATATCATGGGTAAATATCACAGTATTTAAAATTGATGAATCTATCAAGGTAATTAGAGCGAACTCCGCTGAAAACAAATCAATAAAATTAATTAATGAACATAATTATATTAAACAGATTTTATTTACATCAAACATGTATTTGTTTAATAGCTAAGTTACATGAATGACATCTTGACTGTGATGTAGGTGGTCCATCGATGTGAGTTTGCCAGTCTGGACGATTGTAATGTATAAAACAAGGCAGTTGGATTTGTAAATCAAAATTGTCTCGATATGCTCTTGGTAATTTATACCATGCATATAATAACTCAAGTGGTTGCGCCTTGTGAATTAAATAATCCACTGGAAACTTCTCAAGTTCTTCTTCATTAAACTGATATAATTGTCGCTTGTATAGCCAATGATCCTTCATTGGACAAATACAATTTTCTAAATGATAATGCTGTTGGATATTCATCTTTTTATTTTTTGTATTCACTTTTGGAGTTATCAATATACTGTTTAGATTCATTGATTTTTCAACGTTTATATTTTTGATTTTGGAGTGGGGTGATACAATTTTTCCTTGAGAGCATGATGTAATTTTAGAAATAAATGAGATTTTTTTTTTTCAGATATTTCACGACTAGAAAATATCTTTGAATTATTCTAATAGCGATAGTAGTAGAATCATAAAAATTGTTCATATGAATTTTTATCAAGATAATGACATATTTTTGGGAGAACGTCAATTATCTCTGAATACATATAAAACAAAATACGTAAAGGTCGGTTTATCACCTTATTTAAATTATGATCCATGTGTCGGGATATTTGGAACCAAAAATACTCATTTTATATTCAGTCCGCAAGAATGGAACATTTTTTTATCATGTAGAAATGATATTGATGACTTTTTATTTAGATCAACAAACAACAAGAATATGGAACCGTTAGATATGGGTGAATTTGATTTGATATTTAAACGATTATCATTCGGGAATGTGATGAAAATTTATAGAGGTGATTCTTGTATTTATTTAAGAGCTGATACTACTTCAATGTTATGGAAAATGTTACCACTCATTGAAAATAGATTAACAGACTTGAAAAATTTACAATTTGCTAGTTCATTGAAAATTTTACAAATGGGAATAAAAGATTCCACCAATCCAGTAACTACAGCTTTGAATATAATTGAACCCATAAAACATTTAAATAACGAGACATACGCTATCGCATTAGAAATAATATATAGATATCCTCAGTTACTTAAAGAGGAAGATTTACAGCTATGAAGAATAATAGACAGCATACAAATGAAGCAAAGAAAACTATTCACTTTGATGAAACAAGAAACAAAATTCATTTATTAATAACTTGGAAATATGCATATCAACAAGCGAGACAAGGATCATCATGGATCATTGCAGCATGTGACCGACTACGATTTATGCAACGAATTATTAAAATTTCCCAAATTATAGATCCAATATTGGATATAAAACATAGATGTAAGGTTTATGATAAAATGTGTAAATAAATTGTCAATCAGTTTATATAATTTTATTAAAACATTAAAAACAATTAAACAATGCTATTTTTATTTATCCATGATTTAGAATCCATCCCAAGCCATTTCACTAATAACCGATCACCTTTTCGTTTCAAGACCCTCTCTATTAGAAACACATCAGGATATTTAACTTTTTGCAATTCCTCCCTGTAAAATCCACCTTGTATTTCTTCGTTCTTATCATCTTCTAATATGTAAGTTGTTGGATTGGTTAGTTTCACTTTCTTTATTTTGAAAACTTCGGCAGTCCAATTTGGAGTATATTCCTTCTTAAAGACATGTCGATACTTGCTAATTCGAACAAAATCTCCTTTTTTAAAATTTGATGATCTTGGATCAATAGTTTTTAGGTGATTATATGCAGTAATAGACTTTGCATTTTTATCATTTATTTCACTAGGAATGGCACCTGTAGTGGAATGTCTTGTATTATTATATTTCGCTACAATATTAGGTAGAATCGTCAACCATTTATAGGATCCTTGCATGCTAAACTGTTTCCATAGCATAGTTTTTAGAGTACGAATTACTCGTTCTGCTATACTTGCTTTTAAATTGGAGAAGGTACTGTAATGGTTAATACCATACTTTTTCATGAGCTCTTGAAAATTCCTATTATAAAATTCAGTTCCGTTGTCGGTTTGAAGATTTTTAGGTGGAACGTTCATTTGGTCTAAGATATGCTTCATAGCTAATGTGATTTCTTCACCAGTTTTTTTCTTAATAGCCTCAGCCCACACATATTTACTGAAAGCATTAATTACAACGAGGATGTAATTGTATCCTCTATTAGTTTTCGAAAAAGGAGTAAGAATGGCTAGATCAGCCTGAATCAGATCATTAAGTCCTTTAATTACAACATGTCTTCTTCTATAATTGATTCTTGCCGGTTTATGAAGTTCATGCACAACTTGTGCTTTACTCATTTTTCACTACTGGACACTGCACTATGAATTCAATGCAAATAGAAGAAGGTGTACCTAATTTAAATAGGATTTTATCACCTTTCTTATAACTTTTACCACCAATTTCATTGAATTTCAACGATTTCTCGTTAACTAAAACTTCCCCGTCTGCAGTGTATGTCGAACATGTTCAATTTTAGCATCGTAGGGGAAAAGAAAAGTTGTACCTGCATTGTCCAACACATAATAATTCTTATTTAAGTTAGTTTTTTTTTCACCTTTCAATCTAATAATGTTTTTAACGTGATAATCAAATGAGTCACAAATATAAAATTGCGCATTTAGTTTTGGAACCGACTTGGACGACGATGATGATGATTGTAAATAGTGTTGATTAAATCTATTAAGAGGCATTGTTTGAATGATGTATGTAATATGAAAAGTATTATATTTATAATAACGTAGAGCCAGAGTTCGTCACCCACCTTGAAGAGGACATTCTATTACAAATTCAATATATGGATATTTCTCATCTCCTATGAAAATAGAAATCTTTTCACCCTTCGTTATAGATTGCTGGTTGAGAACGCTTAAATTTTGAATCTTATTTTGATAAAGTATTTTTGCTTCAATTTTCGGTGGTGGTGGTGGTGGTGATATGTTGCTATTAATATTTACAACTTTTCCACTTACTGGAAAAGTATATTCAACATTATTATTATTATTTAATACATAGTTTAATTTACTAACTTTTTTGTCTATATGTCCGCTAATATTAATAATTACTAAACTTCGAATGTCTGCAGGTTGACAAATATAAAATGGTGGTGGTTGTAGTACCTCATCATCATCATCCTTATTATTTGAACGTGTAGGAGTGAGATAATGTTGGTTAAACTTGTTTAACGGCATTATAACTACTACTATTGTGAATTCAAGTAACGTTATCTATTTTATGCTATTATACCACCTTCCCTTAGTTCTTCAACAATAGACACTATTTCATTTTGGTGAGCATTATTACCAGCTTGTTTTGAAGCTACAAGTAAGCGTAATCTATCGATCAATTCATTGAAATCGTCAAAATATTTATAATCGATGGGATTTTGGGAATATTGCATCATTGTTAAACCTTTCCCACCCCTCAGTTTTGCTGCTATTTGTCTTGTCATAGTGGGAACTGAAAAGGCTCGTTCTCTTGGTGCAACAAGAGGAATTCCTAGGAAAGGTTGAATAGCGTTAGTAAATTTATTTCTTAATTTTGCAGGAATTCTCCGTTTTGGTAATTTTCTATTATTTTTTGTGTATAGGGCATTCGTTCTCTGTAAAATGTCAACATATTCCTTTGCATCATTTTGAGTGAAAATGTGTGGGTCTGTTTTGAATAACAGTTCATACAGACCTGGAGTACCCTTGTAGGTAATACCTTGTATTTTTAAATCAGGTCCGATAAAGTCAATTGGAGAATCACCAATAGAGAATTTTTCTAGCTGCAAATCATGATAGACTCCAAGAGTATTATCAAATTGTCCTTCAGTGTCAGCAATACCTTCCCTTATGTACACTCTAGGTAAGGGATTTTCAAACTGTTCGTAATATTGTTGAATACCTTGGTCGGTGGTCATTCGACCGAGCTCACGGATACTTTCATCCATAAATCTACTAATATTTTCATCACTACTGTACCCTAAAGTTTCATTTGGCTCAAACGCATCATCATCATCATCATCCTCATTTGTATTAGAACTGAAAACATCCTCTTTGGGATGTGAATTGAAAGCAAGTGCATAATCGGAAGGCTTTGGTTGATATTTCGAACTTGATAGATTCAGGTGGGATTCTTCTTCTTTTGGTGATGATGATGATGGTTCTTGTTTAATCAATTCTTGTTTCTCGATAGTTGATATTAGTTGTTTTAGCGGTTGGGTAATGGGCTCATAGGTTTGTTCCAGTCGTGTTTGAGATTGGTTTGTGTATCGCTTCAAACTTTTATACTTTTTTCGAAGCGCCTGCCTAGCTTTGACCAGTCGTTGAGTTAGTTTACGATTCATGTTGGGTTTTAAATTGCAGACCATATTGACTTTTCTCCTTATATATGAATGTATCTATCAAATCCTTTTCTATAACGACCACCAGATGCTATTTCAGAATCTTTATCGATAGTAAGAAATCCATACTTTTCCCCCCAACAGTATGAACAAATGTCTTTAAATTTTTGGAATGACATGTCAATATGAACATGATCATCATAGATGTGTTTTAAATTGGTGAAATCTTGTTGAAAAATTATCAGGAGATTGGCATTATCTCGAATTAATTGTTTTGGAATAGCCGAATAAGTTTGACTTAAGTAAAAACAATCTGTAGATTTATGTCGACCGAAACAAAAGTAACTTTGAATGGGTTTTTGATCGCGGGAAGCCACTACATCATCAAATATAATAATTGAATTGATTTTTATGGCATCTGGAGTAATTATATCATCAGAATTGTTAAATTTCTCATATCCAATCTCTTTCATGGGTTGAATTAAATTACGTAAATAAGCATATTTTGGTTGATGTAAACTCTTGGAATATATATATAAATTTTCAAATCTTAAGCCGTTAGGATGATCTATTAAGGATAACATAGCATTAGTTTTACCACAACCACTGGGACCGATGATTAATGCTCGTTTAGAGTCTCCACCAAATAAATATCCATGTTTACCTGCAGTACGTTGTTCACTGCTCAAATCATAATTTTCAACAGGTAAAGCTGAAAAATGTTTTGCAATCTTCATCTTATATAAATAGTTAACAACACTGAGAGTATTTATAGGGTGATCAGAGTATATAAAGAGAATCATGGCTAAACGAAAACAGTTACAATCACATCGTCGTCATCACAAAGGTGGAGATTTAGTTTCATTAATTAATAAACTACCATTCGAACTTCATTTACCTGGTGGATACGAATATTGTGGACCAAACACAAAACTAGAACAAAGACTACAACGAAATGATAGGGGAATTAATATTTTAGATCAAGCTTGTAAGGAACACGATATAGCATACGCAAAAAATAATAATCTACAGGAAAGACATAAAGCAGATCAGGTATTGGAGGATAAAGCTTGGGAACGAGTTAAATCCAAGGACGCTACATTAGGTGAAAAAGTAGCTTCATTGTTTGTCACTGCAGTCATGAAAGGAAAACGTAAACTTGGTTTGGGTGTAGGAATTAAAAAAAGTCGTTGTCGTGGTGGTAATTTACTTCAGAAAAAACCTAAAAAACGTATAATTCAAACACCGACGACTAAAATAGGTGGATTTTTACCATTGATATTACCACTGTTAGGTGCATTAGGAGCTCTAGGAGGTGGAGCAGCTGGAATTGCAAAGGCAGTAAATGATGCAAAGTATAATAATCAACAATTAACTGAACAAAAACGACATGATATGGCTATGGAATTGAAACAGGGGAAAGGTTTGAAAGAAAAAAACGTCAAAAAAAGCCAAGAAGGCAACTAAGACATAAAGGAAAAGGTCTTTATCTAAGACCATACAAAGGAGAAGGAACAACAAAAAACTGAAATTGCCCCATCGTGGGCTTACCGATGAAGATCTGTGGAAATATGTTAAAATATTGAAAATACTTTTTTTTAGGGGAGTTTTCATGAGAGATAGTTTACCAAAGAAAATTCATAAACATGAATGTGGTATTTTGAATATGGATACAGTTAGAGGAGACGGAACACATTGGACATCATACGTAAAATCAGACAAGGAAATTATTTACTTTGATAGTTATGGAAATTTACCTCCACCAATGGAACTGATCGAGTATTTTCATAGTAACGGTCCAGTATATATAACATACAATTATGATAGACTACAGAACAATTCGTATAGTTGTGGTCATCACTCACTTCAATTCATTCATAAATATTTCAATCGTAATATTTAAACTTCTTATAAAGTTGAAATGTCATTTTCCGTTACACTAAGTGGTGCATCATCTATTCTTAATTATAATTTCAATCCTCCCATTTACTTGGATGATAAATATGACTATGAAGTTGGTTTAGTTAATTTCAATAGTTTCAATACAATACCAAATATTGATGAAACTAATAATAGATTTATTTTCGGAGGTCCAACTATATATCATACAATAATTATACCTAAAGGTGCTTATGAACTTAATGAAATAATTCAATATATTAAACAACACATGCTTACAGTAGCATCAGATTCAACAATTGACATAGTCCCAAATCTAAACACATCTCACGTATCAATTTCTAGTAATAAGACAATTTCATTCTTAACTGATGACTCAATTGGTAAAGTATTTGGATTTGGAAAAGTTGTGTTAAATCCCAATGTGACACACACCTCTACAAAACCTATAAATATTTTACAAGTTAATTCTATTGGAATAGATTGTGACATTGCTGTTGGATCATATCTCAATGGACATCCTGTTCACATTATCCATCAATTTTTTCCTACTGTTCCTAGTGGCTATAAAATAGTTGAATCTCCTCAAAATATCTTGTATTATCCTGTAAGTGTTAAAACAATTAACAACATAACTGTAAAAATTATTGATCAGAGTGGTAACGTTATAAATTTTCAAGACGAGGAGATTACTATTACTTTACATATTCGACAACAAAAATGGTCTTAAAATTTTCCCATCCATATGCTGAAAAAAACTATAAAAGATTGCTGAATAAACCGTCTACAATTAGTTTGTGTGAGAGAATAGCCGTCATAACGCCTAAAAATGAACGTTTTTTAAAATCACTCGGTTTTAAGTTATTAATATAAATGGATATATTACAAGTCACTCATGAGCCCTTCAATGACATGGCTGTGGAGGATTATGAATATCACACATACCAACCATATATTACCGGAAAGTTGAATTATAATGATGAGATTCGTATTGTAGTGCAAGATTTAGATTGTATAACATATCCGGCTGACAGTTATCTTGAGATTACGGGGAAAATTTTAACTGAAACCAACACAGTACCTACAAAATTGAAATTCATTAATAATGCAATAGCTTTTTTATTCCGTGAAATTCGATATGAACTGAACGGTGTTGTAGTTGATTCAGTAAGAGATATTGGTCTTGTTTCAACAATGAAAAATTATTTATCTTATAATTCAAATGAAACAATTTTTCTAAATAATTCTGGATGGTTTCCTAAGGAAGACGTCAAGTTGTCAGACAAAAATGGAAATTTTAACGTGTGTATACCCTTGAAATTATGGTCAGGAATCTTTGAAGATTTCAATAAAATAATCTTAAACATGAAACAAGAGCTAATATTGGTGAGATCTAGTGATGATAGAGACTCAGTCACACATACAGATGAATCGGAAAAACCTAAAATTGAATTAACTCACATCAGTTGGAGAATACCTCACGTGAAACCCAACATAAAACATGAATTACATCTAAACAAAATTATTCAAAGTAACATGGAACTACCAATCAAATTCAGATCTTGGCAATTGATTGAGTATCCCAGCTTACCGAAAACGTCTCGCCACACTTGGGCTGTAAAAACTAGTACAAAAGTAGAGACACCTAGACACATTGTAATTGGATTCCAAAATAATGCTAGGGGTCACATAAAAGAAAATATGAGTCAATTTAAACATCTGAATTTGAAGAATATTAAGGTATTTCTCAATTCTGAGAAGTATCCATACAATGATTTACTTTTAGATTTTACAAACAATAGTTTTGCTACGTTATATAAAATGTTTGCTGATTTTCAAACTTCTTATTATAGCCGTTCAAACAGTGAACCTATTTTCACACCTGACGAATTTAGAGATACAGCTCCCTTAATTCATATAGATTGCTCAAGGCAGAAGGAACTAATACAGTCTGGATCTGTAGTTCTTCGAATAGAATTTGAGTTAAATGCTCCCATTACGAGTGATATTTCTGCATATTGTTTAATCTTTCATGAAAAACAATTTTCCTATAATCCATTAACTAAAATTGTTAAGCAATACTGATGTGGAAAAAACATAGCGCGCATGATTGACATGCAATATAAAAGAAGGGGTTACTACATATTCTTCATTAAATATGAATACCCGTGAGTATCAAATTGCTCTTAGTCAGTTTCTTTTCAAATTAACACGTCTCAAACGTGACATAAAATATTATGAACAATATAAAGGTGCGGTAACTAAATTGCAACAATTACAAATATGAAAGTCGTTTTAGATATTCAAGGTTTTAAGATTGAAAATAATAAGTTCATCGTTAAAGAATTTGCAGCTTATGATGGTCATCAGGTATGTCACTATATTTTCAAATCACCATTTCCTCTACATATGTTACCTCCAGACTTACATAGACAAGCAGCTTGGTTAATGAAAAATCATCATGGAATCGATTGGAATATTGGTTATACACATTTACACAAATTAAAAAATATCGTAAAAGACATTACTGAAAATGCTGACATGGTTTTCGTGAAAGGAAAAGAAAAAACCAATTTCATTCAAAAATATTCCACCGCACCTGTATATGAATTAGATGAAAATCCACCATTAGCAGCCTCGACACCAAAATGTTTTTATCATAAGATTAATCCATCTATTTGCGCTTTAAAAAATGCTTATACATTATATGAACATTTTGTAATGGATGAAAAATAAAAGAATATTATTTAATTAACTTGTGTTTTATTTACTACAAACTGATGAGTAAACCTTATTTTGTATAAATACTCTTGCCATTTTAAGTAAGTAATATATAACAATAATAATTAATAAAATCAATACTATATATGTTAAAATGTACAATTTATCAATTTTTTCACTTATGTTTGTCTTCTCCATAGAAATATCATCAATAATCGCATGCTGCCATTGGGTTTGATCACCTTCGGAATTGTCATCAAATATTATTTTTAATTTGTAACTAAAATATAATAAATTCGTTTCTGGAATTTCAATATGGTATACAGAAAGGTGACCATTATTTATTTTGGTAACACTCAACAAACTCCATTCTGATCGATTGCATTCTTCTCTTATATTTTTCATATCAAAACATATTGCAACATGTTTTGCATTCTCTGGTACATTTGTGTATAGTATATTATTTGAAACGGCCACCAAAATAATGAAGTTTAAATTTAAGGAAGTCATTCTTTTTAGATTTATGTTTCCTTCTTGTTGTTCTGAGGATGTTGTAAGACTGACAGTCTTTTGATTATTTTCTTCTAATATTCCAATCTCGTTGTCGTGGAGGTAAAAAATATCCGCAATATATCTCTTTTTCATCTAATGGGTCTAATTCATGAAACCAACTATTATCTATATATTCAGGAAATTTTCTCAGTGGTCTTGTTTGATTACATTCAGCCGTACACAAACCAATTAATAATTTTTGTTTACAACTCCAAATTTTTTCAAGTTTAAAAGTTTTACGTAACACTTTTCTACAAACTAAACAAACTATTGTTTCAAAAATTCTACACTTAGGTGTATCAAATAGATTATTCATTATGCAAACTATTATACTAACATTTTTTCATCAGTATGTTTACAATTTTAATGATTTCCTTCACTACTTACATATACTTAGAGATAACGTAAATTACTATATCACTCTACAACCAATACAATATTAATTATATGAATTCAAGATGAAGATCCAAAACCATTTTCTCCTCTCTCTGTAAAACTTAAATTATCCACCTCTTCAATAATCGGAATAGAACATTTTTCACAAATAAGTTGAGCGACTTTGTCTCCTCTCTCAAATTTGTTGACGAATTATATAATAAGATTTTAATTGTACCTCTATAATCAGCATCAATTACACCTGCAAACACTTCTATTCCATTTTTAAGCGCTATGCCAGATCGTGGTGCTATCCTTCCATAAACTCCCTGTGGTAGTTCTAATTTTAACCCACTATCTACGAGGAATCTTTCTCTTGAACCTATAGTAAAATGTATAGATGTTTGTAAATCACATCCCGCAGATTGCGATGTAGCTCTTGTTGGAATAAAAGCGTTTGGACTTGTTCTCAACACTTTTAAAACCTTAAAGATTTCAAAATTATTAATAAAAAATAAAACGAAATTTTAAACTTACCACATTTTCTGGTTTTTTCCTATTCATGTTCTTTTTCTTCTTTCGTATTCAGGTAGTGATACTTTATTAGAAACGGCCTTCTATCGGTATACATATATACACAGATTTAAGATTTTTTTTCAAATAATAAACTATCTAAAATGACCTTAATTGCATGCACTATTGCGTAAGACTCTCGATTGCATTAGTTGCCTCTGGCGTAACAGGATGGTCATAGCAAAGTATTATACACTATCCCATTGAAAATATATTAATTGCGTATATAATTTATGCATAATAGCCTTGGGCGGGCATGATTCCTATATTTTCCATACAAACACAGCGCATTCTCATTCTATTATTTATACAGGATGGTTCTACCAAAATATTTAGCATAATATACTGATTCACATGAAGATTGAAATTTTTGAAAAATCCCATTGAAAATATAGTCATTTGGTATACGTAAGACTTTCAATTGCATCGATTAACTCTGATAGATTTAACAGGATGATTATAGTAAAATATCATACACTTTTAAAAATATATTTAAATATAATACATTTGTTTTTAAACAAATGGTGATTTACCACTGAGTGTTGAAGAAGGGCACTAACCATTATTATATTTTTATTTAACATATAAAGATTTATTGAAAAAAATATAAAATTGGGTTTTATTAAAACACCTTGTCTACAATAATAACACGTTTTTTGCGCTCCGATAATAGAATGCTATACTGAACGGTTTTTCAAACGATACGTCGTTTTGAACATTCTGTATATTCATCAACTTTTCCATAAAAATATTTGTTTTACAATCTTTAAGACAAAGAGAGATACTAATATGTCGATAAAAACTAGATAAATAATATATTAATAAACTATCTAATGACCTCAATAATAATTGTATACATAATACGTATGACTTTCAACTGCATCGATTAAACCTCTCCTTGCATCTAACACTTATGAGTGCTAATAGCTATATGCGTTAGACGAATTGTTACAGACGCGAAGGTTGATGGTTCGCGCCCGGCTGATGGGGTATTGAAATTTGAGGGTCCTAAACAGTAATTTTGGGATCAATATTTGGGTGAACATTTAAAAAAAGTTGATGATTCACGCTGATGAGGTATCAAAATTTGAGGGTCCTAAACAGTAATTTTGAGGTCAATATTTGGGTGGACATACGCAAAAGTTAATGGTTCGCGCCCGGCTGATGATGATAGGATGTATTGAAATTTGAGGGTCCTAAACAGTAATTTGGGGGTCAATATTTGGGTGGTCCAATGGAACATGAGAGGTGGTCCAATGGGTCATGAGGGGTGGTCCAATGGGGTCACAAGATATGGTCCAATGGGGTCCAAAGGGTATTTGGGAAGTCGTATAGGCGTTAAGGACTTTTGAGACGTAGAATTTTTCTATTATTTTTCAAATACAATAGACGTTAAGGCCTTTCTAACGAGATGTCGTTTGCTATAATTGGTCAACTTTTAGTGGGAGGGATGATGCGTGGGGGATAAACGGGGGTAGTTGGAATTTTTTCATTATTTTATTCGTTACCCCTGTGACGTCACCTATCCATCAACGTAGCGCATGCGTAGATTGAGTTTTACCCCCACTCCAAAATGAGACAATTTCGGAGATTTCGGACCTTAGATTTTTTTATGGAGATTACCATGTTAAAATCGCGAAAATGGTCTAGAATCGGTGCTGCACAATTACTCCAGTTGGAGAAGTTTAGGGATGACCCTGTGGGGATTAGCGAAGAGCTGGCTTGAAGAAGACGATGGCTGGAAATTGTCTTGAATTCGCCTGGAGTTTGCTGGGAACTAGCCGTATACTTTGCCGTAAACTTGCCGGCTGCAGAGCAACCAGACAATAGAAAATTGTTCACCAAAGAAATAAATAAAATAAATTAAAAGATGTTGCCTTCAAGGTGGCAGTTAGAAGAAAGAAAGAGATCCTTTCGAAAATTGAAATTTCGAACATCGACTAACAAAAATGGAAGGGGAATTTGAAAAAAATTAATGTTTTATTTTGGAGTGGCTAATGCGACAAGGAAACGGCATTTTTAGAAACAAAGCAGAAATTTGGGAGGAAGTGACTAATGAGCCACAAAAATTCACTAAATAAAATTGACGAAAAGGTAATAGCTGAACAGCATGTTACAAAGTATTCGACCCATTCTCAAAACCACGGATATATTTGTAACAATTGAAAGAAGTCGCTAGAAACTGTTATAAGAAGAGAAATTGATTAGAACAACTTCATGTATGCCCGCAAGAAAATTTTGAATAATATCGAAAAATTCGGGTAGCTACTAAGGCGGTTCACTATTACAAAAAAAATTTTATGGGATAGGGTGTATGAATTTATCAAACGTATTGTTTACTTTCATAACTCTCATAGGCGTATGCAATTCTGTTTGTTGTTACGGTTCTAATCAACTGTAAAGTTGTTTGTATGATGATTGTGGATTTGGTGAATTTAAAATTTGAATATTATTGCTTTGGCTCTTTCATTTGTCTATGGCTATAAGGTGAACACACCTTAGTGAGTGACATCGTGTCAATGAACGTTGATGTGAGAAAATCCCTCAGTTGTATTGTGGAGGATTGAAGGGATCGGTGATCTCTCTTTTCCTTTTTGGAGCTTCTAGGCCGAACACGTGGTGTGGCTGATTAGAATTTACCAAAAATATTTTATACCCAAAGTGTCATCTCATAGAGATTATTTTTAATTTAATGTGGCAGTAAACAAACGATAATAAATTGAAAAGTATTTTTGAGAAGGAAGCTCACATGTTTGAGGATTTCTTTGTGGTGTTGGTAAGAAACTATTTTCTTGTAGTTTTTTTAATAAATTACTAGTTGAGAATTATGAATTTTCAGGCATTTTTCATGTTCCCATTTCAAATTTCAATATTGATGTTGGGACTGAAATGGTTTCTCATGTGGGAGGAATGTTCCAGTGAGATAATGAAGACCTTTGATCGCGGCTACCATCTCTTTGCATCATTCTGACAACCATCAAGGAATGGGGGTGAAGATGACCTGTCTTGTGGACTAGGAAGTTGAATGGGGTTGATAATATCCAGTTACGTTATGTATAAAAATGTATATTTTATTGATTATTTAGTTCTCCAGACATTCATGTAAAAATTTTGTTTATTCATTTACTAGTTATTATTTTCTTATTTCAGTAAAATGTAAACTTTTCTGCAATTGCAAAAAGGGGTAGTATTCTTTGATTATACTGCTAGTGTGAGTAGTAGATTTTCAGTACGTTTCTATTAAATGTATGATACTATTTTGTTTAAGATAATGTTTATTTGACTATGGTATGTACTGAGGTACAATTCTCATTATAGTGTTAAAATTTCCAGTGGGGAGATTAAAAGCTTTGGAGATGTAAATAATTCTTCTATTTCTTTTCTTAGAGTAAATAAAACAGTCACATGCTGTTGAAAATATAACCTTTATCTATCACCTGGTGGATTTATCCTGCTTAGCTTGGGTAAGAGTTTCATGAACAGAAAATCTGCTCGCCTTTAACGAACTAGGGTAACACATTTCTTATTTTTACCTTTTGACCCTGAGATGGAGGAGGTAGCAACAATCGATGAAAATGCAATTGAGTCGTCATTTAGAATAGGGAAGAAATTAGAAAGAAAGCAGAGACCAATATTAGTTAGGTTTTCATCAGTACATTTTAAGCAAGTTATTTATAATGCTAAAAAGTTATTAAAACCAACTAAGATTGTTGTCAGAGAGGACCTAACGTCTAACAACTTAAACATTTTAAAAGCAGCGTTAACCAAAATTGAAAAAAAAAAGGAAGGGTGTGGACAAATTATGGTAAAATTTTCCTGAAGTATAATAATGCTGATGAAGTATTGAAGATTGTTACGATGGAAGATGTTAATAGATTAGCGTAACAAGCTTAGTGTTTGAAAAACAATCTTTACTACTTAAATACTTTCTTTGAGTTTTCTTTTGTCCTTCATGTTTTAGTAACATTTTGAAGTTATCTAATTTAGCATGTTAGAAGTTAACTAAAAATATCAGATTATAATTTCGCAGCACCTGCAAGTTAAGTGCAATTGATACACAATTTAGTGTATCGTTTTTGTTATAGATAAATACATTTTATTTTTGTAAATCACTGAATTGCTTTGGTTACTAGGTAATTAAATCTAAATTAATGTAAAATATAAAAATGCCTTTTTTGAAGGTTGGTTTTGCTAATGCTAGATCTTTAGTACCGTCTATGCGAGATTTAAAACTAATTATACTACGAAATGAATTTGACATATTTTTAGTATGCGAATCCTGGTTAAAAAAATCTATTAATGACTCAGTTTTAAATATTAGCAACTATCGCCTCTTTAGAGCTGATAGAAATTGCAACGGTGAAGGGTTATGTATTTATGTTAAAAGTAAAATACGAAGCTAGATATTTATCACTAGACAGGATTACATTTGGGAACAACTGTGGATTAAAGTAATTTTACATAAAACATCTTTTGCGGTAGGTGTTATTTATAAACCCCATGAACAGAATACAGATACTTTTTTAGATGAATTTGAAGATAGTCTTATTTCTTTCTGTTCCACAGATCTTGATATTATCTGTATGGGTGATTTTAATTTGGATCTATTGGACTACGACAATATAAATGTAAAAAAATTTAATTCCATTTTGGAGTCACTTACTTTGCAAAAAATAATTGAAGAACCTACCAGAATCACCACAACAACGGCAACTCTTTTGGATTATGTGATAGTTCCCGAAGGTACTGATTGCAATAAGGGTGTTTTGGAAAAAATAATATCAGACCACTCGATGGTATTTTGCAATTTAAAAATAAATAAAAAAGTGAATCCAAAATTTATTACTTATAGAAATTTTAAATATTTTGATGAGACAAATTTCCAACGCGATCACTTCAACACTTCATTTTTTAGAATCTTTGATCAGGATACAATAGATGCCAAAACTTCGTATTTAGTTAACTGCCTGAATAACTTGTTTGATAGACACGTGCCTATTGTCACTTCAAGGGTTACAAAGCCGAAAGCGCCCTGGCTAACGTTTCCCATAAAAATTATGATGGCTGGAAGAAACAAAGCCCTAAGTAAATACAGGCGAACTAAATCTCAGGCTGATTTCCAAACTCATAAAAATCTACGCAATTTTACATTTCAATCTCTTAAAAGAGGAAAAAGAGCCTACTTTATACATCAATTTAATAATAATACCCCAAGGGAAATGTGGGGAATTCTAAGACGTAATAAATGTTTGCCTGATACAAAATTCGACATACCAGATAATTTACGCAACTTTGCTGAAATAAATATTTTTTTTATTGAATCCGTTCCACAAACAAATCCCTCTGAAGATATTGAAAATTTCTATAAATTAAATAAACTTATTGATTCTAATTTTGATTTTTATGAAGTTAATGACTTATTTTTTTATAAAACAATTTGTGACATCAAAACTAATGCTGTAGGATGTGACGGGTTAAACATTAATTTAATTAAATTGTGCTGTCCTCATATTATTATGTGTTACTCATATAATAAATTTTTGCCTCACTGAATGCTTCATTCCGGATATGTGGAAGAGAGCGGTAGTGAAGGTTTTACCGAAGAAGTCTGACCCAACTGATCTCAAGGATTTACGCCCGATAAGTATTTTACCTAGTTTATCGAAAATTTTAGAAAGAGCTATGGAAACCCAAATAAAAGACTATTTGCAAGAACACTCACTACTCCCATCAGTTCAATCAGGCTTCTGTCAAGGTTTCAGTTGTGCTACTGCTTTGCTCCACATTACAGGTGATATTTTAAAAGCTCTAGATCAAGGTCAAAGCACTGTATTGGTAATGCTAGATTTCAGTCGAGCATTCGATACTATAAATTATGATCTAATGCTGTATATGTTAAAATATATGGGATTTTCTAAGTACGCTTGCTTTTTATTAGAAAACTATCTTAAATTTAGACAGCAGCAAGTTTGTTTAGACGGAGTTTATTCAAATTTTCTTTCACTAAGGTCAGGTGTTCCATAAGGTTCTATACTTGGACCACTATTATTTAGTATGTATACTTCTTAGTTATTGAACCAAATCTTAAACTGTAATGTTCACTTCTACGCTGATGATACTCAGTTATCTTATAGTTTTAGACCTCATGAAGTGGACACTGCCTCTGTAGTTATTAATGATGACTTAAAAAAGTTTATCGATTGTGCAACTGAACATTGTTTATTTATTAATCCAACAAAATCTAAAGTTATGATATTTGGGAACAAAACTCAAAGACAATATTTGTTGAACTCCATAAATATTTCTATTAATAATGAAAAATTAGAGATAGTAAATGAAGCGATTCTGAACTAAGATTTGAGAGACATATAAATAAGTTATTACAACGTGCTTATTGTAATATCAAGATGATTTATGGAAATAGACATTTATTTCCTATTCACATAAAAAAAAAGCTTTGTGATACCTTGGTTCTCTCTTTATTTAATTATGCGGATGTGTTATATGGTCCCAATCTAACAATTACGTACAAAAAGAAAATTCAAAAGGTTCAAAATTCTTGTCTTCGTATGATTTTTGGTATAAGAAGACGGTAAATTAAAAGTAATACATTGGTTAAATATGGATAATAGAAGAAAACATCACTTTCTTACTTTATGTCATACGTTAATTGTGAATAAAAAGCTCTCTTACCTCCATCGCAAAATTACGTATCGTTCTGATGTCCATAATGTAAATATAAGAAATAGGGGATTATTGACTATACCCTATTTCAAGTCTGAACTATTCAGGCGTTCCTTTAGTTACTTGATCTGTGACTTGTACAATAAAGTTGTTCCTCAGTTTAAAAAATTTAATATTTCGAAATTTAAATCAGTTCTTAAAAGACACATTTTGGAAAGTCAAAACTAACTAAAGAGTTTGAGGATTTTTGTCATGGTTATTTATTTTTCTAAATATTTACATTCTCCTTACATACATATATACATTTTTTATTTTATTTTTGCAAATAAATTTTATGATTGAAATTTTTGAATTGGATTCTAATATTAAGGCATAAAATTAATTTATATCTAGCATTAGACACGACCCCTTAATACAAAGGGCATTATAATTACCTATTATTCTATAAAATTGTCTATAATAATTATATAAATACATGTTCCTAATCGGGTTAAGTGGAAGAATATTTTTGTTGTGTCTAGTACACAACAAAAATAAACTTCGCCCGTTATTTTTAATTACTATCATTTGTATAAATAATTTTTGGAAATAAAAGACGTTTATTATTATTATTATTATTATTATTATCATTCCAAGTATGCACTTGCTCAGCACTTGCTGGTAATGTTCACCTATCCCGAGCGTGTGTAAACGCAAATGGGATTAGGCTCGGAAGTCACATATTTAGAAATTTACGGACAGTGTGACAGGTATTTAGGATGGCAGCCTTCTGCAGATCGATGTAAGTATTTTTGTGAAGACCCAGTTTGGTAAGGCTATCTTGTAGAGTTTTGGGAATTAGTCCCGTAGATGAAACGATGATCGGTACCACCTCTATTTTCTCTGCATGCCACATCTGTCTTACCTCAATTGCAAGATCGGTGTATTTTGCAATTTTCTCGTTGTATTTGTCCAGAATATTGTTATTATTGGGTACTGCAACATCCACCAGATAATTATTATTATTATTATTATTATTATTATTATTATTATTATTATTATTATTATTATTATTATTATTATTATTATTATTATTATAGTACTAGTGGTGCATGTGTTCATTTAAAAAGGACAATAATTACCCTAACTATATATACTTATTCCATATTGATAAAGACAAACATCAACAAAGGTTAGGGGATGAAAAATCCGTAACATTGTATTTTTATATTTGTATACCTATTTAAAATAATATAGTATTATCTATTTCTTGGTTGAGTAAGTTTAATGAATTGATAATATAATATTTATTGAGTGAATTGATATCATTATAATGTTATTTGTTCGTGGAGTTGGGTGAATTGATATCAATGTAATATTTTTTGTTCTTGGAGTAAAGTGAATTGATATCAATATAATATTTATTTTTTTCGAAGATGTTAGGGTAAGTTTTGTAAATATAATTCATTTGTAATTAATTAAAATGGCATTTTGGAAACCATTTGAAACGACAGTCCAAGATGATGCGCGGGTATCTAATAATTTGGCGCCACAAGCAAATGATAATGATGATAGGGCCGAATTTAAAAACAAAGATTCACATGTTCAGTGTCAATGCGTTATTTTAAATATGTACGCGTGTTGGGAAAAAAATTCTGTAATTTCTGATAATGCGGGTATCGCGAGAATCCACGAATTGACGAAAATCGGGTTTTCAACGATTTATAATGTAATTAAACTAAACTAAACTAGTTACACAAACTAATTAAACCACAAAAATTTAATGCAGGTTAATTTTATCCACTATATTTATTTGAATTACATTTGAAAATGTACCTATGCACGCCGTTGGGAGGTTTTTTTCTTTAATAGGATTAAAGACAAATTAACAATAGAAACACTTTACCTGATTAAACCTTTGCACTTGTTAACTGGATGATTTTTTTTTTCTGGGGTCATGGATAACTTTTTTTTATTTTGGGGTCACAATATCAAAAAGGTTGCGGACCACTGCCCTAGAGCAAGAAACTTTATTCATAATTTGTAAATATATTCAGTATCTGGGTATTAGTCAATTGAATTTTAATTACAAACTTTTATACGGAATTATTTCAAGGTGTTCAATAAGTGGGAAAATGAAGTAAAAGCCAAAGCAAGACGTATTTACTTTGAGCTAGAACTAACTATAGGTAGCATTCCTATTATAGAGATTTCAACCAGTCTCAAGAAAAAACTTTTGGTTTTTTTATCAAAATTTGTTGGGCATTTTTGGGCATCCAGGAGTTATTGAGCTTGGCTTTAGTAAAAATAAATAAAATTAACCTACAAAATGAAAATATATGAAAGAAAGAACGCTGTAACCTTAGTACATCTCTTTATAATAATCTAGGCTCAAAAACTGCATCGCCGTAATCATTGAAATTCTGGAGGTTACTTGACTTTATTGTTTCGAAGCAATATTGATGGTTATCTTTTTAACAGCATATCAGTCTCCCATTTTTATCGAGATGTATGTCGAATGTCATTCTTACGTCAAGTAATCAACTTGAAACAAAGACAATTAGATTACAGCATAAGGCTGATTGGCTAAATATTGGTGGGATGAAATATTGATGAACTAACGAAATTCCAAAATTGCGTGAACACTGCAGGGGATGGATACTTACTTGTGGAAAAAGCTGTATACAGTTTTCAGAGACATCCGTAGTTGTCATGAGTTATGATTGGAGGTTTAGACAAGTTTTTTTCTCAACGATGGCGCTACTTTCGTTAATAACTAAAATTTTACGTTGGTAGCACACATGAAATGGTAGAACTGGTAAGAGCTGTTCGCTGTTTGTCTATCGTCGGCCATTACTTGTCAATGTTTGTGAATAGGTGTTTATTTGTATTGTTTAGTCACTCAGTAGCAGCTGGAATGCATGCCCGTGCAAAGATTGCTACTGAATTGGATTCTTCTTCTTCATTTTATATTAATCCCAAATCTTTCGAGCGGTGTCACCGAGTTCCTCCACTTTACCTGCGATAATAATCCATCTTGTGTTTCTAGGGATTATTTCCATAGCCGTGTTCCTCCACCAGGGGCCTGTACTAATGGGGGTTTTAAAACCCTAATTGCCATCAACAGGTAGGTGGAGGAACTCAATAAAACTTAAATTATTTACTAATAAGTCAGTTGAAGTGGTAATTTATAAAGATGGATGTCAAATTTATGTTGAGTGAAAAAGGCAAAAAATGCTGTTGGTGGAAGTTTACTAGTGCATAACCATGAAGAGGATAAACATGTTTACAGACAAGCAGTAAGCAACTCTTCAAAGAGAAAAGCTACGATAGATGTAAATGAAAAATCTGCAAAACTTATACATGCAGAACTAAAATGCAACAGGTTAGGTTAGGTTAGGTTAGGTCAGGTCAGGTCAGGTCAGGTCAGGTCAGGTCAGGTCAGGTCTTTTCATTCACGGTTTAATTCTCATTTTAATAAATCGCATTCCAAAATTTTCAAATTTTTAGAAATCCTCACTATTTTCCAAATTGAAACATACACAAAAATTGAAACAGCTCACAATAGGCGAGACGATAGATTTTGAAATACTTTTCCGTAATGTGAATACACATTCATCATTTACGAAAAAACCTTTATTTCGGTAATAAACTCAAGTTTAACGAAGTTTGAAGCCATTTTACAAATATTTTCTAAAAAGAGCGCGAAAACAGCTCGCAGGCATTGGCATTGGCGGATTTACCGGTACGCTGAGTACGCTGCAGCGTAGGGCCCCGGGCAGCCTGACGGCCCCGCATACATTTCAAGAATATATTCTAAACTCCCAATTGTAAAAAAAATGTAAACTAATGAACACCGTATTATTACAGTAATAATTTTTATTAATCAAATGTATCAATAATAAATTAAAATAAATTAATAGCATTTTTTATCGCTAAGCGAATTTATTTTCTTATCCCGCGACCAAACTAAAAAAAAAATAAGCAAAAAATGTTTCGGGCGGCATCTTTGCTTTGGTTGGAGGCTTGCTTGCAATCAGCGCTTTACTTATCATAAACAGAAACATAAAGTTATTTATGTTTTTATTTCAAGAAAAGAAATTACCTTTAAAAAGAACTACCTCTAAGTTGAAGGCGATTTTAAACAAAGAAATTTAAAGAAAAATGATATATGTTACAATGATGCCAGATGTAACATAATTATCGAATTGTAACATAATTTTAGAACAAAATTTGTGCAACAATTTTCTGTACCATAATCGATAATAATTGTAACATAATTTGATTAATTTGTAACTTTTCATTAATTTACTTATTTTTTAACAAACATGTCAATAGTAATCATGATAATAAATAAATTAGGTAGGTAATGTAAAATAAAAAACTTCCAACATGACAACACTGCAATAATCTCGACCTCGGACTTCGACGGCAATCTGTTTTTCGTGTTCTGTGACAGCAATCTTGTTTGTGGAATTCCCCGAATACACGTCAGGTCAGTATGGTAAATAGTAGAAGGGAGAAGGCTGTCTCTGTGTTGTTGTGTCTCTCAGTCTCTGTCTGGCGACTGGCGAGGTTGTTGGTGAGACGTATTATTTGAGTGAGAGAGGTGACACCATGTCTGACAGACATTATATGACCGGTTACCAAAAAAAGGAAATTAAAAGAAAAAAGAGAGCAAGAAAAAGTTAAGCATCCAAAACTAACCGATTTTTTTACTTCAAATAAAACCAATATTCCCGCACAAGAAACAACTTGCCAACCCAGTACTTCACAAACAACCAATGATAATGAAAACGAAAAAGGTTATTTACAGGTACAAAATTACGAAACTATAAGTTCTAAAAATCAAAATGATAACGAAAATGATGCTGCTCCTGCTGCTAAAAAAGAGACTTGCCAATCTGGTGAATCTGGTATTTCAAACGAGGCGACCGAAAGTAAAAAAAAATGGAACGTTCCAACAAATCATTTGTTGAATTGGATACAACTTTTGATGGGTATCAAGACTTAGCTTTATGGCCAGACTGTATTAATAACGACGTGATTAACTTATGTCTTGCTAAAGATTTTTCATATTTTCAAAATTATGACCATAATAATAAATATTCTAAATCGGAAATTACACTCGAAAAGAATAAAAGTCGTTTTTCTAATAGTTGTTTTTCAAAGATTCTAAAAAACGGACAACAGATAAAAAGACAATGGCTATGTTACTCACCAAGCAGTGGATTGGTTTATTGTATTGCGTGTAAAGTGTTCTCAAAGGTAGAATCCAAGTTTGAAACTGGACTTAACGATTGGTCTAATATTTTGCGGTTACTGGATATGCATCAGGAATGTAAAGGTCACAAGGAGTCAATTTTAACATGGTTTTCAAGAAAGACAAATAAACATACTATTGATAGAACTAGAAGAGCAAACCAAAAAAAAATTACCCACTTTTACCAAGTATTGCAAAGAGTCGTAGCAGTTTTAAAATTTTTGTGCCAAAGAGGTTTAGCATTAAGAGGACATGAAGAAAAATGGGGCTCACCCAATAATGGCAATTTTATGGGAATTATGGAGTTAATTTCAGAGTTTGACACTTTTTTGCAAGAGAATTGAAAAAATGCCAGTCTACATAAGGAAAAATCGTATCCTATCTGTCCAAAACTACGTACGAAGAACTTATAAGAGCTATAATAGATTAAATGAACAATATTGATGTTGGGTACTATTCTATAATTGTAGATTCTACACCGGACTTATCACACATTGACCAACTAGCCATTGTTATAAGATATTGTCATCAAGGATTGCCGTACGAAAGGTTTTTGACTTTCATTCCCATTGAAAACCACACGTCAGAATATTTGTTTCAACAAATATCTGCATTTATAAATAAATGTGGCCTTTCTTTACAAACATTAGAGTACAGTAATACGACAACGCAGCCAACATGAGTGGTCGATATAATGGAGTTCAGGCTCGTTTTAAGTCAATAAACAGGTTTGCAGATTTTATACCTTGTTCGGCACATTCATTGAACCTAGTGGTAGTCGAAGCTGTAAAGTTAATTCCAGAAGTCGTTGATTATTTTGGTATCATCCAGTCCCTTTATGTTTTTTTCTCGGCGTCACCCCATAGATGGAATATCATATCAACCTATCGTCAAACTTCAATACCCTCTTAAATCTTCAAGTGTTACAAGATGGTGTGCTCATTATGAAACAGTTAGAGCAGTTAAAATTGGATACGATGATATTTTAAAAACTTTAAAACATATTTTTCTACACCCACATGTATATTATCCATTTTTTGCACAGTTTACAGAATGGAAATGTAGGCCATACCGGTTAACTGAACGTATATATTCATATACATCCTAGAACGTATATGAAATCCACCAATCAGCATTCGCGTTTAGTATTCGTCAACTCCCCTTCTTTGAATTTCAAAGAAACGTCAAAATAACTTATCGAAAAAAAGGCTTCCCTAGAAGCACTGGATCAAGAATATTTATTAACAATAATAAACATAAATAAAATAATCCGTATAAATTAACAACAAATACTGAAAACAGAATAAAATGGGTATTTAAGAGGACTTTTGATAGACGTCAGCCTTTATAAAATTTTGTAATTCATGTGACGTTATAGATATCAACATAAATATTCCTAGGTGGTTGAGTTGTTAGCATATGTGATTTTAGCGCGCTAGGTACAGGGTTCGATTCCCAATAAAGAAATTTTTTTATTTTATTTTCAAAATAATTATTCCGCTTGATATTGATTGGTAAAATTATGAAAATTGTTAAAAATTTTGAGATTGAAGTTATATTACAGTCGAGATTACAGTTTATTAAAATTTTTATTTCCTAGATTTTTCAAGTATGTCGTAGAAAAAATATACTGTTCGACTCGTGTGGATTGTCCATATCGCACTCGAACGATTGAGCACTCCGCCTACGGCGTCGTGCTCAAACTTCGTCCTCGTGCGATATGGCCATCATATCCACACTAGTTGCACAAACTACTATTACATAGATGAAACTGAAAAAACTGATTGCATAAACGATGCCAAGAACTGATACAAAAAGATGATTAAATTAGAATTTGCTATGTTAACATTAATTTGGGAACAAGTTCTAGAGCGCTTTAATAAGGTTTCTACCAAATTGCAATCGCCTGGTTTGGATATACGAGAATGATACCATTTACTGGATTCTTTAAAACAATTTTTACAAGACATCAGAAAAAAATCTGAATCAGAAACCGAAAAATTGGAAGCAAATGCAAAAAAAAACTGAGCGAAGATATTGAAAACGAATTTGCTGAATCCAGTAAACGCAAAAGAAAAATATTGCTGGCTAATAAGGAAACTGATATGCCTATGTTTATTGGAAAAGTAAAATTTAGAGTTAAGATTATCAACAAGCTGTTGGATTTTTTAATTGACGACTTACATCGACGAAGTTCTGTCTATCAAGATATTACAGTTAAATTTAAATGTATATATATGATATAGGGGATATCTCAAAAGACGATATTGATGCGGAGAACTTTAAAAAACTTCTAGCATATTACGACAATGATCTTGAAGAAGAACTCATTAGCGAAGCCTTGCAGTTCAAACAGTATTTGAAAATATCTAACCCTGAAACAAACACGAATTGCTCAACAATGTTAAACATAATCTATAGTGAGAAAATGATAGATGTATTTCCCAATTTATACACCGCCTTAAAGATATTTTTAACGTTACCCGTAACTAGTTGCGAAGCGGAGCGTTCGTTTTCAAAATTAACAATCATAAAAAATAAATATAGAACTGTTATGATAGAAAAAAGGTTGCAATTTTTGGGAATACTTTCACCTTTGATTCTAATCCCCACGAGATAACAGGAAAAATATCAATTTCCAGTGGCATAAAAATTGATTCCATGTTATGTTCCTGCAAAGCTGGAAATAGTGGCAGATGTAAACACGTGTCTGCATTACTTATCAAATGTATAAGGTGTATATAGGTCCAAAAATAAGCGCAATCGTGCATTAGTAATTTTGAACAATATATGAATAATTTATTAATCCAGTTTCTCTTGTTTCTGCTTTCCTTTTTCTGTTTTAGGGAGGATGTTGAGTCACTGGAATATGTATCCAAAACGGATAAAAAGTGTATCTGGTCAACGCAAAAATTTGTGACAAAAGACAATACAAACCAGTACCTGTGGATGGAATACCATGTTTTCAAAATAAAATTAATAAGGTTAGTGTTTCTGTAGATGGTGATGATGTCAGGAACTCTGTTTTCAACTTACTGCCAGATTCAGCTATTGGCATGCACAGGTTTGTAATTATTTAACATTTTAAATTCAATTTAATCACTATTTTATGTTCTAGACTGGGGCTTCGAAATTTAGAGGAAGTTGATGTTCATGAAATTGACCAAATAAATGATACAACTTCTTATAAGTATCATTTGACAAAGATTTTAAGGAACTCTTATGAATCGATTATAATGATGTACTTGGCATCAGTTAGTATTATCATTCAAAAAGACTGTTGTGCACAAGATTATCCTTCAAAAAGACTGTTGTGCACAAGTGTTGGCTAATTCATGATATAGAAGCATGCTCAAATATTCCACATCATTCAGCTGAATGGATAAAAATAAGGAAGTGTAGAATAACACGTAGCCGCTGTTATGAGATTTATACTTACTCAAAATCAGACTGGAAAACTAAGACATTGAGGTACTTTTGTCCAGTTCCATTTACAAATGAATATGTAAAACATGGAATACAATATGAAAGTACTGCTAGAGAAATATTTGTTACTATAACTCAAATGAAAGTTGTGGAGTGTGGATTTGTCATTTCAGCCGCAAATGAATGGCTATGCTACTTTCCATCAGATGAAGTTATTTTTGTTATATGAGCCTCTATATATTTTAGAAATAAAATGCGTTTTTGAAGGTAAGATTTTTTATTCAAGAAATACAAATAGGTATATTATTTATTTTTAAGGGGAAAACAAAAACTGTAATGGACACAATTCCCAACATTAAATATATTTTTCAAGAAAATGGGGAATATAAATTAAAAAAAAAAACATAAGTATTATGCACAAATACAAATGGGCACGGCTATTTCGAATTTGAGTGAAACATATTTTGTTATATATGCATCTTATGATGACAGTGTTTTAATTATGGAAATCGAGTTTGATTTTGATTTTACTTCAAATATGTTAACCACCGTGAAAAATAACTATTCCCAAAAAATGTTGCATTTTTGTTGTGAACAATAAAGTAGCAAATCTTTTTATTTCTTTTTGTTTCATCCATAAAGTTTTGCTATAAAATAATAACTGAAGAAAGCAGCTGAAAAATTACTGTCTATAAGTAAACCACAAAATTTGATACTATCGTATTATATTGAAAATGTATGATATATAGTGTGCTTCAAAATATGGGTATGATGTTGTCCAGTGGTGCTAAATTCTGTGTCAGTTTCCATGGGGAAAAACTTGAAAAAATCCTGCTAATTCTTATTAGTCTTAACTTTAAATTAAGCTGAGCAAAAAGCACTTTTATGGTACAATGAATGAAATCATATTTTAGATAAAAACCTTCAACAGCCATTATCTCGAATTAGCAAGTTCCCAGTTGTAATTGTATTGCATTTATTCATATATGTGGGTTGAGATCAACAGTCCAGGCACATTATCCATGTTATCTACATACTTCCATTCCAGAAGCTTCGTGTCTTTTACATAGGCCAACAGTTTGTCTAGGCTAGAGGGATCTTCAGTAGTAGTGATGGTTGTGTTATTTCCACTCCAAAGTGCTTCCGTCTGAGTCCTTTTAAGTTCTCTCATTCCTTGCAATCCCCTTATATTAGAGACACTTGTATGTATTGTGGTATTTTGGTATTGTGGTATTTTTGTGGTAACATTCACTGAGACATGAGAGATTTATTGTGCCCCCTTACTTCTACTTAGTTTCTGAGGAGAGTCTGAAACTAGAAACACCTTTAGTTCCATTTCCCGGAGGGATTTTAGGATATCCGTAGGCTTCAACTTGGGTAAATGTTCCTTTTCTATCCAGTAATCTCCCAAGTAGTGTTAGAGACACTTTGTTGTTTTTTGTTTGTATCAACATTGAACCAAAAAGTATTGAAAACATGTGAAAAATAAGAAAATTATCTATTTTGAGAGAAACCTTTCATATGCCAAAATAGGAGACGATAGATTGGTTATTGCGTAAATAATAACAAAAATGTCATCTACTAGAGTAAGAATGTTCCGGGGTATTGTTCCTTTCAGTATATTAAAAATTTTCAATCGCCCATTAGAATGTTCAATATAAACTCTAGCTCTTCCAATTTTGGCATTTAACATAGCTTCTTCAGTAGAAAGCTGACATTTTTCTTCTAAAAATGGAGGGCTTATAAATTTTATTTTGTGAATGTTGCAAATGTCTTCAATCCTAAATCCCTTGTCAACCATGACTGCATCTCTATTAGGATCTAACAATAGGGACTTTTAGACGAGGACGATGATGATTTGGACGACCTAATT
Organism: Galerucella nymphaeae; assembly: GCA_963978555.1. Classification (NCBI taxonomy): domain Eukaryota; kingdom Metazoa; phylum Arthropoda; class Insecta; order Coleoptera; family Chrysomelidae; genus Galerucella; species Galerucella nymphaeae. Next base: position 21,389,570 of record OZ021704.1, read on the forward strand.
TTGCTGCATATTTTGCATGATCAAAATATGTTTGGTAACAGGGCAGACTTGTATGGGGTCTTCGATTTAGACCTATACAATGACACTTTATGTCTGTTGAATAGGAAGGGAATGAAAAACTTTAATTAATTCTGCTCTGGTTCAGTGGTATAAGAAGGAATCCAACATCATCTTTTCCTACATATCCTTGAGCTAAGCGTAAACTAATTTTATTTTCTTCTCGAAGGACCACTCTAAATTGACCGTTAGAGACGGTGTAAAATCAAACGGTAATAATTGGGGACTAATTAAAGCTAGACATGATATAAATATACCTTATATTACGATGTATTCGTCTATTTCTACGGTATAGGAAAAGGTATACAAAACCCAGAAGTGACCGGATGTTAAGATCACTTCACTATAAACTATTTGCTGAGGTTCTCCTTCCAAATTTATCAATAATTAACTATAGTTATTACAAAAGGCACAAACAAATAAGTAACACTGATGGAAAAGAGCCGACAACTATGTAAATGAAATGAATTGTTATGAAATATTGTTGAATGTTCAATTGCGATAAATATTGTGGGAATGAAAATAATTGCTGGAAATTTAATCTTACTCCCTTGGTTCCTCAAATCACTAAACACTACATTAAATAATTGTAGAGGCGAACTAGATATAATACATGCTAACTATTAGACGATTGAGTGAAGACTGGTGTTGAGTATAGACATCGTTAGCCGGCTAAGGGTAGGCAAAAGCTCGCGCCTTTTTTTATTAGTTTCGGGATCGTTTGTAGCGGCCGACTTTGAAATATATTAATTGGTACAATTGTAGAAAGAGAATCACTAAGTTTAAAAAAGGAATTTCAAACATACTGGGAGGGGCAAGGTTTAAACTGTAATTTAAACAATCAAAAATGCAATAGTTAATTCGTTAAAGGAAGTTGTGCTAATTTTACAATCGGCCTGGTGTATTCACCCTCGGCAGTCTTCAGTTTGACTGCTCGGACCTTACCGTCCTTGCCTGTGAGAACTTCTGTTATTCTGGCCAACGGCCAATTAAGCGGAGGTCTATCTTCTGATTTTACTAGTACTAGATCTCCGACTTTGAAATTTTCTGCGGGTTTTGTCCATTTAGGCCTATGCTGGAGTTGGTTAAGGTAATCAATGGACCACTTACGCCAAAATTGTTGCCGGACGCGAGTACATTGCTCCCAAAATGATAAGCGGTTTAGGGGAGTTTCACAGACATTCCTTTCTGGAAATGCAGTCAATGGTGCTCCAATCAGGAAATGTCCCGGGGTCAAGGGTAAGAGGTCGTTTGGATTAGAGGAAAGCGGAAACAGAGGTCTGCTATTTAGAATGGCTTCAATTTGAATTAAAATAGTGGATATCTATTCATATGTGAAAACAGACATTCCTAGCAAACGGACTAGGTGGGATTTGGCGCTTCTGACAGCCGCCTCCCATAAACCTCCCCAATGTGGGCTGCGGGCTGGAATAAACTTCCATGAGATCTCATTATGACTCAGGAAGGTTTGAATGTGTTTAAAACTATCGTGAGAGCGAAAAAAAGAAGCCAATTCTTTCAACTGATTGTTAGCTCCAATGAAATTAGTTCATTGTCACTATAGATTGTATTTGGATTTCCTCTTCGCCCAATAAATCGTTTAAGGGTGGCTACAAAAGCTTGAGTTGAGAGGTCGCTGACGACCTCCATGTGCACAGCCTTTGTGACCATGCAAATAAAAATAGCTAGATAAGATTTCAATATAGGAGATTTTTTTAGATGAGAAGATCGGGTTTGAATGGGGCCGGCAAAATCAACTCCACACTTAGAAAACGGTCGGGAAATCTGAACCCTATCTGGAGGTAGTGGAGCCATAAGCTGGGTACCCATTTTCGCGTTGAATCTATGACACAATACACATTTTCTCAAAAGCTTTTTCACTTGACGAACTCCTCCCAGTGGCCAATATCGCCTGCGAAGGTTTCCGAGAACATTTTGAGGACCACTATGCCCTAGACGTTTGTGCTCTTGCGAGATTAACAAATTTACCACAAAATGATTGGATGGTAACAATAGCGGGTGTTTCTGGTCATAATTTAGATCGGCGTATTGCAACCGTCCTCCGACCCTTAATAGACCAGATTCGTCAAGGAAAATGTTAAGTGGTAATAGAAGCTTATTTTGAATAGGTCTTTTATTTCTCAACAAACCAATTTCTTCAGAGAAGCATTCTTTTTGAATTTGTCCAATTATGAAGTCATGGCCTGATCTTAGTTCTTCAACAGACAACAGAGTTCCACCTTCTGTTGAAAGTCGCCGAGCCTTCGCGACAAATCGAAGTAGATAGGCAATTATGTGTTGTAGTCTACTGAATGTTGAATATTTATTCAAAATAGAATTCCAAAAACTTTCCTGGGGTAATAAACAAACTAAATTTACCTTTCTTGTTTCCGGTAAACTTTCGACTATACGAAAAGTGTCTAATGAATCAAATTCATCAGTTTCTATAAGAAAATGAGGGCCATTAAACCAAAGCTTTCTGTTTTTTTCTGAAAAACAACCTCTAGATAAGCTATCGGCAGGGTTAAGATGCGTATTGATGTGTCTCCAAATGAAATTAGAACTATTTTCTTGAATGATGAGAACTCGTCGGGATACAAAAGGTGAAAATTTACTTGCTGTGTGCTTTATCCAGCTAAGAGAAACAAGGGAATCACTCCAGAGATTAAGACTATCAAATTGAACTAAACCAGAAAAAATTTGCACTATTCGATTAGCTAGTTTGGAGACCAACTCCATAGCACACAGTTCTAGCTTAGGAACTGTCAACACTTTTTTCAGTGGGTTTACTCTCGACTTGGCAGCGACTAAACGAGATGACCTAGAATGGTCGGAGTAAATAACTACAAAATAAATGCAACCGCCGTATGCTACTTGGCTTGCATCAGAGAACCCGTAGAGGGATATGGAAAGAACTTTTTTGTCCTCAACTAATTTTCGTGGAATAGATACATTAGTTATTTCCAATAAGAGGGATAGGAATTTTTCCCAATTTTGTAGGATATCAGCATCAGAAATGGGAGAGTCCCAGCCTAGATTCAATTGCCAAAGTTTTTGCATAATCAATTTGCCTGAAACCACTAAAGGGTTAATAACTCCTAATGGATCATAAACGCTACTTAGAATTGATAGTATAATACGTTTGGTAAGAATGTGCACATTTGGGACGGCTAAAGTTTTTATATTCAAGGTATCAAAATCGGAATTCCACTTTAAACCCAAAATTTTACCTGAGTCAGATAAGTTCAGATCGAGTTTAGACTTGGAAACTAAAGATTGCTTGTTCAAAAATGCGACAGAGTTTGATTTCCACTTATGTAGCTCGAAGCCGTGTCGATTTAGAACTTGTTTTATTTCTATGTACAATTTATCTAGGTTACGGTAGTCATTAGTACCGCTCAAAATATCGTCCATATATGTTTGATTCAAAAGCGCATTTTGAGCTTCTGAACATTGAGGATTTCTCATGGCTATTTCCTTGAGAACACGGGTGCCCAAAAATGGAGCACAATTTTGTCCGAAACTAAGACTGGCTAACTCAATACATTTAAATGAATCGGATGGGTTATCGCGCCACAAAATATTCTGTAAGTGGCGTTGCTCTGGGTTGATATCAATCATCCTATAGATCATCTTGATATCTGCACAAAGAACAAAGCGAAAGTAACGAAACCGGCATAATATATCAAATAAGTTAGGTTGAACTTGGTAGCCTTTAAGAGTTAAATCTTTAAGAGCTACTCCAGATTCCCAGATTCCGTTATTGCCGAAAAATCCATCACTACTCTCAATTTGGTGGAGGTGCATTCCTCTCGTATTACTGCCCGATGAGGAATGAAATATTTGAATTCAGTACCGGAACGGTCCATTAAATTCAAAGGTATTACTTTGGCATGGTTCATTGTCAAATATTCGGCTACCACATTTCTATAAGATTCAAAAAACTTGGAGTCTTGTAAGAATTTTTTCTCCAGTGAGAAGAATCTCTGCCTTGCCATACAAAAAGATTGGCCTAGTTTTTTATTGTTGTCAGTGTAAAGCGGCATATCAACCTGGAATTTCCCAGAAGGTAAAACTTTTGTAGTTGACTGGAAGATGTTTTCTACAATTTGATCTTCTATTTTAGGCATTCCCATTTCTTCGGGTACGTCTTCAATTTCCCAGAATTTTTCTACCAGATGAGAAAGGTTATCAGAACTATTTGAGGATTCATCTTGCATGGATAAAAAGGACAACATAAAATTGGTTTCAGACGACTGTCGGTCAGCTCCTGATGAAGAGATAGGTCCAGCAATTACATAACCTAAGTGTGTGTTTACTAACGAGGGCATATCATTACCCAAACTGAAATTTCCATTTCGTAATAAGCTAAAGTATATGTCGGCTCCGATCAAAATGTCTATTTTTCCCGGTTGAAAAAAGGTAGGATCAGCTAACTCGATCCTGACATTTTCTGGCAATTTAAGTTTTTCCGTTGAAACTGAGAATTGAGGCAGTTTGCCTGTAATCTTTTCAATGACTGCACAGGACACAGTGAAGGTCTTTTCGGGATAGACTTGGGAACCGAATGAAATTTGGATAGAGTCAAAACTCTGCGTACAAGCTTTTCCACCAAGGCCAACAATATTGACAGTTCTTGACTGTCTATTTATGCCCAAGTACCTTGTTAAATGTGAAGAAACTACACTCATTTGACTAGCCGAATCTAATAACGCACGGGCGACAATTACACGACCGTCTGCACAAAAGACGTTTACAAGCGCTGTAGGTAAAAGAACAATTTTGCGTGAGAAAGACATTGTGGAAAAAGAAGTAACATTATCCACTGGCAAAACTGAGTTATTAGGGCAATTATTAATTTCTGGTGGTTGAACAGTGACGAAGCTAGTATTATTGTTTGACCTATTTACAGAATTTCTGGATTCGAAATTTACATTATTTGGTTGACGACTATTTATTCTGGTTTCAGCATTACTATTACTAGGGTTATGTTGTTCATGTGAATGCCCGATTTGACTAGATTCAAAGGCATAAACCTTTGGCTCAGAGCAACATGGACATGAAATTTTAGTTTGATAGTTATTACTATTGGAACTACGACAATTGTTTGCATGAGAAGTATGGCTACTATTGGAATTATTGATCTGATTGAAAAGGTTCACCTTTTCTTTAGATCGATCAATCTGTTTAACGGACCTATTGTTTTCGAACAAGTTCAAGCCCTCCAACAGAGTATACCGTTTTTTGAGAAATTGGAAGAAATTGTCACAAGAAGGAATTTTTTCAGCATCCCTATGTAATAAGTACAAAGGGTGGAATGATGGAAAACATCATCCAGTATAACAAATTTAAAGTATATTCATTACAAAATTAATTTCATAAAAATATAGTTTATATTAAAGTAACGTAGCAAAGTTCAATTAGACTAAACAATGCTGATAATGCACAATGACACAATTACAAAGTAACCCAAAAGTAAACCTAGTTTTGAATACACGAGTTCGCTGAGTAAGCAAAGCGATCGTGGGTCACCAAGTACACGTGTGTCCAATAAGAAAGCAAGAAACGGAAAAGTGGTGAAAAGCTGACTGGGCAAAAATTGCTCAAAGCTGGACGAGACAGAAAAAACGACAAGGCAGTTGGGTCCCGAGCACGGTTGCGAGCGGTTGCCTCATAGTGTTCGCGGTTAGCGGTCATCTGGAAAAATCCAGAGTTACATTTTGACTTGTAAGACGAAAGTAGCGCGGAGTCAAAATAAGTTTCGTTTCGACACCGGAGTAATTTCTTCGAGAGAGCGTTTACTGTAGCACTTAAAGTGTATTTCGGTAAAGAGGGTAGCGAACGGCCAAATAAGATTTGCTAGAGGCAAACAGGTTCGATAAAAAGTCTACCCTATCCGATACTGTGTTGGTGTCAGTTAATAAGCCGGATAAGAAGTCTCCAGCATCATTGGAGAGCATCCTACCTGCACTTGGTGAGTCTGATTGATCTTATACTAACTGTGAAACAAATATTTTTGTAGTTTGGTTAGCCTGTATTTTATTGCCACCTCATGCATAGATGGTTTATTATATTTTATTTTCTAACTTTACACATATTTAATTTAATTATATATATGCTTAAATAAGGGATTCAGTCGTATTCCTCAAAACTGAGAGAATTAATAATTTATCAATGTAAGTTATTAAATTTATACACGTAACCTTTAATTACGGTTTCGTTCATTTTCAATTAACTGAAGTTATTATCATAGTCATTTTTTTAGTATTAATATTATCATTTTATTATTTAATTTATATCAAGTTTTATATATTTCATTACTCATTTTCTATTCTCTTTTTTTTAATAAACCCATTTAAATTCGGTAACGCTTGGTTTGTTTTCATACACAGGTATTCCCTAAAGACTACTTAGTAAAATTAGTAGTAATACCTTATCCTGAACCTTCTACCAGACGTAACCCTACACATAAAGACCTCTCATTGTCAACAACAACTGATAGCAGCGGAGGCCGGATCTATCCTTTCGGACTTTTCTTACAGGAGTCGTTGATTCCTGTTTCCCACGTACTCGTGGGTGGTGACAGCCAGCTACGCTGCCTTCTTGTTATTTTCAGGGACACACCAGGAGAATTTTACTTTTCCAGGTTCCGGCTCGTGAAACTCGGCACCAAGGTGTTCTCTGGAGTAGCAGCTTTTACGGTGGACCAGCAGTTTTTAGTTTCTCTATCACAGGTTATTGATTACAGTGGTTTTTACCGGTTATTATATTGGTGATTAACGACCGCCGGTATTACATTGGTGACAGCGGTTTTCGGATTTTTTTTGTATTTTTCTTTCAGTATAGGAAGAACAAAGGGTTACGTCATTACCACATTCCTCCGCTCCCATAGATAAATTTCAGTTTTAATTTTTGAAATCTATTAATTCTTTTTTAAGAAAATAATATTTGATAAAATTACCGTACTAATACAGTTAAATATAAATAAGACATTGCGAAAAAATTTGCTTATACAACGTTAGTTCATAAGAAAAATAACTAACTTTGTTTTGTCACAGTAACTTCGCTGATGTAGGTATTCTTTACCATTGTCTGTGAAATACTTATGGGTGCAAGGTCACTAGAAAAATAAAGAGAGTGAAATCATATTAGTAGACAGGGCAGTCTTTTAGAATTCATTTAATTATTAAAATAATTATATGCAATTTTTTTTATTAGATATAAAAGGAAATTTTATTATATTCAAATAATAAATAGGCACAAATAAATAAGTAGTAAATTACTATTTTATTAGCAAAATATTTTTTTTTCAATCTTAATTAGTTAATTTTATTCTATTTTTTTTTGCACAATTGCAAAGGAATAAACTTTTACTAGAGGTACATAATCTCAAACCGCAGAATCAAAAAACCCAACTCGCAACCACCCCCAGCTCGCAACCAACCCAACTCAACCCCCCCCCCCAAAGAGTTTTTGTTTGTTTTGATTCTTTTTCAGAAGATTCTACAAAAGGTAAGCTAGTTTAGTGCTGTGTGCTTATTAGAGTTAAATATACCAAACTACAAAAATGCCTACTAACACTAATATAGGTGCTAATCAACAAACGTCCGGAGCAGCCGTCACAGTTGCAGCTGGAGCTTCAACGGCTTCTGGACCGTTGGTGGTGCAATTGCTGCCACAACCACTAGGGGTAATTGCGGCAACATTACCTGATTTTAACGGCAAGGATGCTGTCAGGTACTTGGAAAAACTGGAGCAGCGTTCCAGGCTAGATAATTGGCCACAAGCTGACACATTAAGCATTTTAAAATTTAAATTAACAGGTGCTGCATACCAATATTTTAAATCTGATAAAACTTTAGACAATTTAGATTATCATGAACTTAAAGAGAAACTAATACGTAAATTTACTCCGAAATGTTTACCAGGTAATAATTTATTAAGGCTTAGTAGTTGCTACCAACGTCACGATGAAACAGTAGCGGACTTTACTACGCGATTACGACTTCTAGCAGCAAAAGCTCTAGAAGAAGACTTAGTTGGAGCATCACAAGATGAAATTCCAGGATTAAAAAAAGGGAACAAAGATTTAGTAATTAACCAATTTAAGATGGGGCTTAGAAAGGATCTTATGAGGGAGACAGGAGTATTGCTATTGAAAGAACCAAATTTGGACCTGGACAAAGCCGAGGAAATAGTTTCCTTGCAAGAAATGACACAGTTGATGCTAAGAGGAAAAACAAACTCAGACACAGTGGCGTATATGGGACAGGAGAAATGGTGCAACAGGTGCAAAACAAACAATCATGAAGAAAGAAATTGCAGATATAGAAGACAACAAAACCCACAAAAAGAATGTTACCACTGTGGTAAGACGAATCACTGGACAAAGGACTGCCGACAAAATTCACATTGTAAAGAGGAAGCATGTCGCAACTGTGGCAGAACAAATCACAGAACAAATGAGTGCCAAGCTAATAGGCAAAAAGGAAGAGATCAACCGAAAAATGCTTGTTACAGATGTGGACAGCAAGGACATTGGGCAAAGGAATGTAACACACCGCAAGATAACAATGGAAATCAACAAAATAAACGGAACCCCAATCAAAACAATAACCAACAAGAGAGAAACACAGGGACGACTCCCAGACAAAGACAAAATGGGTGGTCACAACAAAGGCAATCAAGCAGTAACAACTCACGGAAACATTTTTTAAACTAAATAAGGCCACCGGATCTTCCCAACCAGTGAGCCTTAATAAGAATAAATCAAGGGAAATTAATAGTACAATAACACATTTTTATAGATCACAACAAATTCCATATATAGTAACTTTAAAAATAAACGGAGTCTTGAGAACTTGTATGTTAGATACAGGAGGCTCGTATTCACTAATAAAACAGTCACTGGTAGAACCAGAAGAAGTGGATATAAGTAGCATTAGATCACTATGTCTGAGAGGTATCACGGGGCACGAGATAAGATTATATGGATCCACGCAGGCAAACATCCAAACAGAAACAGATGGGAACGGAACAATATTCGAACTGATAGTTTGCGATGACAAAATGCTGAAAGAGGTAGATGTGCTACTCGGAAGAGATTTTCTTGCAGAACAAGAAGCGGAAATATCTTACAAAAGAGAACCGGCGTTGATTCTATGGGGACAAGCGTTATTAATGAAATCAACCAGGGAAGTAATGGAAGTGATGTCAGTCCGAGAAGGCAATGGCAATAGAAACAAAAACAATAACTGGAGTAAATGGAAGAATTCAGCAAAAAGCCCCAAGGATCGGAAACACACAAGGGAGATAGAACAGCTAAAGCAACAGAGAGAGAACAGAAGTATGAAAACGGAAACCGGAACTTCAGCAGAGGATTGGAAAAAATGGTTATTAACAGTCAAAAATTTCATGCGCCCACAGAGAGCACCAGTCATAGAAAAAGAAAAAGAAAAGGAATGCAAGACCACCAAAAACAAACAAAATAAAAATAAAAACAAAGCTAATGAAAAGCAAACATTCTCATGTCATAAAACAGAAAAAATATCAGAAAAAATAAGAAAAGTAGAGAATAAAAATAACCAAAATATAACAACGGAAAAGGAAACAATGAGGACAGAGACAGACATAATTCTAGATAAACCATTACTTATACCACCCAGAACGGAGGTGTGTACGATGGCAAAAGTAGATAAAAAGATTAGTAGCATAAATATTGTCTGCGAGGACACAATTAACGGGAGAAACCTTATACGCATGGCAAACACGTTAGTACCAAATAAAGAAATGATTCCGGTGAGAATAATTAATGCATCTTTTAATGAGATAACACTAAAAAAGGGAGAGAAGATAGGGAGAGCATACACATGCGAGGAAAAACAAGAGCCAGAAATAAAACCAGAAATAATTGCAAAATTTGATATTTCAAACGAGAATTGGATAAAGGAAGGTTTCGACATGTCACATTTGTCAAAGGAAGCTAAAGAAAAGCTAACAAACCTTCTAAGTAAATACCATCACTTATTCCAGGACGAGGATGAAGTGCTAACAAGCACAACGAAAGTAAAACATGCAATTACATTAGAAACAGGAGCGCAACCAATCTGCAAAGCACCTTACAGAATCCCATATCAACAAAGAGAAACACTGGAAAAGGAAATAGATAGGCTACTCGACGGAGGAATAATTAGACCATCGTCAAGTCCTTGGTCTGCCCCTGTAGTATTAGTGGTAAAAAAGAAACCGGATGGAACGGAAAAAGTAAGAATGTGCATTGATTACCGAGGTCTGAATGCGGTGACAAAGAAGGAATATTATCCTTTACCAAACATATCTGATTTATTACAAGGCTACAAAGCAGGGAAAAAGACTCTCTTCTCAGTGATAGATGTAGCGGAAGCATATCATCAAATAGACATGGAAGAAAAAGACATTCCTCTCACAGGTTTTAGCACATTCCACGGCCACTACGAATATACAAAAATGGCATTTGGCTTAGTTAATGCACCAGCAACCTTTCAAAGGTTCATGAATGTAACTCTAGCCGGATTAACCGGAGTGAGTTGCATGGTATATTAAGATGATATCATAATTTTCAATTATACAGGAGAAATGGAACATATAGAAAAAATAGAACAAATTTTAGAAAGGCTCCAAATGGCAAATATAAAACTTAAACCGAAAAAATGTAGTTTCTTACTACAGAAAGTAAAATACTTAGGACACATAGTAACGCACGAAGGTATTTCCCCTGATCCAGAAACAATTGATACAATACAAAAATACCCCCTACCAAAGACGGTCAAGGGAGTGAGAGGATTTTTAGGCCTAGTTAATTGGTACAGGAAATTTATCCCAAATATTACAGAGATAGCCGCACCACTAGTGAATTTAACAAAAAACGATGTAGAATTTAAAATAACTGATGAAGTAATCAAATCAATGGACCAGTTAAAGCAAACGCTAACAACAGATAAGTTGTTAATTTTTCCAGATTTTACAAAACCTTTCATACTATCAGCGGATGCATCCGGAATCGGAGTCGGTGCAATCCTAAGTCAAACAAGAGATGGGCGTGAAAAACCAATAGCTTACGCAAGCAGAACATTAAACAGAGCCGAACTAAATTATTCTACTACTGAGAAAGAATTATTAGCCATAATATTCGGCGTAAAAACATTTAGATGCTATCTGTACGGTAAACGATTTTCAATAATTACAGATCACAGACCATTAAAATGGGTGCTATCTCTTAAAGACCCCAGTTCTAGATTAACAAGATGGGCATTGACACTGTCAGAGTACGATTTTGAAGTTATTCACAGGCCAGGTCGTAAACATGGTAATGCAGATTCACTCAGCAGAATGCATGACCCAACCAACAACTTTATAAACACAGATTATAAAGAATATGAGGAACAAATTAAGCATAACGTAAGCACTTTATCAGCAAAAGACCTTATAGTGGAGAAAAATCCTTTAAATACACCCGAACAACAGGCGCTGGCACTGTTTATACCAAGAAAAGGTCTGCCAAATGACGCGAATCTGCGCGAAATAACAAATATAATGGGAATACCAAAAATTAGCAGAGACCAACAATTACCTAGCATCATAGAGTGGAATACACCAGGAAAAACAATATATTACGTTATAGAAAAACCGACAGTAGAAGATCACTCCTCGTACGAAAATGTATGGGAGTGCATTAAACAAATAAAAGAACAGTGTGAAGCAAACAAACAACCCTCAGTAGCAATAGTGAAGTCAAACGGTCAACTTATGGGATTACAATGGGAAGAAATTGCCAAAATGAGTAAATTTATATTTTTCAACTCCAACACCAAAATAGAAATAATTGAGGAAAAGTACAAAGGTAGTAACATCGCACAAATATCGGATGAAAATATAGAATGGGAACCTCTTTGGGACAGAGCCATAGTATTGAAAGAACAGGAAACAGACAGTTTCTGCAACAAGATAACACAGTTAATTAATGCAAAAGATGAAGATACAATGGCAAGATACTATTTAGATGAAGAAAACATATTATACCGCAGTGACAACAAACTGATACTCCCAAAAACTCTACAGAGAAAAGCTTTAGAGGATTTCCATGACACACCGTTATATTGTCATCAAGGACAACAAAAAACCATGGCAGCAATAGAAAAAAGATTTTACTGGCCCACACTCAAAGCAGATATTATAAAATACTGTCAAGAATGCGACTCATGCAATAGACGTAAAACGTCTCCGCACTTTAAGAAGGCGCCACTGCAAAAATTCACCCCGGTAAGCAAACCATGGGAAATTACGTCAATGGACATAGTAGGTCCGCTTGTAACGTCAGATAGGGGAAACAAATACTTATTGACTTTCCAAGACCATCTGACAAAATACTGTGAGGCTATACCAGTACCCGATCAGACGGCGCAAACTATAGCCCGAGCGTTTGTAGAGGATATAGTATGCAGACATGGCTCCCCACAAAAATTACTCACAGACAGAGGAAGTAACTTTATGTCTAAACTGATGAAAGAAGTATGCGAAATTTTAAACATAAAAAAAATTCATACTGCAAGCTATGCACCCACATCAAATGGACAAATCGAAAGGATGCACAGAGTTATTAAAGATATGCTTTCCCACTACATTTCAGACAACCAGAGAGACTGGAATCAATGGATACCATATGTCCTTATGGCATATAGGGGCAGCATAAACACTTCAACTGGATATAGTCCTCATTTTCTATTACATGGTCGCGAACAATCGCTACCAATAGATAAATTTATCGAGCCGAAAAGAAAACGGTACGATATGGATGAAAATTACGCAGCCGAGCTAGAAGCCAGGCTAGCCCAAGTGTACGAAAAAGTACAATATAATATAAACAGAGCGAAAGACGATAGAATAAAAAGATTTAACAAGTCGACAGAATACAGGGAATTTAATACAGGTGATCTGGTATACCTAAAAGATTTAAGTAATACAATTGGAGTATCTAAGAAGCTACAAAAGAATTGGATAGGTCCATATATAGTTCAAGAAAAGGTAGGCCCAGTAACATACCTTATAAAAACGATAAAAGAAAAAAAAACAAGTGGTACATATAAATAGGTTAAAGAGATATTTTGGAGACGAGGAAACACAAAATAAGGGTTGCGAAAAAGATGAAGAATGGACAAAAGAAGATGCAGCAATTGAGGAAGATACTGAACTCGAAGGAACGGGTGTAACCCCGGCACAAGTAGCAGCGCTACCCCTTTGGGGAAATGCGGCAAGCGCTCAGCCAACCAGACCTATTCCAAAAAGAAGGAGAATTAAAAGCACTCGACAAAGCGTACCACTTAGAAGGTCGAGCAGAATACGTCAGCGTCACCACAGCCAACCTGACTTCGTGTGTAGCGCCACATATGCATATCGCTATAGAGGGAGAAATAAGAACTAGTAGCCTATTCCACAATTCTTTCTCGTTCAATTCTTCCAATTTTTGACAAATCAATATAAGAAAAACGCCAAAATTTTCCAACAATCAGTGTAAACAGACTAGTACAGGGATACTACCACTAAGCTACCGAGCGCACTTTACGCAATCAGTGTGGCTGGTGAAAAAGGGCCAACTAGGTCAAAAAGTCTCAGAAACTAGTAGCTCCTTCACCCCCGTCTCTAGAAGGAGGTTCAGAACCCTGAGACTTCAACTCCAAATAAAGGAACTAATTTGAACCAAGAGTACCAGAAACTAGTAGCCCCTTCACCCCCGTTCTCCGAAGGTGGTTTACAGTTCTACAGGCACCATCTTGGTAAATGTTCCTATCTATCCAGTGATCGCAAGAGTTATACTGGGCTCAAGGATCCTGGTGTGTAATGAGTCGTAAAGAAATTTTTCCAATGTTCAATTCGCCGTCCTGTGCAAGCTTTGGGCTGTTAATGCCACTAACTTGTGGACATACTGTCAGTGCTCAATTCGCCGTCCTGTGCAAACTTTGAGCTGTTAATGCCGCTGGTACATTAGTACTACGCCAATGCTTCCAAAGTGTGTGAGGTTTCCTCCTCCATGCCAAATAAGCATCGTTATTTTGATTATTATATTTATTATACATTATATACATATATTATTTTTTGTTTCTCTCTTTTCCTTTCCTGTGAAAGATTTGAGCTTTCAATGCCATTAAGGACTTACTTACTGACCTAAACGGCATATAAGATATGACAAGCTTCTTTTTATTTTCTTATCTTAATTTCCTTCCTCCTCAATAAAACATAAGATGTTTCATACGGACATTTTGTAGATGTCAATATAATTGCAAGAGCAATAACCTGTAGCTCCAACTTGGGGAGCAACAAGAATGAGAATGCAAATGTGATAAAAGCGGTAACACACGAGTCTTCGGAAGTCAGGACTGTGGAATGAACGTGTAGACGAGGCTAAAGTGGAAATACTACGAAATACACGGAGCACGACTGTACTATAATATACATTAAAAAAAATGAAAATAAATAAAAAAATAAGGCAGCAGAAAACGTTTTATCCCGTGTCGAATTATCGCCGGATAAGGTTCCTTGTAGAGTAATTAGTGCACAGGCAAAGCTAGCAAATAAAAAATATTGTTGGTAGCTCTGATTCTATTCTAGAGAAAAGGACTGATCACCCTGGACTCGTAGAATTATTAAGGCGACCAAAATATTATTTTCAACTTTGTCCTATGTAACAAAAAGATTTTGAGAAAATAATAAAAAAATAGATGAAATATGTAAGCACCCATAAGTAATACAAGAAAAATTACATTTTGGACAACGTGTCAAAATAAAAATTGAAAATTGACAATGATAGATACTAAATGGCAGTACAAGTAACTATAGAGTACAGTGTCTGCGAAGAATTTAGTTACAAGGTGATACCCATTTTGCTTCAAACCCGAGGCCAGCAAATAAGCTGAACGTGTAAATACACGTGTTACGAGGTATCAACGAAGAAATAATAATTGCAAGTTTAATATTGTAATAAATACCCCATGAAGGGAAGTGCTAAACGCAGAAAAAAAGGTAGAATTAAAGGAAATAAAATTGCCAAAATTAGGCAGATAAAGGAATAAATACCCCATAAAGGGAAGTGCTAAATGCAGGAGAAAAAATTATTAAAGGAAATGAAGTTGCCAAACTAGGCAAATAAAGGAGTAATAAACCCAAAAAGGGGATGCGCACAATAGGTTAATAAAAAGTTATAGAAAGCGTACAATAAAGGCCAAGCAAGGCTAACAAAATACATTGTACAGGAAATAGTATAAAAGTAGGTAGGGAGAAAAAGAAAAAAAGAAATTTTATACATTTACACGGCCGGTGAAGTAAATTTTTTTTTCAAGTATTTGAAGCAAAACCTACGACAACAAATGTTTATATCGCTTGCATACCTATACATGGTGAAGTTCAAGTTCAAGGACACAAAAGCAGCTGATATTTGAATAAACAATTACTGGTGATCCAGTTACAAAATGCGAGATTACGATTAACGTAAGTTCGCCAGGACCGGACTGGAATGAAGGTATAATAATTAAAAATGTCGAAAGCGACATAGGTGAATATTTCTATAACGAAATTTCAAAGGAAAAGAGTTTGAAAATAAAACACGGATCAGTGAATCCGAATTAAAAGGTGCAGAATATGGAGAAAACTACTAGGAGAGTAGATAAGAAGGAAAATTTTAGCGGAAAGTGTCTGCTACAACAGAGAAACGCATTAACCCACCCTCACGGCACAGAAATGGCAATCAAAACAAACGTATCCGTAGTAGGTCGACGCTCTACCTACCAGAATTAAGGGGAACTGTCAAAATGAAGTACGAGGGTTAGTTCAACGTACCTGCGCGATGCCCTATGGTTACTGTGGATACTAACAGGCAACATCCCTGGACCACGTTGAATCGACACTCCACTACATTAAGGCAAGCACCCAAGATAGGTAACGCTAGTAGCAAGGACAACCGGTTCATTATCTTAATAAGATATTTTGATTACCTGTACAAAGGGTTTTCGCAAAGTGAAAAATTGGGGTTTCTCGTCAGTTGTTTCTAGTTAGGTTAATTAGTGCAGCAGTTTCCTCGTACAGGGGAAACCAAACAATTTCAGCAACGAACAATTTTTAATTTGTTTTAATTTTGTAAATTATTTACTTGAGGAAAACGAGAAGGGGTTATTCAACTTAGATAAGTAAGGTTACAGGAAATCAAGGACATTCTTCTTACTTAAATTATTTCAAACTAGTAGTAAGTGAAATTAGAAGTTGTCATTCAACTTAGATAAGGCTACAGGAAGCCGAAATTTTTTTTTATTATAAACTTTTTTTGAGTCAGCTATTGACAGTAGACATTAAGGGGATTACTTAATCTATATAAGGCAACAAGAAGCCACTAACAGTTTTAAGGTATTTTTTTCATAATTTTTTTAAGTCAATCATTGACATTACATCCAAAAGATTTTATGTAATCTGGACAGGGCTACAGGAAGCCATTAACATTTTTCATTTTTTTTGTCTTCCAATGAACATAAAGGGTTCACTTCAGTTAGAGAAAGCTAGTAGCAGCCACAGTTGGTCATAATTCTTTCACTGAAAAAGGAACTTTACTACATTAGGACTCATAAAAGCAAATAGTTACAATTATGTAATGTGATTATAAGTACCAAACAACAGAATACAAGTACATTAATAGGTGCATGTACATGTTATGGTTATTTTTTTTATATTTTTGTCACATTTAGAATAAGAAAAGTGCGTAGTGAATCGGAGCTCATTGAACTCAAATTTTATCGAACGGAAGAAAACAGAACCAAAATTAGGAGAAAATGGTCAACCGACACAATACCATGACTACCCTAACGCTAATCTTCGCCATACTACATGGAACACATGGTTTAATAGCCTACGATTGTACGGACGCGAAAACCAGCGCTACGGTAATATCGCTAAGAGACATTTAACCGGGCGTGCCCCCAATTAAACATACCTAAGTGAAACAGTGTCAGTCCGAGTGTTTCAACGGAACACAAATGGTATGGAGCTGCAACGTCGAAGTGACAGAATTAATTTTACGTTGTATATTGAAATCTACATTATCTATGTGGAGTAATAATAAATAGTTTAAGAATTTATCAAACCATAGGCTGCGGAGTAGCTATATTCGCAGGCATATGGTCAAGCCTGACGTCATGGGTACTACACAGAAACGACCTAAAGAAGAAATCCAAAGAAGAGATTGAACTCACTAAACACGACGAGGAAAACCCTCAAGAAACCCATGGACAAGCATCTAGCACTGCTCACTGGACTGACTCGCGCGACAATATAAACTCCCCATAAAAAGTGCGCGGTGCAAACTTTTATTACCATAGTTTTAAGTTAATAATTAACAAAAACACTTTAAAGTCAAGTGCAAACAGAGTGCGTGGAAAACAAAAATCGCAATCGTATGGCTAACAACAAGTGAAAAGGAGTCAACATGACACGGAAATGTAAATCCCACCAGAACCTGGTGCAACAAGCAACTTATCATATTTTCGGTCCTTAGACCACCCTGAATATTCCGACAATTGTTTGTCAAATCTCAAATCGTCCTCGCCCCATTCCACGGGCACAGTATTGAAACCATAATGGTTTCCCCCCTCCAATGTTTCCGCCAAGCTTGTAATGCACTAGCAGCAATGAAGGACACTTAACCCTTCGCTGTACGAATTATTTTCCAACCACCAAAAATGTATATCCCACTAAAATTCTAAAGATGGATGAGGCCAATGGTAAAATGGCACAACCACCCAGCAGAGCCGAGGAGCAGCAAAGCGCAACAGGGGAGTCATAGGTATTATATCAAGAAAAAAGGAAAAGACTGTGCGGACGAACAATGAAAAAGTGTCTCAGTGCCACGGTAAATTCGCGGTAATATGTAACGCAGTGGCGCAACTTTGTACTTAGATAAGTTTAGCGTAAGGGGAGCACGTAAAAGGTGTTGGACAGGTAAGTCCAACACTTTTTCAAAGGGGGTGGCAATGTAATAAGTACCAAGGGTGGAATGATGGAAAACATCATCCAGTATAACAAATTTAAAGTATATTCATTACAAAATTAATTTCATAAAAATATAGTTTATATTAAAGTAACGTAGCAAAGTTCAATCAGACTAAACAATGCTGATAATGCACAATGACACAATTACAAAGTAACCCAAAAGTAAACCTAGTTTTGAATACACGAGTTCGCTGAGTAAGCAAAGCGATCGTGGGTCACCAAGTACACGTGTGTCCAATAAGAAAGCAAGAAACGGAAAAGTGGTGAAAAGCTGACTGGGCAAAAATTGCCCAAAGCTGGACGAGACAGAAAAAACGACAAGGCAGTTGGGTCCCGAGCACGGTTGCGAGCGGTTGCCTCATAGTGTTCGCGGTTAGCGGTCATCTGGAAAAATCCAGAGTTACATTTTGACTTATAAGACGAAAGTAGCGCGGAGTCAAAATAAGTTTCGTTTCGACACCGGAGTAATTTCTTCGAGAGAGCGTTTACTGTAGCGCTTAAAGTGTATTTCGGTAAAGAGGGTGGCGAACGGCCAAATAAGATTTGCTAGAGGCAAACAGGTTCGATAAAAAGTCTACCCTATCCGATACTGTGTTGGTGTCAGTTAATAAGCCGGATAAGAAGTCTCCAGCATCATTGGAGAGCATCCTACCTGCACTTAATGAGTCTGATTGATCTTATACTAACTGTGAAACAAATATTTTTGTAGTTTGGTTAGCCTGTATTTTATTGCCACCTCATGCATAGATGGTTTATTATATTTTATTTTCTAACTTTACACATATTTAATTTAATTATATATATGCTTAAATAAGGGATTCAGTCGTATTCCTCAAAACTGAGAGAATTAATAATTTATCAATGTAAGTTATTGAATTTATACACGTAACCTTTAATTACGGTTTCGTTCATTTTCAATTAACTGACTACTTAGTAAAATTAGTAGTAATACCTTATCCTGAACCTTCTACCAGACGTAACCCTACACATAAAGACCTCTCATTGTCAACAACAACTGATAGCAGCGGAGGCCGGATCTATCCTTTCGGACTTTTCTTACAGGAGTCGTTGATTCCTGATTCCCACGTACTCGTGGGTGGTGACAGCCAGCTACGCTGCCTTCTTGTTATTTTCAGGGACACACCAGGAGAATTTTACTTTTCCAGGTTCCGGCTCGTGAAACTCGGCACCAAGGTGTTCTCTGGAGTAGCAGCTTTTACGGTGGACCAGCAGTTTTTAGTTTCTCTATCACAGGTTATTGATTACAGTGGTTTTTACCGGTTATTATATTGGTGATTAACGGCCGCCGGTATTACACCTACTACCTTCAAACTCTTTTCTTGATTGAAAGTCTAATTTCTGTTCAAGCAAAAAAACTATAAGTGACTCGAAATTCACTTCAGAAGTTAATCCCACATTTTTAATTAAGTCTAGCGTTTTTTTCGTTGTGATATAAAATTCACGAAGCTCCGTTGGATTACTTTTTGTTACGGGTTTCTGTTCCACCAATGTTTTATACAAAGTATGTAATAAAGTTACCTGATTGTCATACGTACTTTTCAAAATAGTCAATGCAACTTCTAAATTTTGGTTTGTCACACTTAACGAATCTATCAATTGCAATGGTTGATTGCGCAGCAATGATTTTAGGTAATAAAACTTTTCTCCTTCTGACTTGAGTTTTGAATTATTCAATACTAAGGCGGAGAACAAATCAAAAAAAGAATGCCACTCGGAGGCATCTCCCGAAAAAGGTTTGATATTAATTTTAGGCAAAGACACGTTGGAAGCGCTGGTTTCCAGTAAGGCTTCCGAATTATGTTTGAATTTATCAAGACATGATTCCAGCTTGGCGATATTGAATTCAAACCGATCTGAATACGCATCCTCCTCAGATATACCTTCTGAGGAGTCTTCATCATCGGTTAATGAAATAATTTCACCTTGTATTTGACGATAAGTTTCGTAATAACCTATGAGACTATTCAACTTCACAGACAATAGATGAGCCTCCTCGCTACCGTCCAAATTATTGATAAAATTTTCTAATCGACTGAGCTGCGCTTTACAACCCCTGAGTTTATTTTTAAGATGCTTTAAGCTTGACATTTTGAACCAAGTACGTATTCAATCACTGTTAAGGCAAACTACTAAAAATGGTTAATGGATTACAAACACCAATTCGAAATCAGAGACAATATAGAAATAGCGCAAAAAACCTTAATACTTCATCTAAATATTAAGTGGATTGGCGAAAATTTACTCACATCTTATTTCAATAAAATTGGAGTGAATAGCATAAAAATATCAATATCAAATAAATTGTTGATGAATAACACATAAGTATCACAAATAGCGTAAATAAATCAAAGAAATCAATTGTTGATAAATAACACACAAGTAACGTAAATAGCGTAAATAAAGCAAAGAAATCAATTGTTGATAAATAACACACAAGTAACGTAAATAGCGTGAATAAATCAAAGAAATCAATTGTTCATAAATAACACACAAATAAATAACATGTAAATAACACTCAAATAGCGTAAATACCAAATAAATCGAAGAAATCAATTGTTAATAAATAACACACAAGTATCGAAAATAGCAAATAAATCAATAAATTGTATGAAATCAAATATAGCAAATACCTGTTTTTTAGAGATGGTGATGGAAAGTAAATTATTCAACAATATTAGCGTAGCGTAGATAGCGAAATAACTTTGACAAATATTTCTTTTTTCACATCAATAAAAATCTAATTCTACCTTTTACAGATACAAATGACCTAGTTGAAAATGTAGGTAATGATAATCTTATAAACAAAGGGTTCTTTATATAAATAGTTGTTTACAGCTCTATAAATCCTACATTCCAATGAATGTAGATAAAAACAAATGTTTTCATTTGAACACCTGCTGAAGTATTCTATGAAGGGTGCGGGTTTGTTTCATCTTTTAGAAAAACAATTGCCGGTTGGTGCCAGCTATCCTAGTTGTTCATGTCGAACCCCTTTTTTCGAGTTCGAGGTTGCCGGTTCTAAATAATCCGAACTCTAAACTCGCTAACAACTAAGTTTGTAAGTTTGTAAATAACGATTGCGAACTGAGCACCCGATAACTATACCGGAAACTAGCTTTAGAATAATGTTCCACTCGCGTTGCAACTTAATAATTTGGTTTCCGCGACGTAGACCTTCTGGTTTTGTAACCTTGGATTACAAGGATCAAAATAGGAATTGGAAGAGGCTATTTTACGAATTAAATCCGGCTCGAAGGACCAAAAAGAATATGAATAGGAAGGGAATGAAAAACTTTAATTAATTTTGCTCTGGTTCAGTGGTATGAGAAGGAATCCAACATCATCTTTTCCGTTCCTACATATCCTTGAGCGAAGCGTAAACTAATTTTATTTTCTTCTCGAAGGACCACTCTAAATTGACCGTTAGAGACGGTGTAAAATCAAACGGTAATAATTGGGGACTAATTAAAGCTAGACATGATATAAATATACCTTATATTACGATGTATTCGTCTATTTCTACGGTATAGGAAAAGGTATACAAAACCCAGAAGTGACCGGATGTTAAGATCACTTCACTATAAACTATTTGCTGAGGTTCTCCTTCCAAATTTATCAATAATTAACTATAGTTATTACAAAAGGCACAAACAAATAAGTAACACTGATGGAAAAGAGCCGACAACTATGTAAATGGAATGAATTGTTATGAAATATTGTTGAATGTTCAATTGCGATGAATATTGTGGGAATGAAAATAATTGCTGGAAATTTAATCTTACTCCCTTGGTTCCTCAAATCACTAAACACTACATTAAATAATTGTAGAGGCGAACTAGATATAATACATGCTAACTATTAGACGATTGAGTGAAGACTGGTGTTGAGTATAGACATCGTTAGCCGGCTAAGGGTAGGCAAAAGCTCGCGCCTTTTTTTATTAGTTTCGGGATCGTTTGTAGCGGCCGACTTTGAAATATATTAATTGGTACAATTGTAGAAAGAGAATCACTAAGTTTAAAAAAGGAATTTTAAACATCTGTCTTTATTTAGATTCAGAAAGTATGATCTGCGAAGGCTAACAAGAGCATTACAGTTGCCCGAACAAGTGACAACAAATAGGGTTACGGTCTCAGGTAATGTAGAACCTTCAACACAATAAGTTGGGTGTTGTATAATTGTAATTGATTATGTTCTAAGGTACTAATGCTATATGCTTCTTGCTTTGAAGATTAGCTTACCCAAACCGCTTAGTAGATTTGGAATCTATATTTGGGTATTCGAGGGCAATCATTTCAATGGTTACCAACTTGGTTCTTAATTTAATTGATGTAGGATGGGGTCACCTTTTGTCCAATTTAGGGGACAATGTTTTTTGAACCACAATAAGCTAGAACAATATGCACAGATACCTAATTATTCCCTGTCATTAAATATGTCTCACAAATAACTCCAAAATATAGTTAACTTGTTGAATACCACATTTGTTCTACAGAACCAGCGTTAAAGACGGTCTGAGGCTGCGTTGGTCCTATGGGACCCGCAGATTCAGCCGCTGGCACATTTTTATTTTTTTAATGCAATAAAATAGTGTTCAAGGGACTAGCACGGCCCCAGAAACGATATCTATGAGCATGGTTTTCAATTTATTTTGTGTGCGGTAGTGGATAAACTTTACCTTGGTTCCATGGAAAAAATATGATTTTTTGCTTTCATTAGTATTATTTCTCTATTTGTATTAAAAAAAAATTGTTCATTACCAAGAAATTATAAGTTCTACTGAGTTTTTTTTTTCAGGTCTCAATCAGAGAGGATGTCCTTTGCACAATTGCTGGGCCTTTATTGACGGGACAGCCAGGGCAATTTGTAGACGTAGCCTAAATCAAGAGGCACATTATTAAGGCCATAAAAAATGCATTGTGTAAAGTATCAGAGTGTCTGCACCCCTGATGGCCTGATAATCAATTTAAAAGAAGCATATGAGGGAAGAAGACATGATTCGGGAATCCTTAGAGAATCAGGCTTGATAGAACAGCTTCAACAACATGTTGTGTTTGGTCCTTAAGAATTTGTCCTTTATGGGGATGAAGGTTATGGCCTTAGAGATTTGCTCATAAGGCCATTTACCCAATTTGAAATTAATCAAGACCCCAACAGACAAATTTTTAATAATAACATGGGGTTTGTGAGAGTAACTGTTATATAGGGGTTTGGTGAAGTAGTACAAATCTTTGCCTTTTTTTTGATTTTAGAAAAAACCAGAAGCTTATGTGGCAGCAGGTCAGTAGAATGTACAAAGTGGCTGTGCCATTAACCAACTGTCACACAAATCTTTATAGAGGAAATAATAGCCAATATTTTAATATTGACTCTCCACAACTGGGAGAGTATTTAGTATATTAAATTATAAGCGGATATTAAGGTCTTAACACGCGCGATTTTTCAGCAAGTATTTTAGAGACCAGTTATCCACGAATACATTACACTATTTTTTTTATTGGTGCACTTTGAAATTACAAATACTATTACTACTAAGTAAAGAAAAAGAAATGAAAATAACTGATAATGTAAAATGGTTGGATTAATGATGACATTAGTTTACCTTGGGTTGTCTTGGAAATGTTAATAGTATCAAATTAAATACCATTTCCTCAAATTTGAAAAATCAACATATTCATATCTTGAACAATATCAACTGCACTTTCCAGTTTCATTTAAAAAATTGAAATTGTTTAATAATATTCAAATAAAGCTTTTGACATTACAAAGTACTTCTGTTAAATAGGTAAAAGGGTTCACCAATAAAAAAAACAATATATACATGTTGTTTGTAAATAAATAAAATACATCATAATTCCAGTTTTTATTTTATTAAAACAGCCATTAGAAATATCAAAATATACATCACACATCACTTTGAAATGTAAAACTAATAAAAAACTCTACAAACAAAAACAAATCTCTGCCCATAAAAAAACTATATTCAAATCATAATATTTAACATTTTTTTCCATCTTTAAAAGTAAAAGTTCACTAAGTTGGATATTCCTGTACACCAGTCTACTTGAAGGTTAAATACAAACTAGTTAATACACAATACTAGGGTTTATTGCTGTCACATTTTGCCTGGAGTACAATTTCCATCAGTTTTTGTTGATTCTTAGAAATATCCATTTCAGCCTTAAACTGTGATTGCTCCTTTTCTAGTCTTATTAACTCCATTTCTAATCTTTTTTTCACTGTTGGCTTCTGTTTCCATTGCCTTTCTTCCAATGCTAATTCCCTGCTTCGTATATGGAACCAGCGATCATTTTTGGTTTCCAAAAACTTGTGATGAATCCCACTTTAGTAGATATACTAAGCCATTTCTAGATCGGAAGTGGACTGCGCATGTGCAAGTTCAGCTAGTCAATGAGTGTGAGAGAGACATCCCATGAGGTGAATTTTAAAAAAACTTTGACTTGAGTGTGGATCGAACCCGGAACCTACGCGTTCATAGCAATACATCTAACATAGTCTGCCATGATCTCTCATGCATATCGTTACCGTTTGGATGATGAGGCGGCGCGGCCAGAACATCGCGCGCACCGTACGCTTCTTGCTGTAAATTGTGACGTAATCGAGACAGATTCGTTGCGATGATAACAGCAGGAGCGCTGATATACCAGGTTGGCTGAAAGTAACTCTTTGAGTTAAAAAAAAAAAAATATATATATATATATATATATATATATATATATATATATATATATACCGTTATTGATGTGATTGGGAATTAGTTTTTTGAGGATAGCAGAAGAGTGAAGATCATGTTAATCATTATATTTGCTACAGTACTATGTCCAGCACTATGCGTTATCGACCAACAGTATGCTATGAAGTATTTACAACAGTTCGGGTACGCAAAAGAAAATGATTTGACTAAACTTGAGGATTATTTGTTGAGTTTTCAAGAAAGATATAATATCCCTGCAACGGGAGAATTAGATGAAAATACAATTCAACTTTTAAATAGACCAAGATGTAATATAAGTGAAGCAGCCTCCGACGAACATAATTCTTTTAGAGTTCAATCAAAATGGTCAAAATTTGATTTGAAATGGTATTTCCCTCAGGCAACTCCAAAATATCTTGAAGTAACCAAAAAGGCTTTTGAAGTGTGGAGTAACAATTCAAAGTTTAAATTTGAATTAATACACAAAACACGGCCTCATGCTCCCGATATAACTATTACAGTTGTACAGGGAAAGCACTATTTTCGAGCAGATTGCCAAGGTAGAGGTGAGTGCTCCAGTACATTTGATGGTCCCGGAAAGGTGTTGGCACATGCTTATTTCCCAAAAGGCAACAGTTGTACAGAGCTTCATATTGATGGTGACGAGAATTGGGATTTAAGTTTGGATGGATCAAGTTCAAAAGATCAGACTAGTCTACTTATGGTATTAATTTATGAAATCGGGCATATCCTAGTAATTGGTCACAGTGATATTGAGACAGCAATAATGTATCCATGGTATCAATTCAACATTGCTCCTAAATTGGATGAGGATGATAAAATGGCCCTTGAAGCTCTTTATGGACCAATCAATACATATGTAAATAATCCTTTCAAACCCACATCTCGTCCACCAACACCAACTACAAAGACACTTAGATATCAACCAAATGAACCGAATAAGAATTTATGCGACATAACACCGGAGTATATGTTCATTGCCATGGCTGGTGAATTTGAAAATTACCATTTATATATTATTAATGGAAATTCCCTTTGGAAAATTGATTTGAACTCGAAACTTATTCCTCCGCAACCAGAAATACTCGATGATTATTTACCTGAAGAAGTGGGTCACGTAATTCAAATTTTTCAAAGTTCTTCAGATAATTTAATAGCAGTCAATGGCCGTAAATACTATGTAGCAGATTTTCCCGCTCTAGAAATACTTGACGAAAATAATTTAATTATACCCAAAAATTCCCAAGTAAACACAATGTTTCAAAATAATCATGGGAAAATATATGTATTTTATAATAACAGTAATTATATTGAATTTGACAAGAGCTTGAAAACTGTCCGGAATAGAGGACAAATAAAAGATATATTCCCCGGACTACCCACAGATGTTACAGGTGCATTCCAGTACATTGACGGACACATGTACTTTTTCAAAAACACCACATACTACAAATATAATGAGTTTACCAAAAGACTAGTTGCAGCCGGACCCTTTAATTGGAACGTGTTCGATATTCCATGTCCAGGAGACCTTTTAAATCATCTCAAAATTTTATTAACAAAAATTATTTCTTTTTATCAATGATGTATATTTTAAATAAACTCTGTAAATAATAAAAAAAATTATTTTTAAGAAAATTCCCAATCTCAAGGTTTTACCTATTAATAAAAACAGAGGAGATAATAATTTTTTCTTTTGATAACGGCCTATACGTAGGAAATTGATAAGAATATAATGACCACATGTACAGGAAATAGTGAAAATTGATTAGAATATTCGCAGACCATACGGACCACATTAACAGGAAATTCTTATCGTGCGGTTGACCTAGACAGGAAAACAAAAATTTTCGCAAATAAAATATTTTTTCTAGAACATTCTATCACAATTTTATGGAGATAGTGACGTGAGTATAAATAAGATGTTGCATTGTGTTGGAGTCAGTCTATAATCTTCCACCGCCAGCAAGCAAACCAGCTAAAGAACAAATAGTTTATTGTGAAAATTGTGTCTTAACAAAAAATGTAAGTATTTATTTTACCAGTTTTTTTTTTGTGGGTGACGCGCTCTCTCTATTTTCAGATGGATTTAAAAAAAATTAACGAAGCATCTCTAATTACAGAGAGAAAACCAATTACAAAAATACAAGATCTACCATTGAATACTCTGAGGGCTATAAAGGAGGCGAACATAGTTAATTCCAAATTCGGAGAATCTGTTTTATTGGATTTAGATGCAGAAGTAGTGTTTCTACCGCAAAGAGTCACAAGTGTCTACAAACCTGTTATTGAAGAATTTGAAGGGGGAAAATACGGAATTATATTCAAGGGATTAGTGGATGTTGGAAAAAATCAACGGCTAGCGTCATTTGAAATTGAGAAACTATAGACTAAGACAGAGAGAGAGAGGTGAGTACCATGAATATTGTTTGATAAGATAACGGATAGAGATGTAGAAATTTGGTTGAATCGATTAAAAATTTTTTTGTGGGTGACAGGCTTTCTGTTTTCAGACGGAT
Source organism: Galerucella nymphaeae (assembly GCA_963978555.1). Lineage (NCBI taxonomy): Eukaryota > Metazoa > Arthropoda > Insecta > Coleoptera > Chrysomelidae > Galerucella > Galerucella nymphaeae. Next base: position 21,416,963 of record OZ021704.1, read on the forward strand.
TTTAATAAATTAACGCAACGTCTCTAATTACAGAGAGAAAACCAATTACAAAAATACAAGATCTACCTTTGGATACTCTGAGGGTTATAAAGAAGGCAAACATAGTCAATTCCAAATTCGGAGAATCAGTTTTATTGGATTTAGATACAGAAGTAGTGTTTTTACCGCAAAGAGTCACGAGTGTCTACAAACCTGTTATTGAAGAATTTGAAAGGGGAAAATACGGAATTATATTCAAAGGATTAGTGGATGTTGGAGAAAATTAACGGCTAGCATCATTTGAAATTGAGGAACTATAGACTAGGACAGCCCCTTGATATCATTCGAGATCATTGAGAACTAGGAGATACAAGAAATAGATAGGGTGAGTGAATTTTTCAATTTTCAAAGCCATGTCAAACATAATTAAACAGTCTGATGATTTGCTGGTAGCTATTAGAAAAGTACGTAAAATTGTTTTTGATAAATTCACTGTAAGAGATGCAGAACTGTGGTTAAAACGGTTGAATAAATACATTAAGGCTTGCAGTAGGCGTATAAAAGACGCCAGTTTATGCATCGGAACTAGACGAAAACTGCAAGCAAATATTGGTCATTTCAAACATTTTCGCAAACTAATTTTAAATAGACACATAGGGTTAGGTTTAAATTCTAGACTACGTAGTAGGGTTAAATGGGAAAATATTGCATCGAGTTTTACTAGCAGAATTAAAACGGGAATCATTGTAAATTTATATCATAAGGACTTAGGAAAATTTTTGGATGATGCATATGTCATTTTCAAAGAAAAAATTGTATCATGTCTAACTTCATTCAAGTTTATGAAAGTAAATACTGCTTTTTGTGGGGAATTTATCAAAAAGTCTGGGGATGAGGAAACACTAGATTTATATTATATGACCACAAAAAATGTTGCTATAGATCAGTCTACCGATTTACGTAGTTGGTTTGATGATAATGTTAAAGATAAAATTTTCACAAAATTATCCAATTTTCAAGAAAGAGATTCTGGGGCTGCTTTATCCCGAGTAATCTCATTGGAGGTTAACGTAAATAAACTGCAAATGGGTAATGGCTCATCCTTTATCAGATTACCTAAGGAAATCCAGATGAAGCGTGCTTGTATAAATGTGGAAAACGATGACCAGAATTGTTTCTATTGGGCTATTGTTAGCTGTTTATATCCCTCTGAATCGAACTCTAGCCGAACCAAGTCATATCCTCATTTTAGCACAGTTTTGCAAACTGAAAACTTAGAAGCTCCAATATCACTACAAAATATTTCTAGATTTGAAAAAGCGAATGATATTTCAGTTAACGTGTATGCATTAGAATTGAATTTAGTTAAAGAAAAAACTACTTACGTAGTATCACCAGCTAGACTTACCGCAAATAAACGTGAAAAACACGTAAATTTGCTGCTTATTCAAAATAAATACTATCCGAGACTGAACGATTATGAGGCTCCGCCTGCAGATGATGACGACAACTCTGAAATCAGATTTCATTATGTTTGGATCAAAGATATGTCTCGACTACTTAATTATCAACTCACCAAAAATGGCCATAAAAAATTCATTTGCGACCGCTGTTTAAATTATTATACAAGCTCAGATAAATTAGCTGAGCATGAAGAACTTTGTTCTGATTTGAATAAATGTAAAATGTCTCCACCTAAATATGAGCACGTTCAATTTAGGAATTTTACATATAAACAAACTACGCCATTTATAATTTATGCTGATTTTGAATGCCAATTGGAAAATGTTGCTACAAATATAGCTCATAAAATAACAAAAACAACTAAATATCAAAAACATGTGCCATATAGTGCAGGCTACTACGTAAAGTGTTCATATGATAATAGTCTTTCTTATTTTAAAAGCTACCGAGGATCGGACTGTATGGATTGGTTTGCGAATGAAATGACTGATGTGTCTAGACCTGTAAATTCAAAAATAAAAACGATTATACCTATGACTGGGAAGCTTGATCTGCGTAATGCACAAAGCTGTCATATATGTGAAAAAGACTTCGCTTGTGAAGACAAAATCGTTAGAGATCACGATAATTTCACAGGACAGTTTAGAGGATTTGCACATGAAGCATGCAACCTAAACTTCAAAAAATTATTTGTTGTTCCTGTTGTATTTCATAACTTGAGTGGATACGATAGTAATTTCATGATTGCTGACCTCTGTAAACGAGGCCGTTTGAGCGTACTTCCCATTAATAAAGAAAAATATATTTCTTTTACCCTGTATTCCGATGAAAATAATATAAAATTACGATTTATTGATTCATTCAGATTCATGGGAGCTTCTCTCGATGAATTAGCATCAATTTTGGATATTGAAGAGAAAAAAAATTTGAAACAAGGGTTTCAGGGTGTAGATGATGAAGCTTTTAAATTATTATCTTGCAAAGGTGTTTTTTGCTATGATTATATTGATAGTTTAGCTAAATTAGAAGAAACTTGTTTACCATCAATTGATAAGTTTTACAATAAATTATGCGATGACGATATTGGTGAGAAAAAGTACAGTCATGCGCAAAAAGTTTGGAATACTTTTAATTGTAAAAATTTGGGTGAATATTCAGACATTTATTTAAAGACAGATATTTTGCTTCTAGCTGATGTTTTTGAACAATTCAGACAAAAGTGTCGAGATACATACCATTTAGATCCTGCATGGTACTATATCATGCCAGGGTATACATGGGATTGTATGCTTAAATTCACTAAATGCAAATTGGAATTACTCAAGGATATAGATATGATCATGTTTATCGAAAAAGGCATCAGAGGCGGGATATCTGTATGTAGCAACCGATTTTCGGAAGCTAACAATAAATACATGCTTGACTATGACCCAACAAAGCCCTCGAAATATCTTATGTACTTGGACGTTAATAACCTGTATGGTTGGGCTATGAGTGAGCCCTTGCCCTACGAAGGCTTCAAATGGGTGAATGCCAAGTTCAGCGTTGAACCATGTTCGGGGTACATAGATATTTTGTCGATTCCAGACGATTCGCCAGAGGGTTATATCTTCCAAGTTGACCTCTAATACCCACTCGAATTACATGATTCTCACAAAGATTTACCATTTGCTGCTGAACACCGCATTCCGTCAGGATCAAAATTACCAAAATTACTTACAACGCTTCATAACAAAGAAAAATATATTATGCATTATAGAAATTTGAAGCAGGCTCTAAATAATGGATTAAAATTAACCAAAATACATAAAGTGTTACAATTCAAACAGTCAACATGGCTGAAGTCTTACATTGAGTTTAATACTCGTTTGAGGACTGCAGCTACGAACGACTTTGAGAAGAATCTTTTCAAATTGATGAATAATGCGGTGTTTGGTAAGACCATGGAGAACATCAGACGCCACAGATCTGTGAAATTGGTGAGACAATGGGAGGGACGTTATGGCGCCAAAAACTTGATTGCAAGTTTTCGGTTTCATAGCAGAACGATTTTAGATGAAAATCTGGTAGCTATTGAATTAACTAAAGCTGAAGTGACATTCAATAAACCTCTGTATATAGGAATGGCAATTCTAGACATTTCCAAGATATGCATGTATGATTTCCATTATAACTACATGCTACCAAAATTAGGTGTCAACAAGTGCAAGTTAATGTACATGGATACCGACAGTTTTGTCTACGAATTGCAGTGCGCAGATGCTTATGAAGAAGTAATAAAGGCTGATTTATCTAAATTTGATACTTCTGACTATGCTGAAAATAACTTATATAGCATGCCTCGAGTTAATAAAAAAATTATTGGACTTATAAAGGATGAGTCGAAGGGTCAAATTATGACTCATTTTGTTGGACTTAGGTCAAAAATGTATACCTACAAGTTGCAAATAAATGATAAAGACAGAGAAAATGAAAAACTCCGCCTAAAGCGAAAGCAACTCGGTGAAACAAGAATAAAAAATGATTTGAAAAATTTAGGTATAACAAAAAAGTCTAAAGGTGTAAAATCCAATGTAGTGAAAAATAAAATAACGTATGATGATTATGAAACATGTTTAAAAGATTTTAAAATACACTCATCAAGCCAACGATGTATTCGGGCCTATGCACATAAAGTTTTCAGTATAGAACAAACAAAAATTAGTCTAAGTCCGCATGACGATAAACGTCATTTAATGCCAGGTACATTTGATACGCTTCCTTGGGGACATTATAGCTTAAGCTAATATTTTTTTTTTATTATCGTAGATAATGAAGCAGCCTGTAAAGTTGAAAGAGATATGCATAAAATCTGTTTGCGAAAATGTTGTTAATTTAGCCGAATTAATGGAGCTATCTCTATTACCGAACATACTTATGAAATTAATCGTGAAAAAGTACCCATTCTACAGGTGGAGAGCGATAAATAAACAAGCGAAACTAGGACCATTTGCAGACATACAATTCATCGGTTGTTCAAAATTTATAAGAACAGCGATGAGAAACACTCTCTTAAATGCGGATGAAACAAGTCACGAATTTGATGAATCCGAATACTGGGTTTGGACAAAATATTATAAAATAAAAAATTACAACCTTCGGGTTTGTAAGACATGTTTTTCAAGTATAAAAAATTTCCACAACTCCCAACAAAAGTCATTGTTTGTTATCTTCGATCATTTTCATGAATTATATGAAGATTACCTCATCATTACAGATGTGTTTCAATCCCAATTTTATTGGTGTCAGAGCTGTTTTAGCCATGCTTTGTGTGATATGAAGGATGTGGAGTCATGCGTGAAGTCACTTCACTCGTATCCAAAAAGCACCAGGTTCATCGATTCAGAAGCTAGCGAGACTGAAATTGATGAATTAATGTAAAGGTTGGCTTTGAAAATTACAAAAATTACTCTCCTCTCTCTTTTTGTGTATTGCTTAAATTTATAAATGTATTGCTTTAAATTTATATATGTATAGCTTTGAATTTATGTATGTATTGCTTTGAATTTACATCACTTTTAATTTTGTTTAAAATAAAATATTATCTCAATAGGTTGTTTTATTTGCTATCCACCTATTGAAGGAGTTAGGTTACATGAGAAACTCCTCAAGAAAAATGATGGGTTTGATTTGTGTATTTTTGGTTCAAGAAAACACATGTCAATAATATAACTATTTATTTAAATCATTGATAACTGTAAGTTTACAAAAGTATACAAACTCTCTAAGAGCATTGTTTAACATATCATTAGGTGTAATAGAACAAAATGTATATAAAATTTGTTGAGGATTTAAATTTTCAGAGGCGACATTTTTACAGAAATCCAAAACATTATAATAATATTGAGAAAAATTCAAATTTTCCAACATAGCTATACGTTGTAAAATCAAATTATTTAGTTCTAAAATTTGGAAGACTTCTTCTTCATCCATATAATATTCAACTCCATATTTCTTGATGAAAATCAACTTACACCCGTCGTAATTTGATGGAGTAATGATGCAGTACTCTCCACATGAAAACGAATCAGGTTGGAACTTGTCGGCGTCGTCTGTGGCATGAAAGAAAGCATTCATCTGTTGCGTCATTATCGAAATAAAGGTATACCATTCGTGAGTGTTGAAAGATATTTTGCTGCACTTTAGCTGTTGGGATAGAATAACAGCAGGCGTAAATGATCTTGCCGGACTAATTCCACATTTCACTTCATAACCGGAAATTGAATATTGTGTTGAAAGCAGGTACACATTTTCAGACTTTGCAGCAAACTCATAGTTTTTCATAATTCTATCCAGCTCTGCAGTATAGTTATTATCACTACTACTACTGTCGTAATCACTAGTGACACCTTGATAACTCATGTTGCTAACTGAATTTGAGATCTGAAATGATTCCAATTTATAGCGTGTGTGTGTGTGGCCTTTTACGTCATAAAACATCAACTCCATTAATCCAGCTGTTATGTTTTTGGTCTAAGCCCAACCATTTCACGAGCAGTTTCTTGCCTTTACGTCTAAGAACTTTTTCCACCAAGTAAACGTCCGGATTCGATGTTTTCTGTAGTTCTTCATCATAGAAGCAGCCGCTGATTGGTGTTCCTTGCATGTCTTCAAGTAAATACGTAGCAGGATTGGTAATTTTAACTTTGGTAATTTAGAATAGTTCTGTAGTCCAATTGGGTGTATATCCTTTTTCAAAGACATGTTTTGCCTTGGATATGTGCACAATGTCACCAACTTTAAATTTTCGTGGACCGGCTATCTTTAAATGACTATAGGTGTTATTCAGAATAGATTTTTCGTTGGATTTGTTAACTTGAGAAGGTCTATATTTTGTTGTGGAATGTTTTGTATCGTTATAGTTTTGAGTAATTTCAGGCAGAATATCAATCCATTTGTAGGTGCCATTTAAACTGAAATACTTGTAGAGTTTCGATTTCAAAGTTCTTATTACACGCTCTGCCATATAAGCTTTCATTGTACTGAATACGCTGTAATGATTTATGTTGTGTTTTCTCATTAAATTTTGAAATTTGCTATTGTAAAATTCCTTACCTTGATCAGATTGCAGATTTTTTGGTATTCGTCTAGTGTGAGCGAGAATGTCCGAGAATGCCCGAGTAATCTCCTCTCCGGTCTTAGTCTTTAGTGGGCGTGTCCACACAAACTTAGAAAAACAATCAATGACGACCAGTATCATTTTATGATTCCTATTTTGTGATGCAAAATTCCTCATCTCCGCAAGATCCATTTGCCAAAGATCGTCAAGGCCCTTAATAATAGTGCGTCTGCGAGGGAATTTTTTCCGAATAGGTTTGTGAAGCTCGTTTACGAGTTGAATCTTTCCCTTGGTGTGCATATTATGATGTATTACCGGCTAGCTTTAGCTCCAGACTGCGAATGTGGTTATGTGTATTCGTATTCATAACCTTAATATTGTCTACAATGCCCGAAACGTTGGTTTTCATATCAGATACGGATCTGATATTTTCTGTAATGTCTTTTTGTAACTCGCGTATGCTTTCAACACACATGTTAATAGAAGCAGTGAATTCTTTTCGAATAAATATTTTGGCTGCCACAATTGAATCGTCAACGTATTTCTTCGTAGCCATATCCCTAGCTGCTACAGGGGGATTTCGCGAAATAAATGTATCAATTTCGTTAGTTTTATTTTGTAAGTTAGTAATGTGTGCCTGTAATATAGGGATTTTCGTCTTATGAAGCTCATTTCTTATCTCGTTGAATCCCACAGCTAAATCCTTTATATCACGTTCTTGTTGCTGCAGCACGGTACCATGTGCTTGAATTAATGGTGAGTTGATAGCACGTAGGCCATTCAATTGCACATCGACATATTTTTTTGTTGCAGCATCACTATTTGTTGTCGGTTCCTTAACATTACAAATTTTCACATTTTCAATATCAATATTACCGTCCTGAGTATGAGGAAACGTAATTTTCGCTGGTATACGCGCATAGGGCGTTTGATGCCTATGTCCGAATTTATCGACTGGCATAATTGAAATGAACAAGTTTCAACTTGTATTATTCTATTCTATCAGCTTTTTTGAGTTCATTGATAATTGCTACTATTTCGTTGTCGTGTGACGTATTACCTGCCTCTTTTGAAGCAATCAATAACTCCAAACGATCTACCAATTCATTCACATCATCCCAATAAATATACTCCATAGGTTTATCATTATATCTTAAACGATCGATACCTTTTCCTTTTGCAAAAGGAATTGATTTTAGACGAGTCAATACTTGAGACGATCTAGTTGTCGTTAGAGATTTTGTTTGGAATAAAGGTTTTATGATGTAGTGATATTTATCAGTACTTGACCCCTTAAGACGATTTATCGTGTCTAAATGAACTTTAGTTGTTGTCAAAAGATTTTTATAGTTCTGTAAATCTTGATCATTGTGACTGGGATCTTGGTAAAATAGAAGCTCATACAAGCCTGGTGTTCCAATTATATATTTTCCTACTTCGTTTTTCTCAGGTAGTATGTTTATATTACCGGTTTTTCCATCAAACGCAATTCGACGTTTGCCTAATGACCAACCGATTTCATCGTTGTATATCGGTCCATAATTTTTATCAATTTTATCATCTTTTTGGAAGTAATCTTCAATGAACTGATGACTGATGGCAGGATATTGATCCAAATATTCTTCGAAAGCTTCCTGAGAAATTTCGGGGCGCATCTCTTCTGAAGATTCAGAACGTGTAATATTGCCTGATTCATCGGTTTCGGCTATCGGTTCCGTTTGGAGAAAAGGTGTAAACACATCATCATCATCAGGTTCTTCCTTCTTTATTTCCTCTTCTGGATTCAAATTTGTAAACGTTTTTTGTAATGTCTTTGAGGATTGTACAATTTCTTCGAGTGGTTTAGATATCGGCTTGAATAGTTTATTAAGAGACTCATCTTGCTCTGATTTACCCAATTTCAATGCCAAGTATTTTTTTCGAATTGATCTAGCAAGTTCAGATACTTTTTTCTTGCGAGTAATTGTACAACACCGGTTCAGCCTATTGGTGGAGGCGCTAACATGGGAATCTCCATAAGAAAATCATCAAAAAAAGCTAAGGCCTGGAAAGGTCGGAAATTTACGCAAAAAAAATTTACTCGCTCTTCAGCACTGATTCCCGACCATTTTCGCGATTTTAACATGGGAATCTCCATAAGGAAATCTAAGGTCTGAAAAGGTTGGAAATTTACTCGAAAAGCACGCGCTCCTACAGGGTTGATGAAAAGTATCATTTTCTTATACGGGGTGGATGAAAAGTAACATAAGGGCCTTAACTATTATATACAGGGTGAGTAACATGTTCGAAATGGTTTATTATATACGGGGTGGATGAAAAGTAACTCGCGTGCACGAAAGGCCTTATTGTATTCAAAGTCGATAAAAAAGTAACATAAGGGCCTTATACAGGGTGAGTTTTATTATATACGGGGTGGATGAAAAGTAACATGTGGGTCTTATACAAGGTGGATTAAAAGTATCTTAGGCTTAACGAGTGGAGTGTGTGGGAGAGTGAAGTGGAAATGTTAAAACGAGTCCACAGGGAAGTCGACCAAAGAAGAGTTTTGCATATATACAAGGGGTATTGAAACAGAGCGACCTCTATGAGACATTATGAATACCAATATACAGGGAAGTCAATCAAAGAAGAGTTTTGCATATATATAAGGGGTATTGAAACAGAGACAGGTAACATGCAGGCTCAAGAGACCTTATTATATACGTCAAACGTCACGTTGTTACGTCAAATGTTACGTTGTCACGTCAAATGTTACGTTGTCATGTCAAATGTCACGTTGTCACGTCAAATGACACTTTGTCACGTCAAATGTTACGTTGTCACGTCAAATGTCACGTTGTCACATCAAATGAAATATTTGATGGTGGTGAAATGCTTAAGTTAAGATGGATAAAAGTTGATGAATATACAGAGTGTTTTAATAAAACCAATGTTTTTTAGAAAAAACTTTATTTATAAAGGTAATACGGTATTTGAAAACTAGTGGCAGAGGCGTTGTACATTTCTTACTCAAAAGACGTATATATAATCGAAAGCCAATATCGATAAATCATAGTTTAGAGAAATCTTGGATTTTTGACAATTTTTCATGAATCTACTTCACAAGAGTTCGTTATTGAATAGTGTCCCCAGGGTAAGGTGTTATCTGTTCCGGGAACCAAGTAACGTTTATCATCCTCAGGGCTGAGGGCAACCTTATATTGGACTGTGGAGTACACCTGATGTTTTTCAGAACGAATCAGATTTTGAACTACAGTTTTCTGTTGCCAGCTATTGAGACATTCTTCATAATCTTCAAACGTTATAGTAGTTTTTACAACAGATGACTTTACTCCTTTAGCTTTATTTGTTATCCCCACATTCTTAAGTTCAGACTCTATTTCATCCTCATCATACCCTTCATCAATCAACTTCTTCCGTTTCTTAGCGACATCATCATCAGTTGTCATCACCTTAGTTGTGTAGAGTTTAGAACGAAGGCCCACATACTCCGTCATTGGAACACCATTATTCTCATCCTTCATCATTCCCAAGACTTTCTTATTCACCAGAGGAATGCCGTATATATTTCCGGGAGCATAGTCGCTTGTATCAAAGCGCCGATGACAGTCACGCTTCATAACTTCATAAGGGTCTTGATGGAGCTCATAAATCAGAGAGTCAGTGTCGGTATACATGACTGAGCAGCAGGGGAAAGCATCAATCATGTATCCATAGTGAAAATCATAAATTGTAGTTTTAGCAAGATCTAGAATTGCCTGCCCCACATATATTGGCTTGTTTAACCAGATCTTAAGCCTCCGCAATTCTATTGCTACTAGATCGGGCTTTTCACTGAAAATAGCGCTGTTTTTGAACTCGGGCTTGGCGATGTAAGCCTCCGCACCATACCTCCCCTTCCACTCCGTTAAAAGCCTCACATCGACTCTCTTCCGAACGTTTTCCATTGTTTTACCTGAAACAAAGGGGCACACATTAATATTTCAGAGGATTTATCTTTAATATTGGAACTTACCAAACACTGCATTGTTCATTAATTTGAATAGGTTTTTTTCAAACTCATTCGTGGCCTTTGTTCGTAGCTCAGTATTCAAATCTATGTAAGACTTCAACCACGGTGCCTGTTTGAATTTGAGAACTCGATGAATTTTCTTCAATACCAATCCATGCGCAAGTGCCTGCTTCAGCGTTCGGTAATGGATAACATACTTGGTTTTATTGTGGAGGGTAGCCATTAACTTGGTTAACTCTTTTGCATCCTGGGGAGGCTCCATAGTCTTGGGATTTATATGTAGCGGGAGGAATGGGATATCTTTATGTTTATCATGCAGATGCTGAGGATATTCAATATCGACTTCAAGGATATATCCGACATCGGCATCATCGGGTACTGTGGTGACGTCAATGTTGCTATCGCACCATTCAAAACCGTCGTAGGGAAGGTACTGAGACATTGCCCAACCATACTAAAAACAAACCTCAGTAAATCACTTATTTTTAATGGACAAGGATTAACATACCTGATTATTAATGTCAAAATAGATCATAAATGTCCTTGGCTTAGAGGGATCGTAGTTGTTGACATACTGGTTGTTGGCTTTAGCTCTCCTCTTACTACAAACTTGACTAAGACCGCCGCGAATGCCACGTTCAACGAAGATAAACATATCCAAGTCTGTTAGAAGCTCCAATTTGATGCTAGTATATTTCAACATGGCATCCCAAGTAAATCCCGGAAGTGTGTAATAATGAGCAGGATCTAAGCCGTACGTCTTATGACAACTCTCTCTAAATTTCTCATAGACGTCAGCAAGCAGAAGAATGTCGGTCTTCATATACAGATCCACGTATTCTCCCAAGCTCTGACAATTGAAGGTAGTCCATACTTGTTGTGCGCGCCGGTAGAGATGACGAGGGCAGGACTTATTATTCAATTTATTATAAAAAGCATCTTGTGTGGGTAAAGATGTTTCGTTGAATCGCTCGAAGGATGAAATATAATCATAAGGCATCACACCCTTTTTTGTTAGCATATTAAAGTGATCTTCAGATAGCTCAGCGAACTGAGATTTCAAATTTGGAAATTCCGATAGATATGACGCTAATTTATCTAGACTAGATGCCATAAATCGAAAGCTATCAATGAAGCGAAACTGAATGGGGTAATCATCAATGTGTTAAGTGAATGATATATATTTCTCCTTGGTGATTGGTAGCAAGTCGATGGACCCCTTCATCCGCGTAGCAATATCCGTTATGATGAAGTGGGCATCATAACCACTAAGATTGTGAAAGATAACTGGGATAGTATGAGCATCTTTATAGTTAATATTACATGATTCATGAGCAGCACCACGATAGTTGTTGTCAGGAATCAAGTGGTTGTGATCTCGAACCTTCTTATCTTCATCGGTAAATGTCTGTTTACAAATGTGACAGTGTGTAGCTCTTCGGTGCTCAACTTCCTGCAAACACGTCATATCTATATCGTACGGGCACCAAAACACTGTAGCCACATCCTCAGCAAGACTGTCCATCTCATCTGCAAACCATGTCATACAGTCCTGCCCTCGGTAGGATCGATAAAAAGAGATAGAGTCATCATAGCTGCATTTGAGATAATACCCAACGGCAGCTGGAACATGATGTTGAGGTTTCTTCGGATCTTCAACGGGCTTCAAGACGCTTTCCAAGTCAGCATACACTAGGAATGGTGTTTTTTCCTGATTCTTAAAATTTTTAAATTCTAAAATGTTCTTACCCGGCTCAGGGATCTTAATGGCAGCCTCATTCATTCTTACGCAATCCTCGACATGCTTATCCAATTTTTCCTGTGACCTGAAATAGCGGAGGCATCGGTCACAGAAGTATTTTGCATGACCCTCTTTACTAAGTTGTTTGGAGAGTAGACGAGAAAGGTTTTTGATCCAGACGTAATGGTATCTAGCAGGGGCTTCGGTATCATCATATCTATCTTGGATTAGAAGAAGGTTAACATGACGATCCTTTTTATCTTTCGTGAGGTATGCAGGAAGCGTTTCAAAGCTCTTCTTATTCTTCTGGAGGATGTATACATTAATGGAGACAGCATTCTGTTTTTCAAAATTTGGGATTTGTCTAACAGTCATCGGAAACTGAATTCCCTTCAACTTCAAAACGGTGGAGTAATGGGGGTATGATGCCATCAAATCGGAATTTTTGTTTCCGCAGGAATATAGTGCAGACGTTACAGCCCATGCAAAGCATGCATCATCATCATTTTTGACGTTGATACATGCGTGCTACCTCTTAATTTGTGTGGGTAGCTCAATGTAGGATGAACCAAGTTGGGGAGTATATTTGTTAATGTTGACACCAAGATTTACCACTTTCTTTAGCGCCCAGCCTGAGTCTCGTTCCTGAAACTCTTCAAGTTCTCTCAATATTGGTGCAGTAACCTCGGAATCGAACCAGTCGCTTACATCGGTCGCTCTATAGATTGCAGAGTTCGAGGTAGTGAAGTACTTATAATCATTCTGAACCGAGTCTCCCTTCACTATTTCAAATTCACCACAAAACGCCACATTCACCTTGACTGCTACATCTTTCTTCAAGACGTTTCGAATGCGTCGTTTAAATATCGATCTAGCATCAATCAAAAAAGACTTAGGATCTTTATGCTTCAGGTTCGATATTACGCCTGAAGTGATGCGGGACTTGAATACAGAGTCTGAATCTTCCCAACGAACTCGCTCACTCAATCGCGCAGTACGTGGGGAGAGCCCTGCCCCCTTCTTCTGCGCCGCTTTGAACTGAGCTCTAAGACTTTTGATGTTTCTCAAGCAAGCCTCCAAATGTTGCTTCTCCCCCATCGATTTAGCACATCGCATCGAATCCAATATTCTCTTTATCCCCTTCCGACATTCAATCAGCCCTTCTCGAATCTTCACATCATCGTTCTTGGCTTCCACCAATCCCAACAACGTTGCAATGTAGCGAACCAAATCCGTGAAAAGACTCATACTAAAAAAATGAGAATAACTAGTAATTGATAGTACAACATAACCACAAACTTACTTTTAAATTAATTAAAAACTTTCCAAACAAATAGGAATAGCTGTCGGATGTTAGTAGGTATAACGGCACCTTCGCCACCCCCCTCCACTTTCCGGCCCCTCCCCTAAGCCCCGCCCCCTTCCCCTAAGCCCCGCCCCCTTCCAGGCCACGCCCCTTGACATATGACAGTAACCTAACTGACCATAGAACTGGTAACCTAACCTAACTCAAGTGACAGGTAACATATTGACAAGTGACAGGTGACAAGTGACAGGTGACATATGACAGGTGACATATTGACAGGTGACATATTGACAGGTTGACATATGACAGTAACCTAACTGACCATAGAACTAGTAACCTAACCTAACTTAACCTAACCTAACTCAAGTGACAGGTAACATATTGACAGGTGACATATTGACAGGTGACATATTGACAGGTTGACATATGACAGTAACCTAACTGACCATAGAACTAGTAACCTAACCTAACTCAAGTGACAGGTAACATATTGACAGGTGACAAGTGACAGGTGATTTATGACAGTTGACATGTTGACAGGTGACATATTGACAGGTGACATATTGACAAGTGACAATTGACAGGTGATATATTGACAGGTGACATATTGACAGGTGACAGGTGACATATTGACAGGTGACATATTGACAGGTGACAGGTGACATATTGACAGGTGACATATTGACAAGTGACATATTGACAGGTGACCAACTGTAACAAATGACGACCAACTGTTATTACAGAACGGATTAAAAGTAACCAAAAGGCCTTATACAGAGTGGATCAAAAGTAACCGAAAGGCATTATACAGGGCAGATAAAAAGTAAGAGTGATATACGGGGAGGTCTTCAACAATTTAAAAAAGAAACTAACATTTATTGTTTTATAAATCTTTTATCTTTTATACATGGATTACATATATTGCTATTATTTCTATCTGTTCTTCTTAATTTTACCTCACAACTTGAGCACATTATCCAAATTGTACTTCTCGTTTCTCCCACAACTCTTCTTATCATCGAGGCATAACACAAATAACAAATTATTTTTACTTCCACCATATTGTTTATAACTCTCAATTGATTCCGAATTTAAATTCGAGAATGTTTCTACTCCAAATCTCTTTACCAACCTAAATATATCTGAAAGCTTTACTTAAACCAATTAATGAAATTGGTCATTACACCTATAGTAAAAAGTACTGATATTATACATCCATTCGAAACAAAACAAAATTGCATATTCATATTTGATGATGTGACTTGTGACGAACAAGATGTTATTCGAGAATATTTTTAACATGTCCAGACATGTCACGTCAAATGTGGAAAAAATAAATACTTGGATATATGATATCAATTTGGATTTCTATTAATTTTAAAGTTATTGAAAATATATCCTCTGGTCTAGTTAGATTGCCTGCACCCAATTTATCTCAGATAAACGCTTCAAGAGGATCTGTAGGAGGGGAACTAATCATTTTTTTTTGTTCATTTAGGCGCGTTATATATTAATTAGCGAAGTCCAGAGAGCTCAGTCGCAGTTAATAGACAATCAATATGGGTATGAACGCATATATAGAGGTCAACGACGTATTTGTCGACGCATATAAGTGTAGAGAAGTTTTTGTAAAAAGGTATAAGAGGAATGCTGATGGAAATTTTGATACTCTTAATATCGAATTGTCATTTGAAGATGGGTATGGTGATGTATGTGCAAGCATGTTGGTAACGACAAGAAAGAGTTACGATAAAAATAAAATAATAATAAAAAATGATGATTGTTATTATAATCCTGATACAGATTATCATTATTCTGATTTTGATTGGACTTATGATAAGCATACTGAACACTATGACAGCAAGTCAGTTATAGATCTGAACAATATAAATTGCATAAAACCAAAGATTGACGAAATATTAGTAATTATATGGCTATATTTTGATTAAAAAAATTAAAAGTTTTTTTATCAAGACTATTGGTCTCCTTGAAGGAAATTTTGTATTTACTGGAAATTTCACATTTCAACGTATTGTGATTGGGTTTTAGTGAAAATATATCCTCTGGTCTAGTTAGATTGTCTGCACCCAATTTATCTCGGATAAACGCTTCAAGATCGGCAAGTTGGAAAAGGAATAAGGAATAAAAATCAGATATTTTCAACAATTTATATTTTTATTATTGTGGGAGATCTGTAAAAAGATACATTAATTATAATACAATTTTAACATTCTCATAACAACATACCATTCAACGCCCACACCGTTATGAATTCGGCTCCCACCTCTACATAAATGTGGTGGGAGCCTACGGTTCCAATATTAATAAAACTGAACGGAGGTGGACTCAGCCCAATTCGCCCCATTATGATTATTGTTGGGAGATTCTGAAAAAAGAAAATTTTTCAATATTTTTACTATAGTTGGCGGAGAAAATGTTCAAATTTATATAACTGTTAACATGAATTAGATTTGTTGTCGATAAATAGGTATAAAGTTAATTAAATTGTAATTTAAAAAAGTTAATATTTTTTAATAGAAAAAATTTTTACCTTTGAACTGTTTTGATGTTAATATTTAGTATTTCCCAAAATACTGAAAGTTTAAATTGTCAAAAAACAAACAAGTATTTGTAAATTGTGCAAGTATTAAATTGTAAAAAAGTTAATATGTTATGGAACAACCAATGTTAAATTGAAATTAATATTTAAGGCTTCATGAGTGTTAAAATTAAAAAGTACTTACACGTTGATCGTGGTTCAACCACCCCCTCACTTTATTAGTAATTCTGGTTTGTAAATCTATAAGAAACAAATACCAAAATTATTCAACAAGTCACTGCGATGTTTTTAGAACTTACCCATTTTCTTTTGAAAATTAAAAAAAAAGCTACTGGTTTGTATCCTTGCTACACCTGTTTTTTATATTACGTTCGTTATTATCAATGGTGGTGGTGATTTGTCATTGAAAATATTAGACTGCAGTACATCTACAACTTATTTATATTAAAAATGCATATTCATTTACTTTCGTTGATAAACATCTAATAGGATGTGTTAAAATGTTGCAACCAAGTTACATTCTTTTAACATGAGCGCATCAAAAATGTACAGATTAGAGAAAATAATGACACAAAAGGACACATCATCAAAATATTACTTTTAAAGGTGAAACGGAAAAAAAACATCAGAGTTATCAGATATTTTTTATTGACTTAATATTTTAGCTACAGTTTCATGAATGTTGTCACGCACTTTCATTATATGCTTTGGTGCTTTGGTGAAGTATTCTACCGTAGATTCGTTCACCAAAAATTTTTCAAAAATACCAATCATGACTAGGTGTTCGACAGTCTTGCACTCAAACTCATCTTTTCTATGAGTCACATCTAGATTATGAGGTATATGATGTTGCGTAACAGCTAGGGAGGGATCATAAATTATGTCGTTGTGTTCTATCCAAAAATGTGGCGTAATTTTTATGCCATTCGAATAGACCTTTGTACCTAGACATAATTCGGTTGCTATTCCATATTTTGCAGCTAATTCATGGAGAATTAAACTTCCAGCTAGACACACGCCACAATAGTTAGCTTGAATGAATTCCTGCTCAATACAACACTTAATTAGGTTGAGTTTGACGTACTCTCTCCCGGTATCTGTAACAGCCATGTCTGCTCACCTCTAGTAACCAACAATGAATGATTTAGTGTTTGTATATGTTTTTACTTTAAACAAACGCTTAGCTAAGGGAAATATCACATGCATGGTATTAATGAAAGAAAAAATTTGATAAATCATGACAAGTGCCATTTCACTGACGTCTCTCTCATAATCTAGATGTAAAAATTGATGAAACCGAGAGCTTAAAATAATTATGATGGTAATATCAGGAACTTATTCAATGCTTGTTAGAGCCAAAGTATTTTGTTGAAAATGTGGTTTCACGAGTTCGACTTCTCATCAAAATTTCTCACAAAAAAAACATTCTACAAGATTTTTCTATTATTTTACACCTCTTTCCACGGCCAACCCTGGAGGCAATAATCTTTTGAAGATTATCGGAGGTGCTAAAAGGCCTCGTTTTAGGATTCCCCATTGGAAATACTATACAGTAGAGCCGTATAATATTACCAACAGGCCTACCGTACTCCTGGGGAGATCGTTAATTGCTCGGTTTTTGGTCAATTTTAAATGACAGAAAATTGATTCTTTTAATCTTCACGCATCTCCCAGGTAAAGGAGTGAAAACACAGTTTCCCAAATCCAATTGGGAGGTATTCTTCTAACCTTCATGCGTCTCCCAGCTAAAGGAGTGAATACACAGTTTCCCAAAATTAATTGGGAGGTATTCTTCTAACCTTCATGCGTCTCCCAGGTAAAGGAGTGAATACACAGTTTCCCAAAATTAATTGGGAGGTATTCTTCTAACCTTTCATTCACTCGTTTTGTTGAATTTCAGGTCTAGTATACAAGGATATTTGAAAAAGTCTATTTTTCTTAAAACCCATACGGTACAGAACCATGGTCCGACTGAAACTTTCTTTTCAAAGAATTCGGTTGATATTTTTTGGTTATAGTTTTTGTTATCACCTCGTGTTCAGCCGTTCGATGTATTCGATTTGATGTTATGTAGACAGGGGAACCGGGATTTAGTACCATATCTTTGATAACGTCAAAATTAACGGTCTTCTTTGCCTCAATTGTCAGAGATATTCCTTTAACTTTACAGCATACTTTTTCTTTCTGTTCTTTGGTGGACCAGAATTTATACGCATAGTTCTTCGGCCCACCGCTTACAAATTCCGTAATGTATGATCCTCGGCCCTCTGTTTCAAGCTCGTCAGTCATATCTCCGATGAACTCTCCCGATGGAATGTTATATTCATCAGGCTTTGAGATGTATATGACAGAATCTGTATCATAATACAAGACCCTCTGACCAACTTTTTCGAGATAGCTGTAAAGTTTTAAACGAGCTAAAGCCGTTACATATGCAGCAAGCACCACATTGACGGTTGGTAAAGTTTCATAGGCCTCTTCCTTGTATTCCCAATTGACGATCAAGGTATGGTCACCAATTGGAAGTAGCGTATTGATGTGAATTGTAGGGTTAGACATCATTGAGAAGAATTGAGCGGGATTTTTAACAATGGAAGTCTTAGATTGATTTTCTCTTTGTCCAAACTTACCCCAAAACGAGTTGAGCATAAGTTTAGCTAATGAACGAAGCCCGGGGTTATTGGAGATTTTGGAAAACTCTAATTGAATACCCTCCCTCTGCAAAAACCGTTCAATATACTCATATTTTTCCTCTGGAGTTTCACAAGTTTTGGGCCAGTCAGATGCTTCCTGTTTAATTTTAATAAACTTATTCATCATATCCGTGAATAGTCCAGTATTTGTTTCGCTGAGATTTATTGATTCGTAGGACCAAATTTCCTGGATATTGCAAATTGAAGAACACTCTTCACCTACAAAAACTCGAGGATGACCTACAGGAAATTTCCCGTATTTACAAGCCCACGGATAAAGAGAACACACATCAGAATAATTTATTTTTTCGCCTTTTTTGGTTTTATAATACGAGTAGACATTTCCTGTGCGACCCCCGTAAAATGCGTCACGGGGAATAAGAGGGTAGTTAGACATAAGTGGATGTGTCTCTGTATATGTTTGAATTTCAGGGGTCATCATTTTTCTAAAGTCACACTCCCACATTTCAATAACTTCAAATCCTAAAGACTTTAATCTTTCGACCTTAGCTTGAGTAGCCTCGTATCGAATGTTTAAATTCTCAGAGGGACTGTCTTTGAAAGGTTCATCTCTCTGAAAGGTGAAACATTTGGGGCATCCGTGATATAAACAGCCTTGGAATTCAAAAACTTGTTTACTCTCGGAACAGAAACCATCAACCTTCACTCCCGCAACTAATGCTTCAGAACCGTTCGCAGCGTGCTGGATATGTAACTGTCTTTGATGCTCTTCCCAAAGTAGCCATTGAATAGCAATTTTGGATTGATTATCCCTTAAGCGATACCCATTCTTTGGAATAATACCAATGGTGTTGGGTTTTAGGAAATTGCGTCGAAATACTTTATTGCAAGCTGAAGCAATGGTAGTGGCTTCCATAAAAGGACATACATTTGTTTCCAATAACATAAGCTCTCTGAATTTAAGACATGCCCTAGTTAAAATATCTACATCAGAAATGCAATATTGGATGATTTCCTTTTGAAAATCAAAGACGTAACTCTCTGAAATCCTATCGTTATACCACCTTTTAAATTCCGCCTGTTCTTTTTTAGCTTTAAAATTTTCTGGAGAATAAAATTCGATAGGGGGCATAGGTCCTACGTATTTCTGGTTTTGAATGGTGTTAAATAAATGAGGAAAATAACCCTTTTTGAGCTCTGAAAAACCGAAAGATTTCGGAAGACCTGACAAAGCCATTGGAAAATATGACAGCGAATCAATGAATCTGACATTACCAACAGACATTAAAATTAATCTTGTTCCACGCATAATAAGATCGGGTGTTAGGTCTGTTTTTGTTAAAATATAATTAAATACAAACTGATGGTCAAATCCACCACCGTTGTGGGCGATAACAGTAACATTTTTGAATTTCTTACGTAGTGTAAGAAGATGATTCATAAACGGGGAAACGGGGTCATCGCATTTTAGTACTTGTAAACGAACGCCACATTTTTTACAAATATCTGCAGAAGGTTTAATACAATTATCGCAACATTGTCGAAATACGCAAAGATTAGGTTCGTGCAGAAGAGAACCGTCAGCGTTAACTTTTTCCTGTCGGGTTTCAAAATCGTAAAAGACAAAAAGAAAATCTTTAGCTGGCGATGAACCAGTATCGAGTTGAATATAACAAAAATGACCAGCCGGGCATTGTTTTTTGCAGATTTTGCAAAATATTTCTCCGCAGATGTGTGTTCGGTTGGTCGGTACCACCTTGAAACATTCCTCACAACGTCGTATTTGTGTACAAATACCGTGTTGCAAATGCTTATCGAAACACACTTGACCACGGAAAGATCTCTTGCAAGAATCGCATTTAACTGATAATTGCTCATTGGAGCAAGATGGTGCTTGTTGACATCCAGGACACGTTCCTCCACAACGATGATTTTCCTTTTTATCATAGGGTACGTGACAATCTTCACAGTAATAACTGCAACAAAATGCAGCAGTCAAAGAGGTAATGACATTGTAGTGACCCTGGTGAAAGAGTAAATTCAAACGAGGACCAATACCATCACCTTTGAAAATAATGTCACGACCCTTATTACCATAACTATACACTATTATTATGTAGTTGGCAAGAAGCCGCTGAAATTGCTGCAGCTCTGGTATTCCACAACCGTCAGAGGGTATCGAGACATTAGCACTTGTCATCATTTGTTGGGCTCTTTGCCTCTGTAGTTTCCCGGTATCTTTTCGCACCTTTTGATATTCAATATCTTTGTCTACGTAGGCTTTTGCAACAACAAGAGCACGAGGTAAACACAAATTATCTTTATTATTTATCGAAACAATACCGCGTCGCATGGTACATTCTTCGCTGAAAGAATTATACTTTCTGCCGCGACCTTGTCCATTGGGCATTCGTACCGAAGTAACATTTAAACAGAAAGATTCCGTATTCAAGCCGGTGGAGTTTGATTGATATATGGCGGATATTCGATGCCATACATCATCAACTGTCACCTCCGAAGCAGACTTAAAACGCATCCACCCCTGACCTCTTGCAAAGTCTTTGGAACAAAAGGTAAAACCAACTTTATCTGATGCGTTTAGACCTTCTGTTCCTTTCAGAACGATCTGGGTGATTGCATCTTTTATCCACGCCACAGGTTCCGTACCGTTAGGGATATCTTTAATTTTGAACTCTAGGGTACGCCCCTGGACTCCAAAACGGCGAACATTTTTCAAGACGTCTTTGGTGATGTTATATTTAATTAAAGTAGACATTTTTCAAAAAAAATATGAACAAAAGGTCAAAATCGAAAAAAAATTCCAAAAAATGTTTCAATCTTACCTGGCCTTGAAGGACTCGTTGAAAAGTCAAAATCGAAACGAAAATTCCAAAAATCAAATTATCAACAATTTTTAATCTCACCTCTGTTACTGCTGTAAGCTCGGAGGACACGATAATAACTCTCGAAAAATAATGACTCTTATTTATTGAAATTACCTCTGACCCGAAATAATGTACATTTTTTTTTCCACACGTGTATTCGACGAAATTCAATATCCGCAACATATTTCTTGGATATAATAATCTTTGCAACAAAGTAACATATTTTTGCATGAATGTATTAAATTTGATAGGAATGAAATTCTATAATAATCAATTAATTTCAAGTTTTGTTTTACCTTTGAAAGTAATATTTTAATGAGTTGTCATAATTACTCTTATTTATTGAAATTACCTCTGACCCGAAATAATGTAACATTTTTTTTTTCCACACACACACGTGTATTCGACGAAATTCAATATCCGCAACATATTTCTTGGAAATAATGTGTAAAGAGAAATAATCTTTGCAACAATGTAACATATTTTTTGCATACATGTATGGAATGAAATTCCATAATAATCAATTAATTTTATTTTAATTTTAAGTTTCGTTTCACCTTTAAAAGTAATATTTTGATAATGTGTCTTTTTGTGTCATTATTTTCTCTAATCTGTACTTTTTTTTGATGCGCTCATTTTAAGAGAATGTCACTTGGTTGCAACATTTTAACACATCCTATTAGATCTTTATCAACGAAAGTAAATAAATATGCATTTTTAATATAAATAAGTTATAGATGTACTGTAGTTTAATATTTTCAATGACAAATCACCACCACCACCACCATTGAAAATAACGAACGTAATATAAAAAAGGTGTAGCAAGGATACAAACCAGTAGCTTTTTATTTTCAAAAAGAAATGGGTAAGTTCTAAAAACATTACAGTGACTTGTTAAATAATTTTGGTATTTGTTTCTTATAGATTTACAAACCAGAATCTTTGTTAAAGTAAGGGAATATTTAAACCCTACTCAATGTGTAAGTATCTTTTAATATTTAACACTCATGAACTCTACGATTTATATTAATGATAACTCAATACCCATTTGTTTTTTTTCTTTTCGACAAAAACTTTCAATATATTGGGCAAATATTTTTTATTTACAATTAAACACTTCGATCATTCATACGGAGTAACATCGAATGGTCCGCAGAGAAAAAATATTTTGCTATTGGAAGAAACTCAACCTACATAATTTTCTTTAAACTTTCAATGGGCAATTCAATTCACAGGATTTTTGACAATTCACGTTAATACTTTCAATAAAACACTAAAAATGATTTGAAATAACAATTATGTAAATTTGAACATTTTTTCCACTAACTGTATAGTGATAATATTGAATAATTTTCTTTTTCAGAATATCCCTACTATAATTTTTTTTGGGAAAAAGCAAAACCTTCCGCCCCCCTCCACATTCGTTCTAATTGGGAGCGTGGAGTCCCATGATGTATATGTGGAGGTTGGGGAGAGGATTATCACGGTGTGGGCGTTAGATGGTATGTTGTTATTAGAATGTTAAAATTGTATTATAATTATTGTATCTTTTTACAGATCTCCCACAATAATAAAAGTATAAATTGTTGAAAATATCTGATTTTTATTCCTTATTCCTTTTCCAACTTTCAAACAATTTTAATGTGTAAAAAAAAACAAGTGGTTTTCTTAATTGCGTTTATTATACCTTTTCATATATTTATTATAGTCAGGATGACTGACAAAGCAATAGCAAAATGCATTTTTACAATTACAATTAAAAGTAAAGTTAACGCCTTGCGTGTGCGATTCTTGACCTAGCTCCGCCGACGTTGGCATACTCTCCTCGCACCGCAAATGCTCCCCACAAGGCACAGATTTTGGCTGCTTCTCTTTCTTCGAGGTAGGTAATAACTGGAGATTTGACGGGCATTTTTTCATTCTTCTCTGTCTTCCTCACAGTCTGTGTCTTCACAGCTCAAACAAGTTATGAAATAACTATTGTCTTCACAATCACAATAACTCGTCTTATTTTGTACAATCTGCAACTCGAACAATAATACCAACACATTTAGAAGTACTTGAAAAGACTAAATAATGCACAATTTAGAAGTCTATTTAAGAGGTCAGGCAAGGCTACTCGGCTCGGCTCGGCGTGACGACTTCGTAATTCCCATTAACTATCCTAAAGTCACGTGTTTTTTGCTTCAGAACTCAGTTAGCAACATGAGTTATGAAGGTGTCAGTAGTGGTAGTGACGATAGTAGTAGTAGTAATAACTATACTGCAGAACTAGATAGAATTTTGGAAAACTATGAGTTTGCTGCAAAGTCTGAAAATGTGTACCTGCTTTCAACACAATTTAAATTAATTCAATTTAAATTTAACATGTGTATTAGACTACGCCCTGTGAACGAGGTGTACCTACACCGGTTTTCTATTGTAACCTAAGTTGGAGGATTAAAAAAAAACACTCTGTATATTTTTTGACTTTTTATATTGCAATTTTGAATTTACGTTCTACAATTTAAAAATATATGCTGCACATGTCATTGCAAAACATTATCGAATTTACGCTCTTCTGTTCGGCTGGACGGTGTGGGTTGAATACGTCTCAATGGGTACATTACTTGTGGTAATTTTCTGAAAACGTGGTACAGTCTTTTATCTAGCTCTTCAGGTTTCCAGTTGATACTAGCACTGCACCTTGTATTCTCTTCTGTTCTTTTATCAGACAAATTTTTTAATTGATTCATGATGTCTTTATTAGTTTTAATGAACTCTTCAATTCAACGTATATCATTTATATAGAGAAATGTCACGTGATCATTTTGGGAACTACACTTTTGAAGAATTTTTTATCTACAAAAAAGATATAACAGGAAATAATTACCATTAACTATCTTAAAGTCACGTGTTTTTTCTTTTGCACACGGTGGGAAGACACATATAAATAAGCAAACGCAAGCCAGAAGAGAGCAGTATTTGCTAGCAACAGCAGCCTAAAATAAAAATCGACGTTAGGAAGCCCAATCCGCTATCTTTCAAAATTAAGGAAAATTAATAGGGGTAAGTGATTTTCGATTTATATATTTACCGCTCCAATGAGAGTAGTTTTTGCTGTAAATGTTTCCGTGTTTTCAATTATATTCAAATTTGATTTCTTTATAGATGGACCTTACTAAACTTAATTCGGTGTCACTTATAGAAAAAAAACCAATTGTGAAACTGACAGAGTTACCTAAGAATACACCTTTCCAAATAACAGTAGGACGAATAGTGAAGACAAAATTTGGAGAGGTAGTTCTGCTCCAACTCAAAGATAAAGCGGTATTCCTACCCCAAAGAGTGACCGAAACATACCGACAGCATATAGCGGAGTTCAGCAGCCTAAAATACAGTCTGAAATACAGAGGACAAATCGATGTTGGTAAGCCCAATCCGATAACATCTTTCGAAATCGAAGAAAATATTCATCAATGATTTGAATAAATAGTTATATAGATGTGTTTGTGTTTTTTTTTCCATATTTGACATGTCTGGACATGTTAAAAATATTCTCGAATAACATCTTGTTCGTCACAAGTCACATCATCAAATATGAATATGCAATTTTGTTTTGTTTCGAATGGATGTATAATATCAGTACTTTTTACTATAGGTGTAATGACCAATTTCATTAATTGGTTTAAGTAAAGCTTTCAGATATATTTAGGTTGGTAAAGAGATTTGGAGTAGAAACATTCTCGAATTTAAATTCGGAATCAATTGAGAGTTATAAACAATATGGTGGAAGTAAAAATAATTTGTTATTTGTGTTATGCCTCGATGATAAGAAGAGTTGTGGGAGAAACGAGAAGTACAATTTGGATAATGTGCTCAAGTTGTGAGGTAAAATTAAGAAGAACAGATAGAAATAATAGCAATATATGTAATCCATGTATAAAAGATAAAAGATTTATAAAACAATAAATGTTAGTTTCTTTTTTAAATTGTTGAAGACCTCCCCGTATATCACTCTTACTTTTTATCTGCCCTGTATAATGCCTTTCGGTTACTTTTGATCCACTCTGTATAAGGCCTTTTGGTTACTTTTAATCCGTTCTGTAATAACAGTTGGTCGTCATTTGTTACAGTTGGTCACCTGTCAATATGTCACTTGTCAATATGTCACCTGTCAATATGTCACCTGTCACCTGTCAATATGTCACCTGTCAATATATCACCTGTCAATTGTCACTTGTCAATATGTCACCTGTCAATATGTCACCTGTCAACATGTCAACTGTCATAAATCACCTGTCACTTGTCACCTGTCAATATGTTACCTGTCACTTGAGTTAGGTTAGGTTACTAGTTCTATGGTCAGTTAGGTTACTGTCATATGTCAACCTGTCAATATGTCACCTGTCAATATGTCACTTGTCAATATGTTACCTGTCACTTGAGTTAGGTTAGGTTAAGTTAGGTTAGGTTACTAGTTCTATGGTCAGTTAGGTTACTGTCATATGTCAACCTGTCAATATGTCACCTGTCAATATGTCACCTGTCATATGTCACCTGTCACTTGTCACCTGTCACTTGTCAATATGTTACCTGTCACTTGAGTTAGGTTAGGTTACTAGTTCTATGGTCAGTTAGGTTACTGTCATATGTCAAGGGGCGTGGCCTGGAAGGGGGCGGGGCTTAGGGGGCGGGGCTTAGGGGAAGGGGGCGGGGCTTAGGGGAGGGGCCGGAAAGTGGAGGGGGGTGGCGAAGGTGCCGTTATACCTACTGATGTTTCTTAAAGTTTCTAAAAAGAATGAAAACAATAATTATTGAAAGGTATAACAAACCTCAAATATTATGTTAAAGAAAAATGGATATAATCAATAACTTTGAAATTAATAGAAATCTAAATTGATATCAAAGTTCTGGAACAGAATGATAAAAATAATTATTGATTGGTACACATTAGTATGCGCTGTTTTATATATATTATACACGTGGCAAAAAAAGAAAGTAAATATATCACCTATTTTTTTTGCTTAATTTAACCTCAAGATTCACCCGTTGTAGTTTATTCTTCTGAAACATAAAAAAGACCTTGTTACAACATTTCCATAATTATTATTTTCATGATTTTACCTTTAATTTTCCATACATATATAACCGTGGGTGCAGTTCTCATATAAATATAGAACCACCCTACGGTCCCCAATGCCCAACAGTTTGGTGGTCTCTTAGACGGGTACGGGGATGTCCCATCTAAAATTATTATTGGAAGATTCTAAAATAATGATTGTTTTATTTTTTTTTTATTAGAACTATATTTAAACTTACTCGCTCAAACCCTGCGACGTGGTTTCTCACACGCCTTCTTATTATTTCATCCAAAAAATATATTGTTTTTAGAGTTAAGCCATATCTTTTTTTGTATGATCACTTACCTACATTCATCGTAAAAATAATATTATTTTTAAAGCTCCAGTATAAACCATAAACTTTAGATTTCATAGCGGGCGTATTTATTTTTTTTTAAACGCTTTTTATAAATATATTTATCAAAAAATCATTTACCTATCCGAGTGTTTGCTAAATACAACTGTTTTTTTTTACAGATGTGTAAATGCAAAGGTGAATGCATCTGTTTCGAGGCGTACGAGGAGGAAAAAGAGGAGCAGGCGGCGAGAGATCGCCGAATTCTTGAAAATTGTGTATGCAAAATAAAATGCACCTGTCTATCGGATGATGAGGATGAATGGTCTGAGGAGGAGGAGGAGGAGATTCCGGACTCTGACAAAAAATGAAAAAAAAAAATAGAATGAAAATAAAATAAAAAGATAGAAAAAATAAACAGATATATATATATACAAATTTTTGTTTAATTACTCCGATTCCCACATAAAATTAATAATTCTTATATCTACGTCAATGCTAGTTTTGCGGTTTTATATCTTATCGCAACTGCTTGTTGTAGAATTTTTGTCTTCAGTATACATGTGAATTTTATTAAAAAAACTTTCGTCCCTTGCAACCTAAATATATTCTTGTAGTTCGTTAAATTCTTAACCATTACCAAAATGTTCAAGTTATATTTCATAGTTTGATTCGCTAATACGTATATGTATTTATTAGAGATTTAGCTATGGGATGTTATCTTGGGTCATGATTCTTCCAATTTTGTGCTAGAGTGTTTAAACTTTATTACAACAAGCAGTTACTGTAATGATTGAGTTTATTGAAAGGGTATGTACCTCTTGATATTAATTGATTTTGAGATTGATAAAGTTTTTGATGATCTTACTATTGTTTCCAAAATCATCATTTATTTTTATATTTCCATAATTTCAATAATTTCCTCACATAAAACGTTCTAAATAATCTTACTATTTATTTTTCATATTTGAATATGTATTGTCATAAATTATTATTTGAGGGGGTGTGTTATAATTTTCATTTATTTCAGTAATTTTTGAGCGTTCTATAACGTTTTTTAATAATATTACTATTTTTAAAGTTTCCAAAATCATCATTTATTTTTATATTTGAATATTGTAAGTATTGTATTGTCTTAAATTAATATTTGCGGGTGTATCATAATTTTCATTTATTTAAGTAATTTTCACACATGCAACGTTTTTAATAACTTTACTATTTTTTAAGTTTCCAAAACCATCATTTATTTTTCATATTTGAATATGTATTGTCTTAAATTATTATTTGGGAGGATGTGTTATAATTTTCATTTATTTCAATAATTTTCCCACGTAAGTGGGTGTTCTCGACCTCGATTTTATTTTTTGCGGTTTACTCGAATATTATAAACAATTCTATGTGTTTATCTTGCTGGCGTGTTTGAGGTTTCTATATCTCCGGTAACCAGACACACAGGCAAAACTCCAAAAAACATGTTTTTGTTTTCCACTTTTGTTTACTCATTGTTGATAAAAGTTAACTAAACGAAACATTCAAACATATACAGGATGTATCAAAAACATCAAGTAGTTGAAACATTCTTTCAACTTCATTTAGATTCGTTGATAAATGTTAACTATACGAAACATTCTCTTCAAACATATATAGGATGTATCAAAATGCGGTAAAGACACTAAGTTGAAACATTCTCTTAACATATACAGCATGCATACATAGTGTCTGATTGGGTATCTAGTTACTTCAGAATAGAAGAATTTTGCATCGTTCGGCTGGTGAAGGCTTGAAAGCGTTAACATATCTAGACATTTAGGATTCATACCTATACCTATGCTCTTATATATATAAAAAAACAGCGCATAGCAATGTGAATCAATCAATAATTATTTTTATCATTCTGTTCTAGAACTTTGATATCAATTTGGATTTCTATTAATTTTAAAGTTATTGAAAATATATCCTCTGGTCTAGTTAGATTGCCTGCACCCAATTTATCTCAGGCGCGTTATATATTAATTAGCGAAGTCCAGAGAGCTCAGTCGCAGTTAATAGACAATCAATATGGGTATGAACGCATATATAGAGGTCAACGACGTATTTGTCGACGCATATAAGTGTAGAGAAGCTTTTGTAAAAAGGTATAAGAGGACTGCTGATAGAAATTTTGATACTCTTAATATAGAATTGTCATTTGAAGCTGGGTATGGTGATGTGTGTACAAGCATGTTGGTAACGAAACGAAAGAGTTATGATGTTAAAAAAATAATAAAAAAAAAATAATGATTGTTATTATAATCCTGATACAGATTATCATTATTCTGATTTTGATTGGACTTATGATAAGCATACTGAACACTATGACAGCAAGTCAGTTATAGATCTGAACAATATAAATTGCATAAAACCAAATGTTGACGAAATATTAGTAATTATATGGTTATATTTTGATTAAAAAAATTAAAAGTTTTTTTATCAAGACTATTGGTCTCCTTGAAGGAAATTTTGTATTTACTGGAAATTTCACATTTTAACGTATTGTGATTGGGTTTTAGTGAAAATATATCCTCTGGTCTAGTTAGATTGTCTGCACCCAATTTATCTCGGATAAACGCTTCAAGATCGGCAATTTCATAACATCCTGTGTGAAAATCAAAACTTTGAAGCTTGCCCTTGGTATCGTAGTAGTAAAACTTACAATTTTCAATGTTCAGTATACTGTGATAAGAATGAAAAGATCTGTGCGATAATATTTACGAAACTGTAGCTAAAATATTTACGTAATATAATATCAATTATAGCCTGGGTGTTTTTTGCTGGTGATAGAAGACCATATACCATAACATAGTGGACCTACCTACCTACATCTGGGTAATACCTAGTATATGTCTAATTGTGTTAATACCATAGACTAGTTCAATCGCCTGAACTTGATACAGCCAAACTTGAGCTTTTCACCACCATCAAATATTTCGCTCTGTTTCAATACCCCTTGTATATATGCAAAACTCTTCTTTGATTGACTTCCCTGTATATTGGTATTCGTAATGTCTCATAGAGGTCGCTCTGTTTCAATACCCCTTGTATATATGCAAAACTCTTCTTTGATTGACTTCCCTGTATATTGGTATTAGTAATGTCTCATAGAGGTCGCTCTGTTTCAATACCCCCTGTATATATGCAAAACTCCTCTTTGATTGACTTCCCTCGTGGACTCGTTTTGACATTTCCACTTCACTCTCCCACACACTCCACTCGTTAAGCCTAAGATACTTTTAATCCACCTTGTATAAGACCCACATGTTACTTTTCATCCACCCCGTATATAATAAAACTCACCCTGTATAAGGCACTTATGTTACTTTTTTATCGACTTTGAATACAATAAGGCCTTTCGTGCACGCGAGTTACTTTTCATCCACCCCGTATATAATAAACCATTTCGAACATGTTACTCACCCTGTATATAATAGTTAAGGCCCTTATGTTACTTTTCATCCACCCCGTATAAGAAAATGATACTTTTCATCAACCCTGTAGGAGCGCGTGCTTTTCGAGTAAATTTCCAACCTTTTCAGACCTTAGATTTCCTTATGGAGATTCCCATGTTAAAATCGCGAAAATGGTCGGGAATCAGTGCTGAATAGCGAGTAAATTTTTTTTGCGTAAATTTCCGACCTTTCCAGGCCTAAGCTTTTTTTGATGATTTTCTTATGGAGATTCCCATGTTAGCGCCTCCACCAATAGGCTGAACCGGTGTTGTACAATTACTCTTGCGCAATGCAATAGCAACCTTATCGTCAGACATATTGGTGTGGACTGAAGAAGCAACTTACAATTTTATATATTTATCGAATCCTTTGCGATACCTTCCATCATTGAGGGCGAAATCTTTCATAATTACCAATGTACCATAGCGATCACACCAACACTTTGAACACATATTTTTAATACGTCAAATGTCATGACAGGAGATACGTGCTCATCAAATATATGTTTCAACTTCACCTCATCCTGCTTGAATAATACAATCACATTACAGTTGTCGCAAATAAGCTGTTTCGGTATTTTTGAGTATGTTTGACAAAGATATGCAGCATCAATATCTTTATGTCTACACATGGAGTAGTATTCACGAATTTTCTGCTGACCATCACATGCAACGTCATCGAATAAAAAGACAGAATTTGGTCGAGCTTTATCTGGACTTATAATTTCCTCGTTGTCTTTAAATGGGAAATAGCCAACGCCCTTAACTTGTGCTATAACTTCTTGCAGCAATTGGTACTTTGGTTGGAATAACGATTTTGAATAGACATAAACATTTTTGAATTTCGCGCCATTTGGATTGAATAGGAGCGCTAGCATGGCATTCGTCTTACCACACCCACTAGGACACATATAATGGCACGGAAAGAATTTGGTAACAATTTACCATGTTTACCGATCGATGGCGTTGAGGTGAAATCCAGATTTTCAATGGGTATAGTCTGATCTTGTTGAATTATTTTCATCGTGTGTGCTGTTTTTCGTAGTAATACTCTTTAAATATAGATGTCACCACTTACGCGTATCAGTCTTAATGTTGGTGTTTGAAGGAGAAGGTCTCTTAAATTCTCTCATCAATAAACTACCTATTGAACTTCACTTACCTAACTATCAGTACTGTGGACGTAAGTAAACTGCCCCCACCCTTTTTGTGAAAAACTAATTGTTTTATTTTTAGCCGGTACAAAATTGGAAAAACGTCTTGATCGTGGAGATCCAGGCATCAATCCCTTGGATGCAGCTTGTAAACAACACGATATTTCTTACTGGAAGAATAAGTCTCTCGAAGAACGACACAAAGCCGATCAGATACTTGAAGATAAAGCTTGGGCTCGAGTCAAATCAAAAGACGCTTCACTGGGAGAGAAAACTGCTGCATTACTTGTAACAGGCGGAATGAAGGTGAAAAGAAAGCTGGGAATGGGTTGTCGTCGCAAACGTCGTTCCTTGCATCGAGATGTCATTCTAAAAGTGGGAAAAAATATGAAAAAAGGGGCATCTTTGAAAGACACTGCAACGTTTGCCTTACGAGCAGCCAAAGCACTTATTAAAGAATTTGGTAGGAAAAAAGAAGTCGAGGTTCCTCGAGTGATACCTGTAGCGAAATCCGGAGGTTTCCTACCACTTATCCCTTCGTTTGCAGGCCTTTCGGCACTGGGAGCGCTGTCAGGTGGTGCTGCTGGGATTGCAAAAACCGTCATTGACGCAAAGCATGCGCAAAAGAAATTGGAAGAAGATGTACGTCATAATAAGGCTATGGAACGTGTAGGATCTGGTCTGTATCTAAAAAAGTACCCAAAAGGCGGTTTTGGATTGTACTTGAAAAAACAAAAAAACCTTTAAAGCTACCCAATCACGCATTAACCGACTTTGACATAACACATTACGCAAAATCGCTTGAAATACCGCATTTTCGAGGAGTTTTCATGCGAGACACTCTCCCCAAAGACGGCCCCCGAAAACGAGAATGCGCAGTTGTTAATTTGGACATATCTGAGAATAGCGGAAGTCATTGGGTAGCTTACCGAAAGATAAACAACAATGTAGAGTATTTTGATTCATTTGGTAACTTGAAGCCGCCGAAAGAAGTTGTTAAATATCTCGGAAAAAGTGCGCGAATTTTTTACAACAATACCCAATATCAAAACTACGATCAAATCAATTGCGGCCATTTGTGTTTGAAATTTCTGCAACAATGATGGAACTATCACTACAACACATCTACCATGGAAAAGCTTTGAGTAGTTTTACTGCCGGAGAACTAGAGCACTTTCCCATTGAACATCTAATAGAGTGTGTAAGACCTGGGGAATTGCTGGAAATATGGCATAAACTTCCCCATGGATATCGAGCAAATTTTCAACTACAAATACGGCTGCCTTGTTTCATCCATTACAACCGACCTGATTGGACGACGCATTGTGACGGTCCTCCGAGTTCGCAAGCTACTTGTTTCCTTTGTAATCAAACATTGAAAAAAAAATAAATGATATTAAAATTCAAACATTATTCGTTTTTCATTAGTCATCATGTCGCAGTCGCTGAGAGTTAACAGCACCAATCACGTGTTCACCTTCCAACCTCCTACGCCTATTGAGCTCGATCCGAAGAAGGAATACGAAATAGCTCTACGATCTTTTCATTCTTTTCACAGTATACCAAACATTGAAAATTGTAAGTTTTACTACTACGATACCAAGGGCAAGGTCCAAAGTTTTGATTTTCCCACAGGATGTTACGAAATTGCCGATCTTGAAGCGTTTATCCGAGATAAATTGGGTGCAGGCAATCTAACTAGACCAGAGGATATATTTTCACTAAAACCCAATCACAATACGTTAAAATGTGAAATTTCCAGTGAATACAAAATTTCCTTCAAGGAGACCAATAGTCTTGGAAGAATCTTGGGATTTTCACCGAAAATACTCGAAGCCAACAAATTGCACTCTTCAGATCTCCCCGTCAAAATCATTAAAGTATCTAGTATTCGCTTCGATTGTAACATTACCACTGGAGCCTTCGATGCAAACAGACCTGCTCATACTATATACGAATTTGTCATACAAGTGGATCCGGGATATTCTATAAACGAAATTCCTCATATTTTACTCTATTTACCTGTTATACCACAAAGTGAAATAACCAATATCACCGTCATCGCTTTAGACCAGGACGGTCAGCCCGTAAACTTTCATGGAGAACTAAGTACGTTGGTGTTGGAGCTTAGAGCGCGATGGGCCTAATAATCAGTCATAAAAGACAATCTGCAACACTTTCAACTTCATTAGCTGAGCAGTCGCCAAAGCTGAAACAGCTCTCTTGCAATCGCTGGGTTTTAAATTGAAAAATGACAACCATGTATGGAAAACGTCTACGCCAAAACGACATGCCTCCAATGTTTGATATCTATCGTAAGCCGATGTTTGATGAGTCAATTCGAAAGGCCGAATATAGAACCTATGCTCCATTTATAAAATCATTCAATTGCAGTGACATTGTGGAGTTCAGCATTAATCAGGTTGATTCGTTCTTTGCGATGAGCGAAACATTGTTGTGCATTAGGGGTTCTCTCGAAGTACACGGAGCTGGTGACGTAAAATTAGCAAATAATGTTGGAGCCTTTCTATTCGATTCATGTACGTACAGTGAAAGTGCCAGGGAAATGGAAACAGTTCGAGATCCTGGAATAGTAAGCACCGTACGTGCCATGACCTGTTATAACCAAGAAGATTCCAATCATATGGCTATAGCCGGCTGGAATTACCCGAAAGATCCTATTTTGAATGTAAGCGACAAGTCCTTCAACCTTCAAATACCTCTCAAACATATTTTCAACATTTTCAACGATTATCCCATGATTACATGTGGACGTCAAACAATACGACTAGTTCGAGCACGAAACGATAATGATTGCTTATATATTACCGAAAAGAATGTCTCTGGAACGCCTACAACAGCTAAAATTAACATTACAAGCGTTGAGCTGAAAGTAAAACATATCTTTCCTAATGACGACATAAAATTAAATCTTATGAAATTCATTCAAAAAGATCAACCTATAGTTATTCCATTCAGGAAGTGGGAGTTACACGAATTACCTTCAATTACTAAAGGAGCAAGACATGAAGTTTGGGCTGTCAAGACATCCACTTCAGTTGAAAGACCTCGTTTTGTTATTGTTTTCTTTCAAACCGACAAACGTAACTCGAGTACAGCTGACCCGACTCTATTTGACAATGCCGACGTACAAAGTATAAGACTATCACTCAGTGGTGACTATTGGCCCAATGAAAGAATGCAATTGGATTTCGCTAAAACTGACTACAATGAGGCGTATTTTAACTACACTGAATTCTATCCCAACTACGCAAACTCCACACAGAAGAGTACCCTGCTGGATTATTCTTCTTTCAAGAAACGAGCATTGTTTGTTATCGATTGTTCAAAACAGGAGGAAGGTATGAAGGCATCCACAGTCGATGTGAAACTTGACATTGAAGCAAACATAGGCTTTCCCGAAAATACCAAAGTCTATTGCATCATAATTAACGATTGCGTAATGGAATACTTCCCCTTCTTCGAAATTGTTAAAAGCTTGAACTAGATGTTGTGAGTTAGTGTTCGAGCAGACGTCAACATGAGAGTAGCATTCGTAGACATCCAAGGTTTTGTTGTAGAAGGTCATTTCGTTGTCAAAGAACTCAGCATAGAAATTGGTTTTAAAGGTTCGCATTACATATTTTTACCACCGCAACCGTTTTCCACATTGAGCAATAATGATAAAAAGACTACATCCTACTTGGAGAGGAATGTGCATGGTATTCGATACTCTTCAGGAGATGTAGAATATTCTAAACTAAATGAAATATTGAAAAGCAAGTTATTGTATGCCGCAGACTACATTTACGTTCGAGGTCAACAAAAAGCCGAATTTCTGGATAAGAAATGTCACATTTTCGGTATTTTTCCACGCATTATTGATGTTTGCAAATTTGATGGTACGCCGTGTGCAACAGGAAACTTTGTCCACGATCCAAACCCCTGCCACGCCACTGGAGTATATTCGTGTACCGAAAGAAATGTACAACGCCTCCACCACTGGTTTTTAAATACTGTATTACCTTTATAAATGAAGTTTTTCCTAAAAAACATAGGTTTTATTGAAACACTCTGTATATTCATCAACTTTTATATTACATGAAGATTGGAATTTTCGTTTTACAATTTTCAAATTAATTTTTAAAATTAAAACAAATACAGCCACTAATATTACACATGACATTGTGAAAACATTATTAATTTCATTTTTTATTTCCTTTTCTGTTCTGTTGAACATGGTGTAGGTTGAATACGTCTTAACGGATAAGTAGTTTGCGGCAGTCTACGAGCTAACTGATGGATCTCTTGAGGTACCCAGTTTATACGAAGACTGCTCCACGTCTGTCCTACCTTATCAGATAAACTAAGATTCTCCATTTGTTTCATAACCTCACTTTTATCTTTATAGAAAGCAATATCTTTCTTTAATTCACCAATGCTATTAATAAACTCTTCAATTCGACGTCTGTACTCTTCTGAAGACATATTACGAAAGAGAACATACGTAGAACCGTTTGATGATCGTTTAACGACGTGACGTTTGACATAACGATGTGACGTTTGACGTAACGATGTGACGTTTGACGTAACAGCTAACCTAACCCAAAGAGTTACTTTTAACCAACCTGGTATATCAGCGCTCTCGCTGTTATCGCAACGGGTCTCGATTACGTCACACAGCAAGAAGCGGTGCGCTGAGAACGCGCCGCCTCATCATCCAAACGGTAACGATATGCATGAGAGATCATGGCAGACTATGTTAGATGTATTGCTATGAACGCGTAGGTTCCGGGTTCGATCCACACTCAAGTCAAAGTTTTTTTAAAATTCACCTCATGGGATGTCTCTCTCACACTCATTGACTAGCTGAACTTGCACATGCGCAGTCCACTTCCGATCTAGAAATGGCTTAGTATATCTACTCACTATTCACTCTTGCTGAACCTAAAAATGATACTAATTTCAACAATTTTTCAATAATTTTTAGGTTGTGATAAAATAAATGTAACACTGTATTAAGTTCCTAAATCCTAAGTTTCACCCCATCACTCATCAAACAAAAAAACGCATGTATGATAGAAAAGCAGTAAAAATAAATCATATTCATTTGCTATGTATAAACTGGGCATTACCTAATACTTGCTCAGTTATTTACCTCTTAATACACTATTTACCAACATGTATCTTTTCTTTTAAACCGTTTAGAAAAAATCACAAATAACTCATTGTATTTACCTGGAACTCTATGGCTTCTTCGTGTGCCACCACATGTATCTGCATAACTGTCCCCTTTTTTACAAATTGGGGGACTTAGAGTTCCTTCTGCCACAGGATTTTCTGCCAATTCAACCTTACAGTTGTCTATATTAATAGTTGAGGAATTACAGACACTCTCTTCTGTACTTTTAGCTGTTTGTTCACCTTCTTCAATATGATGGAATTCTATTTGGTCAGCATTGGCTAAAGCAATAACTATTGTTCACTGCATATAAATTATAATTCATGTTTAAATAACATCCATAAAAATGGTTTATTGAAATAACAATAATGCAAAATTTTACAACACAAAAAAGGTTATTACTTTGTAACAGTTTTGTTCGTTTTTTTTTTAATTCTTTTACAGTCAAATGAGATTTATATTGGGAATAAAATCTTATTCTACAACATAAACATTTTGGGGTTTGCACATGAATTTCTGTACAATCTAATACAATTCTAACGTTTTGGAAATTTTCAAAACAAATAGGCATGTTAAGTATTTCTCTTTTAGCCACTACATCAAAGCACTGCTGCTGCGAAGAAGTTAAAAAGAGTTTAAGTGTTAAGATGTTATTTAATTTTGTTAAGGTTGCATCTTTAATAATAGGCGTGAGTTATTTGAAAGTTACATTTTTAATTTTTTGCCTTTTGACTGTCATGAGGTCTCTTACTAAAGTAATATGAATAATATGTATGTAACTGCTTATTGAAAGCAGAGGCGAATTTATTATTTATAATTATTGTTAGTATGTATATATTTTGAAAATTTTGTCCTTATTAAAGATTCATTTCACACAGATATCAACAACAAAATGTTGTCTTTGAATGCTAGTATACTTCAAATCAGGGACGATCTCCAAAATATTGTGAAACCTTTGGCTTCTGGACCAGAAGAACATTTTTTAATGAAATTTAGCTTTCCAATAACGGAGAAAAATGATTTACAGGCATTACATGATTATTTGCAAGAAGAAGATCGTTTTAAGGATGCTGTAAGTTTCAAAACATAAAAATTTTCAATATTTAAGTGTGGAATAAGGTAATAACTATTATAAAACTGTTTGCATTGAACATATAATGTGGAATTGATGTATTTTACAAAGTTTGATGCTTTTCACATTGGAATAAATAAATATATTTATGCAGATTCAATTAAGTTAAGAGATTTTGCAGTATTGCACATTTCAAATTGGTTGGAATGATTTTATTAATAATTGAAATATTGTACTTTCAGGTCCAGCAAATGTCAAAGTTGGGGGGCCAACCCATACGACGCAATAAAAAGAATGTTTTTGGCCACATTTTCTTATTGCTTGGCTCAAAATTACACGTATGATTGCACAAAGGAGAAAACTCCATTTAAAGAAAGTAAATTGTGTTAGGTAATTTTAGGTAAGGAAACGTAGAAAATAATGTTTTAAAAAACATTGTGGTTTGATTCTAATTTTTGTTTTTCAGCTGCTGCAGAGGCTTACATCATCGACAGAAAAACTGCTGAAGCCTTCATAAGAAAATGGTTAAGAAGGGCGAAGGAGCGATTATCTTATAGAAATACTGAAGTAAATGTATTTTGAGATACTCTCAAATAAAAATGAAATTTCAAATATTTGAATTGTTTCATTTTAATCTTAAAAAGTAACTTAATGTTTTGCTATGAAATGTGGGATACCAATATACAGCGAGGTTTGTAGCTAACGCTAACTCGACCTGTGTCGGTAATTTACGTTAAGAGTGCATTTATTACTTTCGAGCGTCCCTGTATATTTGTCGACTCTAGTAAATGAGGCCTCCTTCC
This sequence comes from Galerucella nymphaeae, assembly GCA_963978555.1. Lineage (NCBI taxonomy): Eukaryota > Metazoa > Arthropoda > Insecta > Coleoptera > Chrysomelidae > Galerucella > Galerucella nymphaeae. Next base: position 21,455,754 of record OZ021704.1, read on the forward strand.
ATTAAACCTATACAAGCGTTCGTAGGGGAAGGGGAGGGGCGAGTAAGCATGGCGGTACATATCCAGAGAAAGTCCAAACGCTGTCCATTAGCATTCCGTAAGAAGGTCAAACATTATCCGTGAGCATTCCGTAAAGTATCCAGTATTGGATATTTCCTGGAATCCGATTGGATGTCCTGGATGGTAACATTTGGACATTGCTGTCACTGTTTTGTAGTGATCATTTGGAAAATCATAAATTTTTAATGAAGACATCAATAAATATAATAGTTTATATGTATTTAAAGAATATAGGCAATTTGTTGAATGGAAAAGATTTGCGTCATGAAGATCAATATCCATTACATGAAATGGCATTTGCCAAATATTCCAAAAAAATAGTACAGAAGGAACTGATCTCTATGACGCGAATCTCTATTATTTATCCAATGATAAATCAAAACTTGGTTCTTTTTTGATATCTTATTTTATTTTTAAATCACGAGGTACTTAAAACTCTTTCAAGTCAGGGTCTCAATTCTCGAGTCTCTAGGAGTTATTGCCTATAGGAAGATGTTCCCATGCTTTCAGTTCTCATAGGAAAACGAAATTTCTCAGATACGTATTCTTGAACCAAGTGGAATTGTTTTTTTACAGAATTGCAAGAGTACAGTGTTTCGTTGATAGTTTCATGAGATTAAACGTACAGACCAATAAAATATGAGTAATTCATGTTGGCAATAATCATTTGAAAAAACTCCGTTATCTGACATTAATGGTCGATTTCAATTTGAATTTTGAGTAGAGAATTAAAAATTGGATGGAAGTATTTTGGAAAAAGGGCAAAGATGTAGCAACATGAGCCAAGAGCGAAAAAAGGATTCATTGAGTTAATGGGGGCGGCTGAAGACCTCCGAAATGGTAAATTTCATCCACTTCTCACCTACAAAGATTCTCAGCGTCAGTGAAAAGAAATATGAGAAGCTGAATGCAATACCAGGGACAAAAAAACACTTGAATCACTGGCGAATGGTAGGTGACAATGATAAAACGTTTTGTGATAATTCATTAGTCTTGATTTTCGTTGGACTTGGCAAGATATGTAGAAAATCGTTAAGAAAAAAATACTGGTATAAAAAAGCATGTAAAGAGCACAGGCGGAGGGCCATCTACAAACACTGTGTTGACAAAATAAAATCTTTCAAAAATTTCAAATGCAACAGCAGCATATTCTACGGCAAATTAAAGCAGAATAGCTGCTGAAAAAGTTGAAATTGAAAAAGAATATTATGAGAACAAATTGAAATACTAAAGGAGAATGTGGTTATCGGAAAAAGAATTGCAACAGCATTAGGAAACATTTCACAGTCCCTACAAAGCAAATAGGAATAGACAAACTTATTTTTTAAATTTTGTTAGGTAGTTTTTTATGTTTATGTTGAGTTAATGTTTGGTATTTTGTGCCCCACGTGAACAATTTTTGAAGTTCTGTGAATTTTTAATTCAATTCCAGATAAATAATAACAAAAAATTGCTAGAAATGAAAAATTTATTCGAATAATAACATTCAGGCATAATAATTTCTGGTTATGTGTCAAGACCATGTTCAACGAAGTGCAAAGGTTCAAATATTCCAAAATCTCCATCTATCTCATCCTCATCTACATCCAGAATATTATTTTCGATGCAAATATTGTGCAACATCCTGTTCTTCTCAGGAAGGTGGACAGGTGACCAGGAGACATCTCCTTCATATCGGCAGGTGTAGGCCAAGACTCACCGAACACACACTCTCTTATTGGCGATAACTCCGGACACTCGCGAAGGATATGTCTGACAGTCTCATCTTCCTGTTCACACATCCTTCATAGAGGTGTGTCCACTAGCCCCATAGTATGAAAGTGCTTCCTTAGTTTACAGTGGCCAGTCAGAAATACCATTGTACGTAGGTTTTTCCTAGTCATCACCAAGTATTTCTTCAGCGCCATCTTCCCTCCCATCTCTCAAGAGATTGAGCATGGGTGTAACGTTTGGCTAGTTCCGCAATTGTCAAAGTCGTCAGGCCGTAGGTGCCACTGGGTCCAAGAATTTCGAGTTCAGCGGCTTCCCTGGCTAAAGAATCGGCAATGCGATTACCTTTACTCCTGTCGTCCCCTTTAACCAACCTCAGAATAATATTGTTATCTGCCGAGGCGTTAGCTAAATCTTGGAGGCACAGCAACGATATAACACGTTGTCTGTTCAAGGCTAATATGGCCTGTCTACTATCAGTGCAGATTATTATGTTTTTGTCAGAAATTCCTTTTCTGGTTAGTTCTTTTGTGGCAATTGAGATACCAGCCAGTTCTATTTGGACCACTCTGGTATTGTTTCCCATTTCCCACTTAATCCTTAGGCTTAGTGCTCTCGAGTAAACTCCACATCCTGAGCCTTCATTCATTCTTGAACCATCTGTATAAATGCGTATTGCATCTGCTTTTATTTGTATTTTGTAGGGTTTATTGAACAAAAACCAGAGTTTAATTGCATCATTGTCTGCCTGCAGCAGAGGTAGCGCAGTAAGCGCTTCCTGCCAGAGGCTTAACCGCAATTGACTCATTCCTACTTCGGGGTTTACACCAGCTGTGCGCAATCGTACCATGGCCATCAACGCAACCTTCTCCTACGTACAGGTCCAGAGGGGCTAGACCAGTAAGTTTTTTTGCTGCGGTTGGTGTTGTTCTCATGGCTCCTGTGATGTTTATACAAGCCATTCGCTGTATTTAATATAATTTTTGAATGACCGTTACTTGTGGAACCTACGGTCCCCATGCAATTGCTCCATACATTAACATAGGTCTTATTATTGCAATGAAGATACAGATTTCAAGAAGAACGATGTGAGACTAATTGGTCGGAATGCTTTTGGTAAGGAGTAGTCCATTCTACTTGGTTTGGGTATAAATACCACTCGTACTTCTCTCCACTTACTGGGAATATACCTTGTAACGAGTTATTTTTTTGTTGACACTGATTTAAGTTTTTTTTTTCTCTCTGTTTCATATTTTTATTTTGTCACTTGTTTTTAAATAACGATGTGAGACTAATTGGTCGGAATGCTTTGGGTAAGGAGTAGTCCATCCTACCTGGTTTGGGTATAAATACCACTCGTACTTCTCTCCACTTACTGGGAATATACCTTGTAACGAGTTATTTTCCTCTCCGTTTCATATTTTTATTTTGTCACTTGTTTTCAAATAACTCGTTACTTATTTTCCGATACCCTTTTGTGACCGATTTATTTCAATTTTTTTTATTATTACCGTTATATTAGTGTTGGTATTTTTTTTATTAGTCCGGAGGTACGCAAATTTATATTGAGTCGAAGTTAAAATTTTTCAGTTAAAAAGGACATTGGGTATATATATCATTTAATTTAATTGTAACAATTCCGAAAGACGTCTAGTATATGACAAACTTTTTTTGTGGTTTTTGAATAAAAATTTTGTTAATGAGAATATAAAAGGACAGAAGAGTTGGATTCGAGGCACTCGATTCCTCAGTTCGTTCCTCTGGTTCTCAGTTAGTTCCTCACCGTTAAACGTTTGTTTTTTTTTTGTGTTAAGTTTATTACCGATCCGGTTCCCGGAATTCAGATTTTTGAAAAGACAATTAAATTAAGTTAAGTGGTACCTACCGAAGCCGATTTAGGAAGGTAAAAAATTTTTGATAATCAACAATTTCCGTACCTCCGTACTTTTGAAATTATTTGATTTTTTTTCCGTACCGGTTGATATTTTTTATTTTTGTGAAAACATTTACTTTGGTGATTCTTTTTGAATATAACCGGCAATATTAAAATATTGTAATTTGTTTAAAGAAAATTTGCTTCCATTATAGAAATTAGATTTTAATGGTGAAGAAATTTAATTTTCTTTGTTTTTCCGAAATTTGATTATCCGCTGTTGAATAAAAAACTCGTTTTAGTTTTTTTTTGAATAAAGTTAATTTGTTCTAGAAAAATGTTTTTTTATTTATTGCTAAACAAGTAACTGGTATTTATTAAATATTCGCCGGCTCTCTATTGAGGGTACGATTTTATGTGTTCAATTTATATGTATACATTTGATACTATCAAGGACTCTAATATTCAATTTTTTTTCTCGAGTTATTCTTACTCTGTGTGTCGATGGATAGAATTATTCAACTTTACAGAATTAATTTATTCTCTTAGTGTTGGAATAGTAGTGTACCGTTTTATACTCTAATCCGAAGGGATATTCGAACCTGTCTTGTGGCTCTGTTACGCTTGTTCGTTTACCCGGCAGATTACCAACGTTTTTTTATATTTCCGTGTTTTTCCTTTCAAATCCAAAGGGATATTCGAAACTGTCTTGTGGCTCTGTTACGCTTGTTCATTTACCCGGCAGATTACCAAAGTTTTTTTTAGACCGGTAAATTTGTTTTCTTAATATTTCCGTGATTTTCTTGTCAAATCCAAAGGGATATTTGAACCTGTTTTGTGGCTCTGTTACGCTCGTTCGTTTACCCGGCAGATTACTAACGTTTTTTTTAAACCGGTTAATTTGTTGTCTTTATATTTCCTTGACTTTCCTTTCAAATCCGAAGGGTGAATTGAACTTGTCTTGTGGCTAAGTTACGTTTGTTCGATTGCCTGGCAGATTTACACCGTATTATATGATCTGATCGGTTCAGACTTTTACTGCCGCCCATTTATTTTTCCCGTTAGTTTGTCAGTACCTGTAGATTTATAACTACAATAGACCACTGAGTGAAATTATAACAAAGGAAAAACTGCTATTTATTCCGTTATTTAATCGTTATTTGGAAATAAACCAATATTTTATTATAAATTTGAGAGTAGCTAATCTAAATAAGTTTAACAAGACCCCTGGAATTATCCGTAACCTCCATCTGAGACTATCTGGAACTCTTGACAATCAGGGTCAAGGGGCCGTGGAGCAAACCACGTTAAAAATCTGGCGCCCGAGCATTCCGTAGAAAGATTTTCAGCTAAGGGTGTCCATAGTGACGTGTTAGTGTGGTAGAGGACCACGTATAAACAAGAAAACACGTTACAACCTCAGAGCCACAATGGCTCTGAAAATTCCCACCAGGTGCGGCATGAGAATATCCATTCCCCATTGAAGTGGGGCTGGTCTTATTCCGTCAGGTCCTGGTGTCTTGAAAGGGGAAAAGCCCGATATGGCCCACCTTATCTTGTACTCATCAATTACTGCACTAGTAGATTGCCAGTCGTATTGTGAGGGTGTTGGTTCCACTTCAACCGCAGTAAGGTCTGAGGTGCAGAATTGTGCCATCGGAGAGGCTCTGTATTTCCTTGGGACGTAAACAGCTGTCCTAGGTTGCTGATTGTTTGGTAGGCTAAAAATTTGACCGGTTAGACTACTAAAACCAGTAATTTCGGTCTTTATTATCCAGGGCTCCTGGATCAAGCTATTGCATCTTCCAATACATCAAGGTGCCGACATAGTGTTGCCGTTGCTGCCTTTTTATGTTGGAGGTTGTATGCAATGGAATTGGATTTTCTTTAGAGGTCCATCCGCTCCTCCGCTAGGGAAGAGGTGACCTCGATATTTTCAAGTACCTCCTCCGTCAGATCATCGACTGCTTCGACGTCCTTTCTGGAACCCATGGTTGCCTTGGAGTCAGTATTCACTTTAGGTGGCTCGACTACCAAGGACCTCGGGTCTTCTTTCCTTGAAACCCTGATGGAGAATGAGGTGAACGCATAGCTTATCCTCATCGACTTCTTCTTGAGGACAGCCATATCCTTGTCTCCGATTCCGAAGACGAAGAGGTGTCCTCCTGGGTTCACCTTAATCCCATGGTGGAAAGTACACCATCTTTCCACCGTCAGATCAGGGTTCTGCGCCCTAAGCCGACCAAGTACCCTGTCTTTTTCACCGGATGTCGTCTTGTGGACGTCTTCCGGGATCCATAGCGTGGCCTTGGTCAGCCTAGGAAGCCCATAAATACTGACGACCGCCAGTGATGCTTCCTCCCACGGCTTGATGTTTTTTGTGGCTTTTTTCAGCCACTCTAACGTACCGTCATCATCGCAGACCACTCTGATGATCTCACCATAGTATGTCCACGACTTAAACGTGGGCGTTTTGCTGTTGCTGCTGGAGGCGGAGAAGATGAGCTTATCCAGTTCCTCTAGCAGTTGGTTTTTGATGATTCTCTCACGTTCTGCGGTAACCTTACCGTACGGGTTAGTCTCATCTATAATAGCAACCTTGAGGTGTCTCAAGGCGGCATCCGCAAAGGTTTTAGAAGGAGCGGCGACATTTCTGTCGCTGCGCGGCTTCTTCAGCTTTCGCGCAGTCCCCTCCGTGAAGGTGCTCTGGTGAGGGCGCTTTCCTGTAGAGGCAGCCAGTTCCCTGCCTATATTCAAGGCGGAGCTCTTGGCGCCCGGCGCAGGAAGTGCTTTTGCTGTTAGAGGTGGAGTGACGGAGGAAGGGGGTGCACTTGTAGTTGCTGCCACCCCTGATTCCCTCGCTCTCTTCCTCCTTTTGGCTTCGGCGCCGCAAATGCGCTTCCGCCTTTTTGTTTTATCACGAGGTGATCTTCCATGTCCAGCCTCGTTCTGTGTAGTATTTTGGGGTGGACAGTCCTGTTCATCCCCAGCTACTGCTTTTGATTGAGGTGAGCACTTCTGTCCAGCCTCGAGATTTGTTTTTTTTCTTTGTTTGTATTCATTTGTTTTCCCACGAGTAGCAAGGGAAGGGTTGGTCACCTCTGGCAGAGCCCCGCATTACCAGAGGAAGGCTAATTGCAATGGGGTGCAGCCCGGTTCCCCAAGGGGATCGTTCGTGACCACATATCACCCTGTGGCCATTCAGCTGTCGGCACGATACCTTACACCTTAGCTTGGGTATGCTGGTCCGCGGTGGCATGTTTAGCAAAGGCTTTCGGGGTGGTTTAGCTCCCCTCACCCTACTTATTCTGCCACTGACCAAGGGACCGGCGACAGTCCCTTGGCCGTTCCCCTATCCGCCACCTGGGGACGCGCCCGATAGATAGCCCAGTCCACGGGTTTTCAAACACATATTTGTTGTAAATGAAGTACTCTATGCTTCTATAGGCATCGGATTCTCATTTTTAATAACCCATAGCACCTTTCGATAGTGTATTTTGCCGTTTTGAAAGCCTTGTTGAATCGAAATTCAGGTGTATCTGACAGAGGATCTGGAAGTGGTGTCACTAACTACGGCCTTAAGGGATATCCACAATCACCTGAGGAAAAAATCTGGATGATCATTACTTAGATTCACTAAAGCCTCCTGCACTCGAGATCTGCTCCAGATATAACTGTCATGATTGCTTCCTGGGTATTTTGCATTTACATTAATTATTCTCATTTTGGCGTGACAAATTAATTGAATATTTACAACAATTCTCTTGTAACTGCTTTGGATAACCGGAACACTTTCATGAATGCTTTCTCAAATAAATTCTGAAATGGATCTCTTCTAGGGGAGAAACTTCGCCCTGGCCTCCGAGTAAGTACTTCAGCCGCTTTCAGGTTTTGCGAAGCATCCAGCTAGCTTATTCATTTAAATTCGCCATAATCCCGGAATTCGGAAGGAATTCGTAAAATTTAACGGAGTAAAATCTGTGACAGCACTAAAATGTCATCTATGACATTATTAAGTGATATTCCTATGGGAAATCACTAATTCCTATGGTTTTAAGCATGGGAAGCGATTCCTATAGATTGTGTTAGAGTTATAATATGTTCCAATACTATTTCCGAGAATACACTATCTCAAAATTCCCATGGAAAATGAAGATTTTTAAAATAGGAACAAGTTCCTACAGGTTTGAAAAAAGCGATCCATATGAGAAAGATGCTGAATAGTTAAGCGAACACAACTCTGAGAGTGAAGTTGAATGGGACAGAAATGATGACGAAATTGATTTTTCAGAAAGTTCATCGGAGGACGAACACGAAAATACCTAAACAATATGGGAAATTCCATCGTGTTACGCAAAAGATAAAACCAAGTGGTCGAAAACGGCACCAACAAGGGGGAAAACAAAACAAAATATTATAAAAGTGCTTCCTGGTTTGAAAGGTCCAGCTCGACTAGATCCCCAACTTCGCCTTTGGAAGCATGGAGACTCCTAATAACAGACTCTATGATTGAAAAAATGGTTATACACACAAACTCAAAAATAAGAAACATGCAAGGTCATTATAGTAAATTCAAAAAAAAGAGAAATAGTAGATTATTGTTTTAACCAGTTTTTGTCCAAGAAACCGATAAAGTAGAATTAGAAGCAATATTGGGTCTTTTGTATTTGCAAGGTTGCTTCAAATCTGGTCATGAAGAACTCCGGTCTCTTTGGGCTACCGATGGGACTGGTAGGATATATTTCGCTGCACCATGTCTTTAGCGCGATTTTCATTTCTGTTATGTTGTCTTAGATTTGATGATGAAGCTACACGCCGCGAAAAAGTAAAAGAAAATAGGTTGGCTGCAATTTCAGATATTTTTGATCAATTTGTTGACAACTCCAAACAATGCTATTCGCCTGGAGAATTTTCAACCGTTGACGAGATGCTGGTACCATTTAGAGGACGGTGTGGCTACAGAATGTACATACTAAGTAAGCCGGCAAGATACGGCTTGAAAGTGCAGATCTCAGCAGATTCAAAAACACATAACATGGTCAATTCGGAAATATACAGTGGAAAACGGAATGTCCAAGTTTCCGGTACCAACAGAAACAGTGTCGCCTCGTTCAACCTGTCGCCTTTACCAGTAGAAACATAACAGGTGATAATTGGTACTCATCGATAGAATTAGCTAATGAACTTTTGAAACAAAAGCTAACCTATGTCGGTACGCTGAAAAAAATTAGAGATTTATTCCATCAAACTTTTTACCATCCAAACAGCGTGAGCCTGGTTCTTCTGTTTTTGGATTTACTTCAAACCATACCATTGTGTCTTATGTGTCAAAATTGAACAAGGCTGTTATTCTAATGTCTACTATGCACAACGACAATTCTGTGGATGAAACAATAAAAAAGCCAGATATTATTTTATTTTATAATGAAACTAAAGCTGGTGTTGACGCATTGGACCAGAAATGCTCTAACTATTCTACTTCTCCTAAAACCCGCCGCTGGCCATGATTTTAAACTATCAGGAATCAACAGCAGAGTATTATATCAATTTGCTACTGATGGAAAAACAATTTCAAGACTGGACTTCCTCAAAGTACTGAGTCGTAACCTATGTGAGCCTCATATGAAGAGGCGTATTTACAACAATAAAATACCACGCAAGCTGGTATACTTGAGGTAATCATAGAAGTTCAAGAGGTCCCTCAGCAGCACAGATCAGCATCTAAACGGAAGAGATGTATTTTTTGTCCCACAAAAAAAGATCGCAAGACTAACACCTTTTGCGAATACTGCGGTTTATATTAGAAAGTAAGTATTTTATCCGTTGTTTTTGTAGTTATTTATTTGATAATTCATAATTTCTTTTTGTGATTTCGAAGTTTAACTCTAAATTGAAAATATACTTTTGTAGATGTACTTATTTTAAAGAATTTATGCTAGTACACAGCAATATTCATTTAGTTGGAATCGTAATATATTACTTGCTGATGTACAATTTCAGCACGCGCTAATTTTAACTGCCGTTTCAAGTTAACGAATAGGGATTGCTGCAATGTAAATTATAACGTGATACGGAACATTGAGATTAATTTGATTATTATTGTACTAAGGTCGAAAGGGTAGATCAGTAGAGTTAACATCCCTTTTGATAATGTATTTTTACTAAAACACATTCTTTGACTAAAGTGTTTCTACCGCATAGTTCGATTTTCACTGTATATGAAATTATGTTTATTACTTTTGGGATAGTAAATGTTTTACAGTATCCTTTTTTTTCTAATGAGTTTAATTTGTTATATAGTCTATTGAATTGTTCATGCCGCTATATCAGCCAACTTATATTTTTCAATCATCCGTTATATTGCCACAAAAAAGGTTTTAATCATTTTTTTAGCAGTTTTAATTATGATTTAAGCATATTCCTCAGTAAATTCTCAATGAAATGGAACAGAATTGAGAGTTGCTCCCGTATACTTATCACTACTAAAAAAATTTAAGGTAAATTTTGAATCGATTTGTGAGACGAATAAATTAGAAAACTAGCCTAGATCGTTCTTACTTAATTAAAATCTATTGAAACTTAGGTCTAGATATAAAAATGCAGTTTGCAATAAATTGGAATGAAACCTACTTTATCGGTACATGAGAATTTTTTATTGTTTACTCATTGAATCGTTTTAATCAATTTTTGGAGTATTTATTTATAGCAGGTAATTATTTGACATAACCAATTACATTACGGAAAATTATGACAACAAGAGGGAAACGGCTGGTATCTATGGTTTCACAAAAAGATAAAATTATATTAGGACAACTGGACTTGAATAAATGTGGGATATGACACAATGTTCTAATATCAGAAATATAGAGGATATAAGTAATTTGAAAAAGACGTTACTGTGTGATTATTCTGAATCTGCAGTAGTACCCGAATTGCACAAACTAGAAAGTGATAAAATTAATATTATTTTTTCTGTTAATATACCGTCTAACGACTTAAAATCGACTATATTATTATCACATGCCAGTGTTAACTGGATGATGATTCCACAAAAAGACGACATTGATTTGACAAATGCATTTTTTTATAATGAGAATACGGCTTCACCAGGCAACCTTAATTACTGTAAGCTTTTTGTCTTGGTATTTTCACCGATTATTTTTCATGTATGATTTTCTAGCACCTTCTTTAATAAATCCTCAAGATAATTACACAGAACAGGCAGCAAAAGAGAATCTACTACAACAGACTATCGTGGATCTCTCTTGTATATCTATATCCCCAACCAATTCAAAGCTTGGAAATCTAAATTGTGGTAATACATTAAATGTATTGTCATCAGAATCCCAAGTTGAACAGCCAACAATGATGTCGATGGAATATTCTCCTCAATATACAAATTTGACGAATGTATGTGTATCATACGCAGACTCAAATAACCCTGCTTTTTCAACCAATACTGATCTAGGTGAGTAAACTGTCTATGAGTTACTTCTAGTACTCTTAATGTTTTGTAGTGACTATTAGAAGCAATATCATTCAAAAAGTGTCCAAGTACCCAAACTATTTTCTTCTTATCCTCCACTGCAATACAATCCAAAATTGGATAATTCTGAAAAAACAAAATTCGTTGATTTGATATTACAGTTTAAATAGCATTGCTTTCTTCTGCAATTAACGCAGGAGAACTTTTCATGAATTATTTACATATTGCTGGAACTCTACATACAATTGAAGTTATCTTCTGTATGTTCCTTGTGGTATATTATACATTCTTTTTTTAATTTCTTGGGAAATTAAACCACAATATTTTTAAATTATTTATTTCAACGTTTCGGTAGCGTTCCAGCTACCGTTGTCAAGATAAAATGAGTAGAAATTAATTTTTATCCCTATCTGACACAACGGAAAAAATTTGACAACTAGACAATCAAAAATATAAGTTTAAGACTGCAAAATTTTGTTATCAAATTTTTATTAATATTTTTGATAATATTAATAACTTTAATCTGTTGCTCCTAGATAAATTGCAATTAGTTACTGAATGTAGTAGCCAAGGAGTTAGTTATGACCAAATTTCAAACTATACGTTAAATGATTATTTAGGTTCCGAATATCAATATTCATCACCAGAATATTCGTCTGACACTAATTCGGGTAAAATTGTATAAATATTAAGGACGCAAACAGTTGAAAAAAGTTTTTTAATATGTTATAGAGAGTTCAGTTGACTCAAAATCTGGAGGAAAAAACATCCTCAATGAACTTGAACAAGCAAAATTATCAGTTATTAACAAGCAGCGTGAACAAAAACAAAGTTCTAAACCAAATAATGTTGCTAAGTTTAATGAACGGGGAGAAGTGAAATCATCAGTAACGAATTTACGAGGAAAACTTAAGCGGGATAGAAAAGAGCACTGTGTCTATTGTAAAAAAAATGTTACCAATTTTTCACGGCATTTGACTCGAATTCATAACAAAGAGTTTGAAGTTTCCAAACTATTGTCTCTTCCATCAAAGTCCAAACAACGAAAATTTCTAATTGATGGAGTTCGCAAAAGAGATATTTTTCGATCAAATTCACGAACAACTTAATTGTTATTTTGTTTTTCCAATTTTAGGAAACTTCATGAACTCGTTTGGTAATATGGGATTTATTAATCCAGTGAGGAGACCAAAAGCTTACCTACAAAAGAAACCATCCGATTATTTGCCCTGTAATGGATGTAAGGGATTTTTCTCACGAACCTATCTTCATCGACATATCTTATCATCAACGTACCTTCATATTAGTAAATATCATTCAGATAGTGAAGATTATATCATTATGTACTGTACAGAGTGAGAAATAAAAACATTTTAGTAATGTCTCAAAATTCGATGTAATAATAAAATATTGTTAAAATTATTCTGGCATGCGATATACTATTGTCATTCCATCATTTATCACAATTCATACATTTCGTACAGGGTGATTTGAAAAATTGGCGAAATAAATGGCCGGTTATTTCGTACACATCCTGTATATTCAAGTGAGTAATCATCCTCTGAAGATAGCTAATATCGTATAAACATGATTTCAATGGAATGTACAGGGTGATCATGAAAATTTCCGATGATAAAAATGACAAAATATCAAAGTTTCAGTAATCACCTTGTAATTTACGATTAACCCGGAAAAATTCCTTCATTATTATTCAATATATTCATTATTCTTCACTCAACACTCCCAAAAATTAAGTTTCCCACTGTGATTAGTTTCATAGTTCTTAATTTTTGACGAGTTGAAGGAACTAATAAAATTATGTACGCGTAAAGGAAGTAACTTCAACTCGTCAAAAATTAATAACTATGACACTAATCACCGTAGGAAACTTGATTTTTGGGAGTGTTGAGTAAAGAATAATGAATATATTGAATAATAATGAAGGAATTTCACCGGGTTAATCGTAAATTACAAGGTGATTTCTGAAACTTTGATATTTTGTCATTTTTATCATCGGAAATTTTCATGATCACACTGTACATTCCAACGAAATCATGTTTATACGATATTAGCTATCTTCAGAGGATGATAATTCACTTGAATGTACAGGATGTGTACGAAATAACCGGCCATTCATTTCACCAATTTTTCAAATCACCCTGTACGAAATGTATGAATGGGCTTGTTCAAGAAAAAAATTTCAATTTAAAAATAGAATCACAAACTCATTTTAAACGGATTCCCAAAATTTTAGATTTTCCCGCGAACGTTTAAGCCCTCAAATTAATTAAAGAAATTGGATTGAACGAAAACGGGACGTGGTTACCTGTGACGTCACAGTGCATGTGCCATACCTAACGTTTGAAACGCCGCGAGTCGAGAGCTATGTGAAAGTGTACTGTTTGCATATATATTGCATTGTATATTGTATGTGGAAGTGTACCACAGTATAGTGTACTGTTTGTTTATTGCATTATATATTTTGTTTTGTAAGAAACAAAATGCTGGACTGTTGAATGAGATGTTTCTTTATTTTATTATATACCTAATTAGTGAGAAAGAAGTGGTAAATAAGTACTGTTTGGTTTCCGACAGTCCTAGCACATCCAAGAATGCACCAGAAAAACATGTACAAATAATGAACAGTGGAAAAGTTACTAAATCCTGTATTAATAGCGCGATTTTTTGACTGTCAAAAACGCTTAGTTAAAAGTCATGTCACAGTTTTTACAAACTAAAGCACAATAATTTGTCATTAAGCTCAGAAAATAGAACCCCTGGAGGAAGTCAAGTAGAGGAGGAAATCAATGGATATCACACGAATGTAATATATAGGTATCTCGGAAAATAAGGGTTTAGGCTTGCATTAAGGCTTATGTACGTTCCAAGACGATTCAATGCGGAGGCGAAAAATGGCAAAAAAAGAAAAATGAAGAAATAGCGTTTTGAAAAATACGAAAACCCTTCAACGGAGAATTTTCAATATCCACTAGAGGTTCTTTTTTACCTTAACTTCGTCAGATTCAAGCTTGCCAGATCCGAATAACTTATGTTATTCAGACATTTATAGGTCAGAAGAAATACGATATTGAACATTTTAATTGATACAAAAAATCCAAAGCTTCATCTAGGAGTTCCGAATGATTCATTATTTGTTGTGAACTTGTCAACTAACAAATGTGAGCTAGGCAAACTTGATATCTTTTTAACATTGAAAAATATCAAACTGAATTCACCGTATGGATATTAGCAAACGATTTTGGGATGCCACTTTCCAGAGTATGTAGTATTATACAAAAAAGTATACCGTTATTAGCCATTCGTGCATTGGATGCTCCTCTCTGGAGTTAAGAACTTCTTATTTCCTACAGAGGAGATATGAAAATGGACAATGTATTATAGATTGTTATGAAATTTCAATTCAAAAACCAAGTGTAAACTCTTTGTTTTTATTAAAGTAGTCCATCACCATAAAGATATCGGATTCAGGTAAATTTCCAAAATCTACTTTCATTAATCCGGTATCTAAGAACTGAATACATCATTCTTCAATAGTAAAAACCACCAACTATTTCAAATTTGAAGATATTGCAGCTGGAACCAACTTTCTCATGTAAAACGCAGCGTTGTAATGCCGAATATCATACCCCGACGTGCAATGTGACGTCACAGTCCGCTGTGCCGCTTTTTAAGGGAGCTCCATTTTCAACCTTTGATATCTAAGTAATGGAGAAAGTTTAAGAACTAAAAATTTCACCTGTTATATTGATGACTCAGTTTTACAGAAAAACGTGAAAAAAACCGAAAAAATATTTCATTGCGAACAAGCCCATTGTGATAAATGATGGAATGAGGATAGTATATTGCATGCCAAAGTAATTTTAACAATATTTCATTATTACATCGAATTTTGAGACATTACAAAATTGTTTTATTACTCACTCTGTACATAATGATATAATCTTCACTATCTGAATGATAGTTACTAATATGAAGGTACTTTGATGATAAGGGCGAGAAAAAATGCAGCTGGCACTTTCAAATCCCGAAGAAACAATTGAATAAAATTTCCTGATTTTAAACGTGAACGCCCTGTATTTCAATATCTATCCATCAACCAACTTTGCGATTCTGCACGTTCAATCAGTACATCGAATAATACAATATACTAAAAATTTAGACAATTTCACCAAGAACCATTTTACCTATAAAAAGTGCGGGGTCCTTTATTGTACAAAGATTTTCAGACCAGGCCAAATAAAGATTATTCCCAACCAAATGATTCGATAGGGAAACATAATACCTCATCATCAGAAGATGACCTTACTACTTTTTCTCCTCCCACAATTAGAAAAAAAACTAGCAGAGTTATTGACTCTGATGTAACTGATAGTGAATTAGATGACACTATTAAAAATAAATCAAACGATAACCGAAAACTCCCAGCTTTACAGAATTCATGCTGCAACTGCAAGAACACAGAAGGTAACTAGTTCAGCATGCTTATATTTTTAAATTGAGTTTTTGATCCCTGACATGTGAACTATATAATTATTTTATTTTTTTCAGTTAAGCTGGATTCTACAATTCGAAAAATTGATTTACAAGCGCATGATTTTTGTTGCAAATAGTACAGAGAAATGGTATCGGTGAAGATGTGGAAACTCCAGAGAATTTCCACTTACCAATTAATCAGGAGTCTAAGTTGAAAGAATTCGATACGAAATTGGGAGATGAAGATTTTTTTCGAAATATGTATTTTGATTCAATAATTGTTGACTACATTTTATATACATATATATTACCAATTGAGAAGAGGTTTTATGAAAGATTTTCAGTCTGCATCTTTGTTAAGTATTGGAGGCAAAGGCATTGGAGATTCTACAAGGAGAATAATGGCCAAACTAGTCTCCCATGAGTTATTTCTCCAATATAATTGGACCGGAAGGGGAAAAAAAAAATTCGAAAATTTGTTTTAAGACTTGTTTCAAGACTGATATTAGGTGATGTTACGGTTTTAAGGCATAACCAAATATTACTATTTCTTTCTGACTGCAGTTTCTTATTATTAAGGGAATCATCCTTCTTCTATACCGGGTGGTGAATGGTCGGACGCACCATAGGAAATCCAATGGAAAATCATAAACTCTTAAATTCCTGCTTCCCAAATAATTTTAGGTGAAAACTCAATAGGAACTTTTCTTTAAAGAATTAAATACTGCATCAGATGAGACTATTAAAAATATTTTTCAGCTTTTGGTAGTTGAAAAAATTGACCAATTCATTTACCATTCTTGTACAGCATCAAGACAGCAATGATATGTCAGGATGACGTTACCTTTAAAAGCTATTATCAAGATTGTCATTCTATTCTTCAATTAGTGACAACAATAAACGTAAAAAATGTCGTACACCGTTTCAGAACGAGTAGAAATTGTAAAAATGTTTTATTCCGGCAATAGTACGCGCACGGTAAGTGCTTTATTTAGCGCGAAATATCCAAACCGCCCGATTCCAAGCCATACTACAATTGGAAGAATAATCAAAAAATTTGAAAACACTGGCACATTGCTTCCTTTATGCAAGTGTAACAAATATGACCAAAACATTCAAATAAATGTATTTTAAAATGAAAATACCACGAATGTATTATCTGCAGTCATTGAAAATCCCAGAATAAGTTCTCGAGAAATCGCACAGCAGTTCGACATGCATAATTCAACTGCATTAAAAATATTAAACAAGAATAACTTCCATTCTTATAAAGTTCAATGTCATCAAGAGTTGCTTGAGGGAGATTATGAGAGAAGAGCAGAGTTTTGTTATGAGATGCTGGAGAGGGCGAATGCAGACCGACAATTTTTAAAAAATGTTTGTTTTACAGACGAGTGTACGTTTACGTTAAACAATGAACCCAACGTGCAAAACTGTGGAATTTGGTCAACTAAAAGGCCTGAAATTGTTGTGGAAACTCGTACTCAATATCACCAAAAAATCAATGTTTGGCCAGGAATACTGGGGCATCATCTTATTGGACCTTTTTTCTACGAGGAAAATCTAGACTCAGGAAGGTTTTTGGATTTGCTTCAACAAGAAATTTTACCAGCACTCGCAGAAGTAGCTCCCGAAGAAGAAGAAATTTGGTTTCAAATGGACGGTTGTCCTGCTCACAACAGCCGTGAAGTGGAAGAATTTGTCAATAATTGTTTTAATAACTGTGTGATAGGACCAAATTGTCTTATTAAATGGCCCCCAAGATCTGGAGATCTTGCCCCAAATGACTTTTATCTCTGGGGAGATGTAAAATCCAAAATTTACGGCACGGTAAGGTTTCCAGATTTAGAGGCATTAAAGACAGGCATCCGAGAAGAATGTGCAAAAATAACGCCTCGCATTCTAGCAAATGTTCGACGATAGTTTTATGATAGATTAGGATATTGTTTAGCCCAAAACGGTGGTTTATTTGAGCATTTATTGTAATTTATTTAGCGTTTGTATTTATTCAACAATAAATAACTTTGTTTTCTACTTTTTTGACTATTTGAATGATTTGACATCTAAATATTTTAGTCATTTTGACATTTTATTGCTGTCTTGATGCTGTACAAGAATGGTAAATAAATTGGTAAATTTTTTCAACTACCAAAAGCTGAAAAATATTTTTAATAGTCTCATCTGATGCAGTATTTAATTCTTCAAAGTATAACCTATAGTTTCCAGTTATTCTCAAAACTACCAAATGATAGGTTCTTTGGTTGTCCCGGGTCTTCAACCTTTACGGCCTTCGGCTAAACTCATATGGAGGCGGTCGTGGATCAAACAATGACTTCCCGGAATTCCACAAAAAAAAGATGTCTAGGGCGCCAGCTAGGTTTCTATGCCTGACCTGAATATGCTTCTAAATTTCCCTAACCCAGCAAGAGAAAAAAATAACAAGACCAACCTTCAAACTCACCAAGTTTATTTTAAGAACAAGTATGTCAAGACTGTAAATAATGTTATGATTTAATATAACAATGTTAAGAAGCTCACAATATTTGAATTACCTACAAGTGATGACGATGTTCCTATCGAACAAGTCTAAAAGAATATGACAGGTTTTTTTTTCCTCGGTTTATATTATACCATTCTACGTGAAACTTCGAAATTAATATCCATTATTTTCCCCCCTTTCAAATTAACATAAGGTAATGAAATGATTATTGATTATGCTAGAAATTAAATAAAATGTATAAAAGTGTTACTGTTTACGCAAAATGTCGATGACTTTGGTACCAAGGTAAGCGACGCGCTAAGAAAACGAAAATGATATAAGCGTAATTTCTATCCTTTACAACCGCATGGCGAAATCAAGTAATACTACATAAATACCTATATAGTTTCATGAAGTCAGTAAGTGAGAAAATAAAAAAATTATTGATGACTACTAAGAGTTCATCTCAAATATAATGATACATAAATACCTGTAGAAATTCTTAAAGTCGGTGAGTTAAAAAAAATAAAATAAAAGTATATAACCACTATGAGTTCATCTCTACCACTGGTTCCACTTCCCCAGACTGGTGAAGGAAGGAAAATGCAACCTACAGTCTTGGGCACCCGTCTCACTGCAACTTAGCAACGAAAATGCAACTCACAATCTTGGGCATACATCTCACTGCAACTTCGGCCTTCTCCTCAAGCTTACTTGCCCACAACCAAAACCCTACAATACATATATTCCCCAATTACTATTTACATTAGCATGAAATATGGAAAACCATCTTTTTGCTGGTGTAGACTTTAGCAATAAATTTACATTATTCTAACAACCTCTACTTATTCATTGGTTACTAAAGAAATAATCTATGTGACTAACAACTGAAATCTAAGCAATTCTCCCCCCCCCAATAAGATTGAAACTTCTCAAAACTACATTAATCGTTAATTTAAACAACAAAAACAATCAAACACGAAGTAGTAGTGAATACTACTCCATATAATAGCCCAATTACTAGAACTATCCATCATGGCTAGTTTCTTTTTTTTATATACAAAAGTATTTACATAAATGTACATACCTTCTCTCCGAAGGGTTAACATCTTACAAAAGGAAAGTATGCAATATCCAATATCCTCCACTGGAAGAACTTGTAGGCGCGTGTCTCAAAAAAAATACTTTAATCCCTCAAATGTAGGACGCTACTGGGAGTAACAAGGGAATCAATCCCAACCAAATACTATCAGCCTTTAAATATCGGCTCACAAACAACTACCAATACTACCCAGAGCTTCACAGCCCAGAAAATATTTTCCCCTATTCGGGATGTCCAAGGTATATTTTGGATCACCAACTTTTCCTGTCTGCTCCTCACCCACGCCTTACTTGACCTTCTTCCAAAATTCCACCACACTATCCGGAAGTCAAGTCCCTGTCAGAACTGTCTGCTGCACTACCAACTTGGTAGTCTATTTTTGGTGCGACCTCCAGTATCACTTAGGTAAATTCGAACCAACCAACCGAATGAACCGTAAAATCGTCAAATCTGTCTAGTCAATAAAAGTCAAATACAAAAAAAACATATGTTAAATCCTCCAAATTCCCTTATAAATCCATATCGTGAAACAAGAATATGCCTACCTGTTTTCGAATCAACGATGACGTCCTAAACGAGAAACATCCAAATTTTCTCAACAATAGCTGCTACGCCAAAAATAACCCAAGTTGTCGCTGTCGCTCACTGGCAGTGACAATTGATTCTTTACTTCACAGCAGATAGTAAACAAAACATTTTGAACCACAAACACTTACTAATTTTATCAACAAACTAAGATGAATTACAACACTATAGGAGAACAACAATACCTTCACTTAATAATATCGAAGAATTGGATAAAATTACAAATCCAGAATAAACTGTTATGAATTTCATGGGTTAAGATATTTAGTGTATGTATTATTGAAGGTGATTGTTTCATTATGAAAACATAACATATAACTAGGCATAATAATAATTACTACTCTATAGATTCCTTGTGTGCTGTCAATAAGTATAAATGATGAATTTTAACCAAATAAGAAGTGATATCTCGTTACATTCTGATTCAAAGTCTCACTATTCAGACGGATCGTTACAAAAGAAAAGTTCCTATTGAGTTTTCACCTAAAATGATTTGAGAAGCAGGAATTTAAGAGTTTATGATTTTCCATTGGATTTCCTATGGTGCGTCCGACCATTCACCACCCGGTATAGCATTTTATCTGAAATAAAATAATAATAATAATAATAATAATAATAATAATAATAATAATAATAATAATGACTTTATTGCTCATAATAATACATGATAACGAAATAGAAAAATAAAATAAAAAGTATAGAACTACCAGCGAGCAAAAGGCGACGTTCGCGCTAAACCACTAGATTCTGGAGAAAATAGCGATTAAGTGCGCTCTTCCACGCGGCCTAAATAAAAAAAAAAGTATACATTATGTTATGTGTAAATTAAAATTTAGGATGTTTGATTGATCCACTGGATATAATCTCTCTAATTTGTTTTTTGAATCTAGAAAGGGGTAGTGTTTTTATGTTTCTAGGCAGCATATTGTAGATTTTTGCAATCTGATATGAGAAGCTTGGTCGAAAAAACGTTGTTCTGTGGGGAGGAATAGTGATGGTTTCTTTAAAACGAACATTGATGTTGTGTGCTTCGGATCTTCTCTTAATTTTCTCATAAAGGTAGGATGGCATTTTCGTTAGCATGATCTTATGATAGGTTACAGCAGCATGTAACAGTCTTTTATTATTCTGGTTTATCCAGCCCAATTTCTTTAGGTGGAGGGACACTGGGTTGCGTCGTCTTATTCCGCAAATTAGCCGAACACATGAGTTCTGAATTCGCTGGAGCCTATTTCTATCGAATTGTGATAGCGCCGGGCCATATATAATATCACCATAATTTAATTGAGATAATACTAGACTTTCACACATAATTGCTTTGGATGATTGATTGAGTAGTTGCCGATTTGAATACAAGAGCTTCAAGTTTGAAAATGCTTTTCTAACTATCGTTGAGATGTGATATGAGAAAGTTAAGGAGTCATCTAAATAAATGCCTAAATTTTTTTCACAGTTAGAAAATGTTAGTTCTTCGTTCCCTATTGACAGATTTATTTTATTTTTAACTTTATTTTTCGTTGACTTGCGCCCGAACAGCATGACTTTCGTTTTAGTTGCATTAATAGACAAGCAGTATTTTTTAGATGTATCCAATACATTTTGCAGATCTTCATTAATTCTAGACGATATTGTATCAGCTTCTGATTCTTTGAAATCAAGATACAACTGTGTGTCATCGGCATAGAAATGTGAGTTCATGTATTTGATATTCTTCTGAAATTGTGAAGTGTACAGACAATACAATAAGGGACCTAGTATAGAACCTTGGGGTACACCCCGTGCTAGATGGCCTATTTTGGACGATAAAGGTCCCAGTACAACCTTCTGGGATCTATCTTTTAAAAAGGATTTCAAAAGTTTCACTGACGAGTTGTTGAAACCAATATATGAGCAAATTGATAGGAGCATGTCATGGTTTATTTTATCAAAAGCTTTTGAATAATCTAACAGTACCAATATACAAAGTTTATTGCAGTCTATGTAAGAGTAGATATCATCTAAGACTTTAAGTAATGCGGTGGTACAGCTGTAGTTTGGGCGAAACCCTGACTGGTGTTCAGGTAGGATGTTGCTATCAAACATAAATAATCGTAATTGTTTGTCCATAATTTTTTCTAGAACTTTAGAAAGTGTACAAAGAATGCTTATAGGTCTCAAGTCGTTTAAATCATTTGGAGTATCCTTTTTGGGTAAGGGTATGACGTTAGATTGCTTCCAGATGGAAGGGAAGACAGAATGATGCAAACAGTGGTTTATTATGTGGGTAACATAGGGCAATATGTAGGGACAACAATGTAAAAGCATAGTTATATTAATTCCATCCGGCCCGGTAGCTGTAGATTTTATCGAAAGCAATTTTTCATAGATTTCAAGTTCTTCTACCTCCCGAAAGGCAAATGAAAAGTTCTCGTTTAGCCTTGTCGATGAGTAGTTGGAAATTATTTGGGGATCAGGAGAGTCATGAGCTCCTATCCCATGAATAAAGTAATTATTTATATCATCGGGTTTGCGTAAATTAATGGGGATATCTGGAGAGGCTCTTTTATTTTTAACTAGGTCCAAATTTTTTAACTCTTTCCACAAGTTATTTTCTTGTCTCAATCTAAATTCGAAATAGGCCTTTTTCTCGCGTTTTATGGCATAATTTACTTGGTTCCGTAATGTTTTATAATAATTGTAATGATTAATGCATTTAGATTTATTAAATCTTTCTAATGCTTTATCTCTTAATGAAATCATCTGCTTTAAAGTTGCAGTCAGCCATGGTGCTTTTTTCCTAGTAATTTTAACTACTCGTAAGGGGGCATGCATATCGAATAAGGTAAGGATGGTTTTATTTAAATAATCAATCTTTTGATTGCAGTCGTCAATATGATATATCTCGTTGAAGTTAGCGGCTCTTAAATTCTGGGTAAAAAAGTTAGAATTGAAATTATTAAAGTCACGATATGTATATGAGAACGGTTCGAATTTAGTAATAGTAAGTGCAATATTGCACGAGGAAATCGAGTGGTCCGAAACCAGTGAACAGTCTGTTACATTTATGTTATTCACTTTCAGTTTTTCGGAACAAAATATTAGATCTAGTAGTTTAGGACCTCGTGTGGGTTTGTCGACTATTTGAGTGAGGGCATGTGAGTCAAAAATTGTTTGAAATAATTTACAAGACGTATTATATGGCTCAAGAAAGTCTACATTAAAGTCACCCGCGCATAATATGAAACTAAAATTAGGAGTTATTACGTTTAATACTTCATCGAGTTCATTTGCAAGCTGCTGAGATGAGAAATCGTTCGGTCGATATAATGCACAAACAGCGTAGTTAGTGTGTTTATTATCAAAAGAAATCCATAGTTGCTCCGACTTGGTTTTTGGTAGGTTTCGAATTTTTTGACTTTTGAAAATAGATTTAATGTAGACTGCTACTCCCCCTCCCCGTTTTACTCGTCTATCGCGTCTGAAGAGATTATATCCAGGTAATCTAATCACATCATTATCAATATCAGATTTAAGCCAAGTTTCTGAAACTGTAATAATATCATATACATTCCAAACACAGTTTTTAAATTCTAAAAAATTCGCTAGGATAGATCTAGCGTTGATATGACAAATTGATACCGCTTTATTCATTTTGTTTACTACGTATACTATAATATAAAAATAATAACACAGAGATAATTTGTTGATACAAAGTAAGGTCCATAAATGTGTTAAAGTTGAGATTCACTGAAAGTAACGGCTGGAGCAGTTATTTCTTAATAATCCTTTTACCTCTGTCAGGTTTATCAGCTTTGGAACTGGATGCAGAGTTAGATCTGGTAATTTTAATATTGCTTTGAGATTGTTCAATCGATGAGGCTACTGAAGATTCACTTCCCAGGTTAGCAGTATTTAGGGATTGGTTTGAAGGGATATTTTCTTTATTAATTTCTGCTAGCTGCTTCAGGTTATACTGGACTCCGTTGATCATAAGATTTTTACCCTTAATAATGGCTCGATGCTTTAATGCTCTCGCTTCTTTAAGGTGTTTCAAGAGAATTTTTTGATCCACTTTATCTTCTTTGCAGAGATCAGAAGCAATGAATATATTTTTGCCTTTCAGCTTTGCACAATTCTGTAGTATCTCCTTTTTTTTAAGGAAAGATATTAGTTCAATTTTGAGAGCTGTTGCAGAATTGTTAGTTTTTATTAATTCTATATTGTTCAAATCACTTGGGGTAACTGTGACGTCGAGTGGTTCATTCAGATTAGCAATGGTGTGTTTTGTTAGATCTGCAGTATCGGGTATCAAGAGGCCATATATGAATAAGTTATTTCGTCTCAATCTTCTATCCAACTGGATGCACCTAGTGACTAAAACATCCTGTGTACCTTCTAATTTTTTTATGTTGTTTGAGTTATCGTCTACTTTTGAAAGTATCGATGCGAACATGCGTTTATTTTCTTCATTTGTTTCTTTTATTTGTTTAGATAGCTTTTGATTTTCAACAGAAATAATATTCATTAGCTTCGCGAGTAAAGTAGAATTACTTATTTCTTCGGTGTCGCCCATCTCTAAATTTATTGTACTTATCGTCAATGAATGGAACAAAAAGTAGTTTGGTCATTAACTTAATTGAATGTGACCGCCGTAGGAATAAGTTTATTGGCGTTTTTAGAAAAACTAATGATTATGTAACTTTTGTAGATACACAGATTGGTGTGTTAGTATGTAAGTAACTCACTTGCCAATTTTCAAAACTCAGATGTCACTATTTCTGCAGTAAACGGGTCTTTTAGCAGAGCACCTTAAAACACGACTAGTACCTTTGAAATTAAAAATTTATAAATAAATATTGATCAGTAGAGTAGGAAACCAATCTCTGATGAATTTGATTAAAAACTAGACTTTTATTTTGTTAGGACTGATTTTTGGTTATATTTACAGTCTGTCAGTCATAATTGACAGCTTGACAATAATTGATTGACATGGAACTATGAACTTGACCTAGCAAGTTCATCAACCTCTCCACTGAGGTCAAGGTTAAAATATCAATTAGCATGTTACTAAAAATTGACTGTCTTACTCGATCTTCACAGGAAATGCCTATCTGTCAATTGCCTCGATATTTGTCCTTTTTCTTTCCTAATTAGCTTGACACTGGAAGCATGTGCTTTTAATAATCTCAAGTTGATGATTTATGCTAATAGGATTGTGAGATCCATAATTTCTATATTGACCAGTAGCTCGTTATTTCTTGTAAAAGGATTCGATTGTGCCAGTAGTGACTACTACGAGGCCGAACCAACATCAACAGGTAGGTGCTCAAATAAAATATCGAACTGTAACGTTAATTTTATTCACTCTCCTTATATTTAAATATAACTAAAATATCGTATGGGTGGCGAGTAGCTTGTCCTTTCTCATGCCCAGCGCTGAGAGATGTATCGAGTTTGAATTTATCTATAGTCGATGAAAGACAAAATTTTAATTTTATTTGGGGGTCAAATCGATACCGTCTGTAAGAAAAATAGTCACTTCGGTTTACTATGAATTATTCTGTCGTCAATTTTAGCAAAAATGAATGAAGAATCCACTTACGGAATTTAAATTACATTTCAATTCCAAACAAAGGTGTATGATACAGATATGCGACGTATGTGCATTATCATTCACATGATTTCATGTTTTATATTTAATTAGAAGCAATCAGAGATTTTGTCTTTTCAATGACAAAATGTTTTACTGTTAACTTTGAAATTATTTGGTGAGGTTTCACCTAAAATTTTTCTAAGTGCATTCATGTGAATGCACTTTCTTCCTATCTAGTTTTGGCAACGAACTTCTTTCTTATATATGTTTATATATAAATACTACTACCACAACAACTACTGGTGTGGTTGTTGAGTGAAAACAGTGTATCCTATGGTGGTTTTTCCTTATACACGACTACTCAAAGCAGTTGTCGATAGTATGCCAAGTAGATGGTTTCTAGGTAAATCGGAGAGTGGATGGATGCGAGGAGATATATTCTATGAAATATACAGCATGCGAAATCTGCTTTGGAACCAAGGTACGAATTACACAAGTACGGCAAGGATATATAAAAGAGAGAGGAAGAATAATTGTGCACAATCATCACTTTGTTTCACCAAGCTTATTCCCGAGAGTTCCCGACTGCTCATTGCCCTCCTATTTTAACTAGTTGGTGGTGGTAAATGGTAATTTAGTATGCTCTCAACACGGAAAAAGTGAGGGCGTTAAAGAAATATAAAAATACAATCGTTATCACGTAACCTGTAAATCTTGAAATTCATTTTTGTCAACATGATCATTTCAGACCAAGTTGACAATTTCTAACTACAATAGGATATTGTAACTTGAAAATAAAACAGCATTTCTTGATAGAACCACAAATAATAAACTAAAAATCCGTTCTAACAATAAATTAAATTGAAAAAATGAAATAAGGTACCTACACCTATTCTAAACATAAAATATAAACTTCCTGAAGAAATAAAAATAAAAATTTATTCTAAAGGTAAACATAATTTTAATGAATTAAGTGCTCAAATAAACCACCTTGCTGTGCCAGACAATAGCCAAATTTGTGATAAAGATTTGATCTCATATCTCCAAAATTATTTGGCGTAATGCTGGCACAAACGTTCTGTATTTTCACCCTCAATTCATTTAAATTATCAGCTCTTTCAAATGCATGCTGGTAAATGCTTCTTTTTAAAAATCCCAAAGAAAAAAATCATTGTTGACTTTGAAGGAATTGGGCGATTTTCAAATGCCACAATAAACAAATTAATGATTCCATTAGCCGAATGACCTCCAAAATACCATCTTACAATTTGCACTTTTTCGCAGGTTAAGTATGTTAATGAGGGCATAATTACACGGCATGCGCTTCCAACGTGATCAACGTTTGTAGCGAAAAGACCCAGGAATAGCAGTTTACATGTGAATTCTATCTGTAAAACACAGTGTTGCCGAGTGAAATTGTTTTGTTGCATGACTTTGAAAAAAAAGTCAACGAAAACGAGAGAAAAATATCATTTGTACAAATTAATCTGCGCTTCTGGCAATAGCGGTTGAAATAGTAGGGCAATGAGCATACGGTCACTATCGGAAATAGAACGACACCCTAACTGGAGTTAAATACACGCCTCGATGACCGCTTATAATTATCTTTCTCTCTCATTCAGCTGTTTTTCTGTCGTACTGTAACGTTGTTACTATTTTTCCGATATTTGGTAGTTTATATTTCAGTATTTTTTTTTTCATTTTTTTTCAATATTAATATCACCCTCTTTCGTATCTAGTTGTTAAAATTGAGGTGTTAATAATTATTTGATATATGTGTATTAGTTTTAAAACATCTGGTATATTGCACCTGTATGAATTATGATACCGTACGCGCAAATCAGTCCGCGCATTTCTTAAGATTTTTAAGTAGGAGACCTACTGAGTGGGATCGACAGAAAAATAATAAAACTTGGTAGCGAGACAAAAATTGGCTCTCTGGCTCTTGTTCTTCTTTATCTTTATTTGACCGTATAATACTAGCTGCCGTTATCCGACCGACCGTTTCCGGAGACTGATTTTCGTGCACGAGGTAAGCGAATTGAAAGAGTATATTGTAAATAATTTTTTTCCGTTATAAATTCATTTACGCCTGACTTCTTTTATTTTAACATTATCATTGATAATATTTAATTTTGCTTATTGCCTACTTAATTGTAGTAAAAGTTTCTGTGTAATTGTGTACAATTTCGAACTATAATTTATATTGTTGGCTCTAGGGAAAAGAGATATATTTGGGAAATTTCAAGGATTGTCGCTGCCAGAGCAGGTAGATTCTTGAAAGGTTTTAAAAATATTCCGTGGAAACCCGACTGCCACCGTTCATCTGACAGGAAAATATTTTCAGGAATCTCAAAGGCTGATCGCTGCCTGAGCAGGTGAATTCTTGAGTGGCTCTAAAAATATTGAAAAGAAACCCGACCGAAGGAAACAGTTCATTGTAGTAGATTGAGATATTTGATCAAAGACAACTTGGAACAGTCTCGTACGTGCACGCTGCTTTAGCAGGTGCGAACATTTCGAGGATTTTCCAAGGCGTTGAGCGAAATAATCTCACGAGTGTTCGCTGCATAAGCAGGATCACAAGGGAGAGGTTTTCGGAATCTATTGTCTAGCTTTCATTTAAGTGAATAATTTAGCACCAACGGCTGGGATAACGTCAATCTAAAAACAGGTTCCGACAACCGTGATAACCTGGAATAATCTTGTACATGTACGCTGCGAAAGCAGGTACAACATTCGGGAGGTTTCCAGGCAAATTGGTAAAATTTCCGTTTTAAGTATCGGCAACTAAAACTTTTTTTTCAATTACTTTTGTTTTGATTAAATCTGTACACAAATATTAAGAAACACTTAGTTAAACCTCGCTAGTACCCTAATAACGCTTTATTTGTGTATTTATCATTTAACCGCTAGTTAAGATTCACTATTTTCACTTGCATCTAGTTATATCAGTAACCTTGCACCTCAGCTTGTATGTATCTTGTAAAACGATTTCTGTAATAACCTTTATTGGTTATTTTGATGATGTTTCTTAATGTTCGAAATCAAACATATTAGGTTTCTAAAAACCCAGATAATATATATATTTATTGTAATAATACGTAGTACAATCTATTGTCAACTATATTCTTATAATTACAGTTCTATTCTAAAAGTAACCTACTTATCCAAAATCCTAGCCTAAGCAATATTGCATATTAATTATTTACATATTTATATTTAAATACTAAAACATATCATACATAATGTATAGGGTGTGACACACTATTGTAACTATAGGGTGTTACACACTACATTTCAACTAGTTTATTGCTTGGTGTTGTGGTTTTGGTGTTAATATTAACGTAGTTAATTATTGTAATATAGGTACTATTTAATTTAAATATTCATTTATTCATTCAAAAATAAAGCTCCGTATTTTCCAATTAAATCATTTCCAAGTTGAAATAAAAAACTCTAATTTCTCAGCAAATGGTAGTTTCATTTTCCGATAGTGGTGAACAATTAAAGCCTGTTTCCCACTACGTGTTTCGTCAAGGTCAAGAACAACAGACCTCTGGAATTACTTAACCTCCATCTGTTGCTACCCTGGTAACTCTAGACGATGCATTCTCAAGAGTTCGGTGGAGTAAACCATCAAACATATTAGGTTTCTAAAAACCCAGATAATATATATATTTATTGTAATAATACGTAGTACAATCTATTGTCAACTATATTCTTATAATTACAGTTCTATTCTAAAAGTAACCTACTTATCCAAAATCCTAGCCTAAGCAATATTGCATATTAATTATTTACATATTTATATTTAAATACTAAAACATATCATACATAATGTATAGGGTGTGACACACTATTGTAACTATAGGGTGTTACACACTACACCTCCTACGGAACTTAAAAAAAATAATTAAAAAAAAAAAATTATTCTTATTCATAGTATAACTTAACTCTATTCTTATGAACCTCTACCAATTTTTTACCTACTTTAATTACAATATTTGGTGATTTAACTTCTGTAACAATAAAAGGACCTTTATAAATTGACTCACTTTTATTTCCTACTTCATTTTTCAATAAAATTTTGTCACCAATGTCGTATTGAACAATTTTACAATTTTTGTCATATTCTAATTTTCGGTTGCTTTTTGATGTCAATAAATTATTTCTCGCGTCTTTACACGCCTCTTGTAATCGGTATTTAAGCTCTATAGGGTAATTATCGAAGTTATAAACAGGATCTACTTTTTGAGTTATATTAGATGGGATGTTGCAGCATTTGCCAAAAACTAATTCATGCGGAGTATATTTGGTTTCCGTATGTACTGTATTATTATAACAAAAACACCAAAATGGTAACCAGGAAGACCAGTCATTTTTAAAATTTTGACATTGAATACGTAAATATGCATTAAGAGATTTGTGCGTATTTTCAAGAGATCCTGAAGTTTGATGTCTGTAAGCTGTAGAGTTTAATTTTTTAATTTCTAAGAGTTTACAAGTTTTTCTTAGAGTTTCATTAAGAAATTCCGACCCACGATCAGAAACGATTTCTGACGGGATTCCATACCGTAAAATAAAATTATTAACAAAACTGTTTGCCACAGTTTCAGCTTCTTTATTTTGTAAAGCGTAAGCTTCCACAAATTTGCTTAACTCACACTGTAGAGTTAGTACATATCGATTATTTTGAGCATCTACTTCAAGTGGTCCGACGATATCTAAAAAAACTTTTTCAAATGCACATTTTGCTGTTGTTGTGATGGTCATTGGTTCCACATTAGGCCTAGAATGTTTGTACCTCTGACAATCGTCACATTTCCTTATAAAGTTTTCGACATCTTTTTTCATACCTACCCAAAAGTAATACTTTTTTATATTGTTATATAACCGATTGATCCCTGCATGCCCTCCGGTTGGAAGGATATGAAAGTCGTTTATTATCACTTTCCTAGTTTCAATGTCGTCAATTTTTTTTATATTTTTGATGATAGAAATTTTAATATTTGCATTTTTTATTTCATTTGGAACTTTGCTCAATTCATTAATTATTTGCATGCATACATTATTTTTTATTAGGTAAATTTCCGGAATTTTGTATTTTGTACAAATATTTTTCAGGTCTCTCAACGATGCAGTTAATGCGAACGTCGATCGAGTTTCCTGCTTCATATAAATTATATTTTCTTTTTCTACAAAAATAAAGTTCCCTATTTTATAATCATAATTATTATTATTAATTACTGTGCAGAATTCCTTGTCTGATATTACACTTAATTCAATTGAGTTTTCAGAATTTCCACCATTCCAGGGTGATCAAGCCTTTTATGGAGAATATCATTTTTATTTGGAATTTTTTCGTTGAGATTTTTTGTTTGTGCCCTCGTCTGGACGTATATTGTTTCATTTACGCTGTCACTCATTGCCTTGAGTTGGTCCGACGTTATTTCTATGCGAGATAATGCATCCGCCGTTACATTATTTTTACCTTTAACATATTGAACTGTAAAATCGTATTCTTCGAGAGTTAAACGAAACTTGGTTAATCTGCTAGAAGGATTAGACATGCCAAAAAGATATACAAGCGGTCGATGGTCAGTAAGAATTAAAAATTTTCGTCCATACAGGTACGGCCTAAAGTGCTTTACGGCAAAAATAATTGCTGTCAGCTCCTTCTCTATTGTTGAATATCTTTTTTCTGCTATGTTTAAAGATCTGCTTGCATATGCCACTGGCTTGTCATTCCCATTAGATAAAACAGCGCCTACAGCGTAGCCTGATGCGTCTGTTCTTACAATAAAATCATTATCTGGAGAAAAATCCGGATATTGTAATATAGGTGGGTGAATTAACGCGTCTTTTAATTTATTGAAAGAGTTTTGACATTCAGTAGTCCAAATAAAATCAACGTTTTTCCTAGACAGGTTATTTAGTGGTGCCGCGATGTTAGCAAAATTAGGAATGTATTTTCGATAGTAATTTGTGAATGCTACAAATCTTTTAGTTTCGTTTGCATCCTTGGGATTAGGATAATTTTGAATTACTTTAGTTTTTTCTGGATCAGGAGAGACACCTTCAGATGAAATAATATGCTCTAGATATAAAATTTCTTTTCTTAAAAAGTTGTATTTGGCAGGGTTTAATTTCAAGTTTACGTCTTTAAGTCTTTGTAGTACTTTTGTAAGGTTTTTGTTATGATTAGTAAGATTATTTCCAAACACTATAAGGTCGTCCAAATAAATAAAACAACTGTCATAGTTCAATCCGGCCATAGCAATCGTCATCGCTCTGGAGAAAGAACTAGGACTAATTTTTAATCCCATTGGCAACCTAGTCATTTGGTACTGACCTCGATCAGTCGTGAATGCTGTACAAGGTCTACTATTTGCTTCCAGCCCCATTTGGTAATAAGATTGAGACAAATCAAGATGAGAAAAATAAATAGCTCCAGAGAGAGAGTCCAAAATATCAGTTATGCAGGGTAGGGGAAATTTATCGTCCTCAATCCTTCTATTTAGTTATCTGTAATCTATAACTACACGCCACTCTTTATTACCATTAATATCCGCCTTTTTTGGAACTATCAGTAATGGTGCTGACCACTCTGATCCAGTTTCTTCAATAATGCCGTCTTCAAGCATTTTTTGAACCTGTTTGTGCACTTCTTCCTTTTGTGCATGTGGCAACCGATACGGCTTTATACATGCTGGCGTGGTTGACTTTTGTAAAGTTATAGCTTGTTCATAAATATTTGTTACTGTAAGTGGGTCTTCATCTAAGTGAAAAACATCTGCATATTTTGCGCAAACTCTCTGAAGTGAATATTTTTCCTCTTGATTCAAATGACTTGTATTTAATAATTTAAAAAGTTTATCTAACCTATCTACTGATATCGCATTATTATTAAACTTGCAAATTTCAAAGTTATTTAATTTACTGATTTTTGGTTTAAAATTTTTTAACTTTACTTCCTCACTTCGAGTATTAAGTATTCTAACGGGAATCATATTACTAATTGGTTTAGTCATAATTGCAGCGACAAATACCCCATCACAAAGTTCATCAGATAAAACTAAACATTCCTCGTTTTCGTCTACCCAGCAGTATTTAATTACCTCACAGCGAGCTGGTATTGTGGTATAAAAATCGTATTTACATTCTATAGGTAGAGAAATCCGAGTATTGTTTACTAAAAATGAAAATATAAACTTTTCGTAATTAATAATTGCTTGAAATTTATAAAAAAAATCTGCCCCTATGACCCCGTGAATGCCGTTCTCAAATGCATCCATCAGCAAAAAATTGTGAACTATATTTATGTTATTAAAATTTAATGTAATATTTGCTGAACCTTGTGAAATTGTTGACCCTGAAATCCCATTTATTTTGACCTGTTTCGAAAAGTCAATACTCTCGTGTGTTGAAATAAATTTTTTAAAAATGACGCTGACTGACGCCCCAGAATCTAATAAGAAAAATAATTGTTTATTGTTATAATTAAATTTTACATAATTTAAACTATTCAAATTTAGGATAATTGCAGAATCATTGTTAATTTGTGCCTGATGGGCCTCGAAAAAATGTTGACTGTTGACAATTTTCACTGTTGTTCCTATTGTCTAGGGTGTCAGTGTTATCCTGGCCATTTTGCATATAGAACGTTCTTTGAGAATAACTGTTATTCCTTCTATTTGAAGAATTGTAATTATTGAGACGTGCTCTATTACCTCCATTATTTCGTTGAGAAAATTGTCTCGAATTGAAAGCTCCTCTATTTGGATTTATATTAGCTGAGCCACGATCGTTGTAAGAATTCCTATTGTAATAATTATTATTAAGTGAGCCGCGGTTGTTATAAGAATT
Source organism: Galerucella nymphaeae (assembly GCA_963978555.1). Taxonomy (NCBI): domain Eukaryota; kingdom Metazoa; phylum Arthropoda; class Insecta; order Coleoptera; family Chrysomelidae; genus Galerucella; species Galerucella nymphaeae. Next base: position 21,488,984 of record OZ021704.1, read on the forward strand.
TTTATTATAATTGTTAAAACTTCGAGAATTGCCTCTGAAATTCGCGCGACCATGTCCACGATAATGGAAAATTTTATTTTGATTAGGCAGTTCCTCGTCTTTGGCACCGCGTACTGCCTCATTTAATGTCGAATAATTTCTAGCCTTGATAATAGTTCGCAATTCGGGATTTTGCAGCCCGTTGGCAAAAGTGCTAATTGCAATTTTTTCATTTACATTTCTTAAAATTTCGATAGCATTGGCGTTACCTTCAGCCTGTGTTATGGTTAAATCAACTAATAACTCTTCTATAGTTTTGCTAAACTCGTCTAGCGATTTAGAGCCTTGCCTAGCATTACTAAGCTTGACAGATAAAGTTGAAGCAGCTTTTTTTGTCAAAAAATGGGCTTTAATATCATTAATAAGCAATTCATTATTGTCGTATTTGTCTTTCAATCTAATTTTTGCGCTCTGCGTTAAACGAGTTTTCAAAACATAGGTAGTCAGTAGTTTTTTACCATCATTGTCTAACAACGAGTCATATAACTCAATGGCATCAATAAGCAACTTCGTACCGTTTTCAGAGCCATCCATAGCAGGCAATAAGCTAGCAGCAGTGCGTAAATCAAATTTTTCCGCCATGGTTTCTATGCTTACCCCCTGCTCTGAATTTTCTACCCTATTATTTAAAATTGATTTTATCGCCTCAAAGTATTTTATTATATTATCTACATGTAACTTAACTTGTTTTATAGTATCTGCCTCATGTCTACTATCATTAAAATTATCCCTCAAATTTATAAATTCTAATTCTAATTCATTAATTTTATCTAACTTACGCCTAATTATAGTAATGTTTACTCTTCTCTCCTGGTTGTCTTTGTTTAAATTTCTATAAAATACTTTTAGTTCCTCCAGTAAATAACGAAATTCTCTCTCCTCAACCATATCATATCCATATCCGCAATTTAAACTCGTTCAGTGCTCTTAGATATTTCTCGTCTTATTTTTCTCTTCAGTTGTTTTTTACATTTTTTGTAGCAAAATATGCATATACCCACAATTATCAGACCTAAAACAATCAAAACCAAGACGTCCCTAGTTGATGTTACCGTTAGACTTGTAGTGGCCGTTGCTCCTCCACTATTACCCGCCTGGGCTATTATTACTTCTTCTTTGACCTCTTTAGTGTTTTGGCTTCCCATAATATTGTATTTGCTGTCCTTTTTGGTTTCCAATCTGAGCGCTATTTAAATTTTCTTCAACCAATCCATTTAGAAAAATAATTCGATAGGCAGGATCGCCATGTAATAACCTTTATTGGTTATTTTGATGATGTTTCTTAATGTTCGAAATCAAACATATTAGGTTTCTAAAAACCCAGATAATATATATATTTATTGTAATAATACGTAGTACAATCTATTGTCAACTATATTCTTATAATTACAGTTCTATTCTAAAAGTAACCTACTTATCCAAAAACCTAGCCTAAGCAATATTGCATATTAATTATTTACATATTTATATTTAAATACTAAAACATATCATACATAATGTATAGGGTGTGACACACTATTGTAACTATAGGGTGTTACACACTACATTTCAACTAGTTTATTGCTTGGTGTTGTGGTTTTGGTGTTAATATTAACGTAGTTAATTATTGTAATATAGGTACTATTTAATTTAAATATTCATTTATTCATTCAAAAATAAAGCTCCGTATTTTCCAATTAAATTATTTCCAAGTTGAAATAAAAAACTCTAATTTCTCAGCAAATGGTAGTTTCATTTTCCGATAGTGGTGAACAATTAAAGCCTGTTTCCCACTACGTGTTTCGTCAAGGTCAAGAACAACAGACCTCTGGAATTACTTAACCTCCATCTGTTGCTACCCTGGTAACTCTAGACGATGCATTCTCAAGAGTTCGGTGGAGTAAACCATCCCAAAAATCTGGCGCCCGAGAAAATCTAGTAGATACTGAACCCGTGGGTGTCATAGTGACGTCCGTATTCATATTCAAAAGAGAAAGCACAGTACTTGTGTAATGTGGAGGTTCGAAAGCACTTTTCGTTATCTGTATATATATAGCAAATGGTCTGAATAAATGGTTGGATGAAGAAAAAATTTCCCGGCCCGTATTGCTACTGATCGATGGCCACAAGTCGCATTTATTTTTCGAATTAAGCGAATTCTGCAAAAAGAACAAAATAATATTTTATGCCCTCCCGCCAAATACAACTCATATCCTGCAACCTGCAGATGTGAGTGTATTTAAACCGCTGAAGACTGAGTGGGAAAACACCAGAAAAAAAGAAGCTGCTGTAGAAATGAAAAAGAAGGAGCCTAATTGCTGTTTCAGTAATTTCAGTAATAGCTGATCGGATAATTTATAATCGGAAACTACAGAAAGTTATGAAGGACTTGTTTCAAATTAAATTGAAAGCAAGTCCTACGGTATATTGAGCTTATAATAGGAAAGTTCACTTATAAATAGATTTTTGCTATCCATCGACGTTATATCACTCACCTTACTATATTTTTCGTCAGTTATTTCATGATTGGAAAATAACACATGAATTGAAATAAAAACAACAATCTGCATGCGTCAGATTAGTGGTCAGGAGGAGGGGATGGAATCTCTGAACGAACGAGGGTAATTTTATTGGGGACGGTATCTCTACTAACGGAAATCTCTCGGGGAATACCAGATAAACCTGAATGTCAGCGAAAACCTGATATTCTCCACAGATGTTACTAGTTACACTCAAACACACCAGAACGTCTGAGAATGTTTGAGAGCAGCTCAGAACAGATTTTGACTAAGTGGAATTAATTGGATGTATTTTTGGAAACGGTAGTTTTCCTAACGGAATGAGGACAGGAACGGAAATCTCTCGGGGAATATCAGATAAACCTGAACGTCAGTGAAAACCTGATACTATCCACGGATGTTACTAGTTACACTCAAACACACCAGAACGTCTAAGAATGTTTGAGAGCAGCTCAGAACAACAACGGTTTGACTATGGGAAATTTATAAAAAAAAATTTTTGGGGACGGTATCTCCACTAACGAAAATCTCTCGGGGAATATCAGATGAACCTGAACGTCAGTGAAAACCTGATACTCTCCAAGGATGTTACTAGTTACACTCAAACACACCAGAACGTCTAAGAATGTTTGAGAGCAACTCAGAATAACAACGGTTTGAGGAGATGCTGGGAAAGGTTTCGCAGTACGAATTACCGATTACGAATAACAAAGAAATTTCGGAGAGGGCCACTGATCAATGGTTATTCTTAAAATCTAACACAACACCAGTTTGAAACTGTGTTCAACTTCAAGCTTGAACGAAATTAAAATTGGAAATACGAATTATTATCATTTGTTGCTGAAAACGGTATTTCAGCAGAAAACTATATTTATTTTACCTATTGAAACAGAACCAATTTAGTTTTCGTTTCTTAAGACTCACCTTCACAGTATCAAAGCAACTACAGGTTTTTATGATAAAAATAAAAAAAAAAAACTCGGAGCGGCAGCAAAGCTTGCAAAATATCACGACTGATCCTCTTAGTCGTCGGTTTTCAAGAGACCTCTTTCTACTTTTCAAAAATCCTTCAACCTATGTCCCATCCCCACTTTATTAGTCTGCGCGAATATATTCCAAAAATGCTAAACTCCTACGCTAATTTGAAATCAATTATCGTCACCCAGAATATCTAGTTTTTCTTTCCAAAATTAATGATACACTTTACAAAAGGTTCTCTTTTGACTAAAGTTGACGGAAATTCTAAAATGTTTGAAATAAACTAATAATCTTTTCAGGTAAATTAAGAAAAAAAACTTAAATGTCTAAAAATAATAAAAACTGAAAATGTAACTTCGTTACAATTTATAAGAATCGTTTAAAAAAACAAAACGTGAAAAAACCTTCACATGTAGCTGCACCCAATATTTAAATATTACCATCTGATATTCATTTATCTTCTCAGAACTTCAACAATATCATTTATTGAAACAAATTTCTGACCAATCATAATTTTTTAGTTGTTTTCATATTTTTGTATAATGATGTTCCTTTATTTGGGGTTTTGGTATCCGTTTTTTCTATTTTCACAGCAACAAATGTCATGTAATGATCCGTGATTCTTGTTTTTATTATGGCTGCTATCGTATCTTAGCTTTACACGTTTTTCTCGAGTTTAATATGATCCAAATATGTATCATTATCAGGCCTTTCAATGATGTTTTCAAACAAATAAAAAACTAATCTTATACACGTCATTTAAGTTATTATCTGAATTGTCACTACCTTTTATATTATTTTTTTTTTATTATTTTATGAACCTTTTGACCTCGATAGAATTCATCAAAATTAGTAATTTCCATGGTTTCTGTTGAAATGACATATTCAATACAATTGCTAAATTCAGATAACTATATATTTTCACCCATATAGATTTATCTACTAATAAATGTATTCAACATCAACTCTGGCCTTTTATTAATCCCATCCGAAATAAAAGAATGTCTATCAAATAAACCGATAATCAGCCGTATTCCGTATCATGCATGTTATTTTTAATGATGGTCCGTTATGTTATAATAACGATCGTATTTAACTATATTGTTAACTGTTTTGTGATTACGTATCAAGCTTCCATAACGATATTGTTAAAATTGTATGTTAAAAAAGTAGTAAGTTTTGATTCTTACGAAGTGAGATGGAACGATACACCTTCAATAAATGTTATCATACTAGTATTGTTTGTTTTAGATGACAGCTCAAGTATTTTGAAAATGATCAATGTGACTAGAAAGAAAAGTTTGACACATGAAAAAAACTGTTTTGTGCCATAGTTATAAATGCTAGCAATAGACTTGCCAAGTTGAGGTGTCGAATGGATACTTATGAGCAAAGACTGTCAGCAGCAAAAAAATTGGCAGAACCAACAGCATTGGAAATTTATCTGAATAAGTTAACTACTTAACCCAGACTTTTATAATGTCGCAGATTAGAACGTAACAACAATGCTCTAGAGGTAGACAGTTTACAGAGGAAGAGAAGATTTTAGCATTGGTATGGAAAGGCAGTGGAAAAGGTTATAGGCCGTTGTTAAAAATTTTTGCTTTACCATCTAGAAGGACTCTAATGAATCTCCCAAGTAAAATACCCCTGAAACCTGGCACTATTGAAAGAGAAATGTGGCAAAAATGAAAGTACAAGACAAAAATTGTATTTTAATTTTCGATGAAATGTATTTATCTAGAAATTCACAGTAAAAACAAAAATATGATTTGATAGAAGGGGGGGGGGGATACCAAATATCCACAGTTGGCAGATCATATAAATGTATTTATGGGAAATGGTGTATTTTGCCAGTGAAAGCAGCCCATATGCTATACGTTTAGTAATGGTCCCACATGTAGCAATAAATTGAATAAATAAATAAAAGATGTTATAGAGGCACTTCAAAACGCTGGTTTAAATGTTGTTGCTACAGTGTGTGATCGAGGTGGGTCAAAATATGTAGCTGTCGTAAAAGGCTTAACAGGTTGACTGCCGACCACTCCGATCGGAGTGTTTCGGCATCAATCGGGGATGCCGCCTACTCCGATCGGAGTATCGCGTAAGCTTTCGTTGCAAGGACCAGTATTTTGTCGGCTTTGGCGTTAGAACGTTGCAAACCGTTCGGCTTCCTTCTAAAACATTCTTTGAGCACGTGTTATAGTTGGTTACGCATTTTTTAGTTGTTGTGTGATCAATCATGGATGCCAAACCTGGACCTTCTGGACTGCAGAAAAAAGACGATAAATTAACTGTGAATAGTGAAAAGAGAGCACTCACAGATGGTGAACTATTGCATTGTTTTGAAGATAGTGGCGACGAGTATTTGCCGGAGTTCGATCAAGTGTGTCAAATGTAGCTGTCGTAAAAGGCTTAATAAAAGAATCGAAAGAAAAATATTTGTGCTAACAACAAGACTACAAATATTTTGGATTCGGAATTAATCAGAAGGAAGTGGTGCCATAATTTGAAATTAATAATATGAAGGGTGTTGCTAAATGGAGCCATATTAAGCAATTTCACAATCTGGATGTATTGGAACCAATAAGAATTTGTCCAAAATTGGCTAATGCACATGTTTTGAGAAATAAAATATCGAAAATAAAGGTTAAAGAATGTACTCAAGTGTTTAGTCATCAAATGGGAAGTTTGATGGTAAATCTTGTTGATTGGAGTAAGTATATAATATAAATTCCTAGTTTAATACTACTGCAATGTTTTGATACCTCTGGAGAATTTCCTATATAAAATATTATGTAATATGTAGTTTGATAATGGCCATGCAATTATAATTATTATGCATAACATTTCATGTTTGCGGAAACCTGAAGATTCTTAAATACTATAGGTTATAAAATGTTTACCCACTGTACAGTATGTACATAGATAAATTGCACAACTTGCTAATATTTTGCAAACCTAGCGTAAATCTAAATATTTGCAACTTTGTGTACACACTGTATAGAAAAAAAGTCAAAAATATATCAAATGATCATTTTTGTTCTCTGTATTTTTTATATCAGACTTAGAGTAGTCAAAAAATATATTCTTCCTATGTACTTCATATCATTTTTTTTTTAATTTATTACTCATATTTATTTTTAGAAGCTGAAGTGAATATGGATGCAACAGCAGCAAACACTGGAAGGTTGATATTACTTTTGAGTTATTTGATTTCCTCAACTCATCACAAAAAACTGGTCCTTCTAGTAAGCCCCTGAAAGGTGGACTAATGCAAACCTCTGCACATAAAACGTATTTTAAACAAGATGAAATTTTTTGACGGGAAAAAAAAAACAATTTGTGTAAGCGCCATATTTGTCCAACCTGAAATGGACAATTGGAGGATTTTTATACTTGGAGCAAAAATTGTTAAAAAATGAAAAACGTATTTACTTTTAAGAGCATTTAAACAGGATGCATTAGAAAACTTTTTTGGGATTATTAGAAGTTGCAGTATAAGGGATACCTCTCTTAGTGTGTCAAATGTTATTACAACATTTAAAGCACTTCTAATCAACAACTTTCTCATCACATTCACCATATTTCAATTGTGAAGAGAATGTGACTGAAGGACCTTTGGATAATCTTCGGTTTTTTCAAGTGGCGAATATGTTTATGAACCACAATTGAATTTGGATTTAACCCCTAGCATTTCAAATTTTAAGGAAACTCCAATGGGGAAATGTACAGTGGCATACTGTGGCATACTAATATAGTACATGTGTTTGTGAAGAGCTCCTCAAAATTATACTGTTTTACCACGGAAAAGAGTTTAAATATTTTGTGATGTTTTCATGGTGAAGTGGTTGATGCTGTATGAACACTACTGTGAGTTAATCAATTTGAATATTCATTAATAGAAGTATAAAAATTGACAATTGCTTAATCCGATCAGTAGTAGTTGTTATAAAAACCAATAACAGCTAATGGTTTTACCATTAGTCCGGAAGCTTAAACCGATAAAAATACTTTAATACTGTTTCGAGGTAGAAGCGACCACATACACTAAAATTTGATCTAGAATTTCAAAAAATGGCAAGTGAATGGGAGAAAGTAATAAAAGTATTGAGAGAGGAAATTGTGAAAAACCGAAAGGAATTTAAATCTGCTATTGAGGCGTCTGAAGCCAAACTATTATTGAAAATAGAAGAGCTGAACTATCGAATAAATAACGTAGAAACTGAAAATAAAATTCTACATAATAAAATCGAAGCATTGGAAGTGACTCGTAGGAAAAATAATATTGTCATATTTGGACTAGGAGACACGCAGGAAGTATCTGCGCCAGCCATCTGCAGAGAACTCAAAAAATTATTGGACGTTGATATCCAGGTAACTGACTTAAATAATTTATACAGATTAGGAAATAAGAATAAAAACCCTGTGAAAGTTGAGTTCATATCATATTTGAAGAAGCTCGAAGTTATTAAAAACTGCAAGAAATTAAAAGGTACAAGTGTTGGAATCTCAAACGATCTAACATATAAGCAGCTCTGCGAGAATAAAATACTGAGGCACCACTTGAATAGAGCAAGACAACAAAACTCTGATAATTCGTATATAAAAGGAAACAGGTTGTATATCAACAACAGAGCTTACACCGTCGAGGAACTTGAAGAAAACGAAGAAAACGAGAATACCGATACTATAGGAAAAAGACCAAACAGTGCTCCGTCGACCCCAACCCCACGAAACTCCTATCCTGTATTTCAATCAGATACAGCCAATAATCCAACTGAAGAAAGTACCGGACAGGATTTAACACCGAAAGAAAAAGAAGGAAAAATTACTCCGTCGAAATCTGGGAGTGGTAAGAAGGCAACGAAGACATCTGGTCCTCCTCAACAAAAAGATAGAATTAAGAGTTTAAGATCAGGAACTCGATCTTAATATCACTAGGAATGAAAACTTAAAAAGGCTTCACTTAAAATAAGTATTCTTTTCTTCTAACGTTTTGTATTGTATTTTTTTTTCTATTTTTATGTACTGAAGTTTTAGATTTAACCATTGTTTTAGATACTATTTTGAAGTGATTGTACGTTTAGTGTTAGTCTTATCAAATAGAGCAATGAATAATTACATTAGAGAATTTAAAAACCCAGAAGTGGACACTAAAATATTTCACTGCGAAAATGAACTCGAGGAATTAAATAAGAGCTATAATATTGAAGATAACTTCAGTATTTTTCACGCAAATATTCGTAGCATACACCATAACTTTAATGAAATGATTTTATTTCTTAATGAATATAAATGCATTTTCGATATTATAGTTTTCACAGAAACGTTTAAAATAGATGATCTGGATTTTTATGCTATCGAGGGATATCAGGTGTTTTATAATAGAGGAGACTATAACAGAAATGACGGTACTGTTGTTTATGTTAAATATCCATTGGCAAATAATTGCTCTTTTAGTATAGACCACTTGGGTCCTATTAAAATTATAAAAATAGAACTTAATGTTCAAGATCACAGCATCCTGATAAATGCCATATATAGGTCACCGGATACTTGCCCGAATGAATTTAATAGTACATTATTACAATACTTACTGCATTCGAAAATAAAAGTAGATACACATATAATAATTGGAGATATAAACATTGACCTGAAATCAAATGAAAAACATTGCCAGGAATACTTAAATAACTTAAGTCAACAAGGTTTCATATCTTTAATTAATAAATATACAAGGATACAAGGAAATAGTAACACATGTATCGACCATATATTTCTTAAAAGTTCCGTCATCACAGAATATAAACCATATATCATAAAAAACGATATCACAGATCATTATCCTATAATGGCTTTCCTAAAAATAGACGATTGTAGAAGAAACACGATAACAGAAACAAAAATAGAAAAATTAGACAAAAACAAACTCAATAAACTACTCAAAGAACAAATATGGAATGACATATACAGCACAGATGATGTGAACAGGATAGCCGAAATAATTATAAACAACATATCTATAAATGTAAAAAAAGCAACAAAAATAGTCACTCTAAAAAATAAATTCAAAAAAAGGAAGCTGTGGATGACTATAGGAATTAGCGAGGCAATAAAAAACAAGCAGAAACTATACAAACAAACACAAAAATATCCCGCAAATGAACAGTTTAAAAACGAGTATAAAAAATACAAAACACATCTTCGCAATTTAATTACACAGACCAAAAATAATTATTTTAAAGCACAATTGGAAAACACAACAAATAGTAAAGATGTATGGAAAGTCGTCAATAAGTTCACAAATAAAAAACAAACAAAAAATATCCATTTAAAAGAAATCGTAATTAACAATCAAAAGATAGAAAATAAAAAGGAAATAGCGGATGAATATAATAAACACTATATAAATATAGGATGTAATATGGCGAATAAACTAAAAACAAAGAAAACAATTTCCTTTAATAAAACTAAATATATTCGTGAATCTATGTTCTTCAATCCTACAAATGCAACTGAAATTCGTTATACCATTAATGAACTTAAAAATTATAAGACTCCGGGTTTTGATAATATCACTACAGAAATATTAAAAAACAATACAGACGTACTTGTCGAGCCTCTTAGTTATCTAACAAATAAAATATTCTCGACAGGTATTTTCCCGACTTGCCTAAAAATAGGGGTAATAAAACCAATATATAAAAAAGGAGACAAAAAAGAGGTAGTTAGTTATAGACCTATAACTTTAATCTCTACAGTAGCTAAAGTTGTAGAAAAAATTGTAAAAACCAGAATTACCTCTTATCTGGAAAAGTACAATGCTATATCGGAAAAACAATTTGGGTTCAAACAGGGAGTATCAACGGAAGATGCAATTGTATTTCTGACCAATAATCTATATGAGGCACTAGATTCGAACAAGGCAACATTATGTGTATTTTTAGACTTAGCGAAAGCCTTCGACACTGTTAAACATGAAATATTGCTGCAAACACTAGAACATCTGGGGTTTAGAGGACTGGCGGGGAATTTATTAAGTTCTTATCTGAAAGATCGTAAGCAATACGTTAAAATAGACGACAAGTACAGTGATCCCCAAGTTGTTAAGTACGGAGTACCGCAAGGTACAGTTCTAGGCCCGATTTTATTCACAGTATATATGAATAATTTGTTGATAAATAACTCTAAGGGAATTATTACATCATTTGCAGACGACACAGTAATACACTATACCGCAGACACTTGGGATGAAGTTAAAAATGTGGCTGAAAGCGACTTATGTAATATTAAAGATTGGTTTGACAGTATGAAATTAACTATTAACTTTGAAAAAACAAAATACATTGCCTTTAGCTGTGACAAAAGAAAAGAACCTAATTTTAATAACCTATTATGCATAGATTCAGAAGGAACACAAGTTGAGATCAATGAAACAAAACACATCCGTTATTTAGGCGTGGATATTGACAATAATTTAAAATGGAATATACACGCGAAAACACTAGCTAATAAATTACGTTCAATACTATTTAAATTTAAGCAACTTAAAAATATTCTAAACATATCACAAATAAGAATAGTATACCATTCTCTTGTTCAATCACTCCTTCAATACGGAATAGCCGCTTGGGGAGGAATTTATTCCAGTCACCTAGATCAAATAGAAATAGTCCAAAAATACTTTTTAAAAATCATGTTGAGTAAAAAAAAAACTTACCCAAGTAACATACTCTTTTTGGAATCCAGAATCCTCGACATACGACAACTATATGTATATCGTATCATGTTTTTACAACATCTAAACAGGAACAAGTTGAAAGAAATTGAACATAAGTATGAAACACGACACAAAGTAAGCAAACAGTTTCAATCTGGAAAAGCACATAAAAAAATAGGACAAAGAAGTTTTAAATTCATTGCACCACGTATATATCGTGAACTACCAAATGACATTAAAGAAATTGGTAACAGTTTCCAATTTAAAAAAAAAAATTAAAATCTGGTTACAAGAAACAGAAAGACACATTATACATGCCTATATTGATTTTTAGATCTACCTCTTCTGTCTGATGTTTGATACAAATATCCAACTTCACACACTACATTTTCTTGATTTGTCAGTAACCGTTATTATATTGATGAAGAGGTCCAGATCATCTACCTACATAGTTTCTAAACACAAAAAAAGGGTATTTCTTCCATGTTTTTAGTATTGTACATTTATTTTTATACGTATATTTATCTTAATATTTATGTGTATTTTAACATGTATTAGCCGTGTGTATTTTAAATTTTTAGATTTTTAGTTTTCCAAATTTTAAAATTTTAAATTTTATATTTATCAAAATTGGACAGTACAGTATGTTGTATCCATGATGATCACCACGCACAAACCATTAAGTTGGTTTCTGTGGTTCCATTTATTTCCATTATCTTTTTTTAACATGTTATAAAACTGTAATGTTTATCTTTGTTGGAAATATATTTATTATTATTATTATTATTATTATTATATACATTGCAGGATATGTAGCCAGGAAAATGTTGAAAAATCTTAATTGTAATGATTGCAAAGCCAATCCTTTGTTTAGAGAGAATGATGGCAATTTAAATTTCATTACAGCCAGAACATATCAGAATTCCCAAATGACCGTACCTATTTAACCTATTTAATATCAGAATCTCTGGCAATGTTATTTTATACAATCCCGAGAGTGTGTTATTTAACGAATTTGCATGCTGGTTTACTTGAACAAATTTCAACACAATTAAATTTTGTTCCTGTTAATTGCAAAATCCATTCAGATACAGTTACAAAATTATCTAAATTTATTGTTAGATCCGATCAAGTTGAAAGCCCACAACAAATTTATTGGTAGGCGAGCAATTAAATTGAGATACAACTCAAAAAATCAATTATAAAATAATAGGTGGTGTGTATGTGCTGTCAAATTCTTTATTTTCTATAGTTTGAACAATTGCCTAACAGTTAGTGTGGAATTTTATAGTATATGTCAGCGTACAGCCAGCCCATGTGTTACCAATGGCACCTTTTATCAATAAAAACCATCGATAAGAGATGATCTATGACGTTTTATACTTATAGTAAGGTCAAACTCTGGATTCTATAACGCAACCACTAAAGATATGTGTCAACACGTTCGATAAAATAAACATAGCTTTAGTTATTTCGTAGGAAAAAGAACATTTGACGACTTTTAAATTAAGGAATGCATTTTTAGTTGTAGGACACTTGTTACCTACTTTTCATATTGAACGGTTGTTTGCCGTTCCTTTCGAACTTTGTATTTAAATAATAGAATTTGATATGATAAAATAACATTGAATTGAAAATTGTGGAGTATTCTTACATCAGAAGTGGGATAGTACCGATAGAAATGTGAGTTCATTGTGACCGACCTAAACTACAATAATTATTACATCTTTCATTTTATTCTATTTTACGATGATATCTTTTGTGTTTTAATGTTATAAAATTTGAATTCTGAGATGATATATTTTGAATACTGCGATGATATATTTTGAATTCTGCGATGATATATTTTGAATTATGCAATGATATATTTTGTAGTTTATGATGATAAGTTTGGTATTCTACGATAATTTACTCTGAATTTTATGATTACGTATTTTGGCTTCTACGATGATATAATTATATTGTTTTCTTTTATTAGATGTTTTGTATTTTTCGATAAAATATTTTGTATTGTTATGCGATGATTAATTTTGAATCTTAAGGTGATATCTGTACTCTACAATGATGAACTTTAAATTGTTGATATTTTTAAAACGTGATATATTTTTATTAAGGTCATTCACAATTAGCTTGCTGCACTATCTTTACTTAAAAGCAAGAAAAACACGAATCTGCCGGTTTCTTTTATTATTGTTACAGATTCCTGACCAATTGCTGATAATTCGAGAGCGAATTATGTGTCAGGTTGGCCGTGTCAGCGTACAGCCAGCCCGTGTGATACCAATGGCACCTTTTATCAATAAAAAATAGTCTCGCTCAAAAGTGAAAATTCCTTGCAATCAATTTCGGTTTGAACAATATGGCATGGATTCACGGGGAATGAAACCTGAAATTGGAATGATAGTAAGAAATTTTCAAAATAAATTGAAACAAAGGTTTGAAGACATCGAGGAAAACAATTTAATTGCTCAAGCTACCATATTAGATCCTAAATTCAAAAAATTTGGTTTTATTGACAAACAAATTGATAGAGCAGTAGATCTGCTGTACAATAAAGTAAACAATACAAAATTGCCAACAGGAGGTGATATCAACTCCCTAATGCTGAAAAAATTGTCCAAACCGAAAATACAACAGCTCCTGCATCAGTAAAACAGAAATTGCTGAATAATTTATGGGAGTATTTTGACAAAGAAGTAAAACAATTTTTAAAACCAAAATAATGCAACTGCTTCAGCTGTAGTTGAAGTTGATAAATATTTAGAAGAACCAATTTTGCCACAAATTGATAACGATCTTTTTGTTTGGTGGCACCAAAGAAAATTAATTTATTCAAAACGATTTCGAATAATGAAAACGCGTTTAAATATTATGGCTTCATGTGTTCCGCGTTGAAGAATATTTTCAAAAGCGGACAAATAGTTAATAAAAAGAAGGAAATATTTTGAAACCGGATATATTGTATTTCCATTTTTAGATAATTGCTGATAATCCTCAGATATACACATCCCCTATCTAATTTTGTGAATTCTTTCTGCTGATCACATATGTCAATGTCGCAATGTCTGTATGGAGAGTGGTCAGTTTTCTGGATGAAGACACAGTGGAAGCAGTACCTATCTCCTGGATAATGGGCCCCAACCAATGTTTTTGGCTTCTCGTCAGTGGGTTGAAGCTTAAAACAGCCATTAGTAAATTCATGCTACCGGCTTTTGATTGGGATGTACATAGAGCTCGAATAATTGGAGATATATATGGTTAATAAACTGAATCTCCAACCTACTTGGAGTAGTTTTTGAGTTGTGGAATGTTTTCTATATTTCAGGAGACTTATCTGTTGATAAAGACTGATGAAGCTGAAAACTCTTCTGATATAAATTCTGGTACAGACCTATTGGGATGAGGATAAAAAAATTCGTTCAAACCAGAAATATTTAATGGATTCCGACTCGGAGCAAGAAAAAGATGATACTCCATCACCAGAAGTATATAAAATTGTAATGCCTGTTCTAAAACAAGGAGAGAAAAAAAGATCTAGTAAGATATATGTAAATTATTTTTTTGTGAATGGGGTTGTTATTTATGAATTTAATTTTGTTTTATGCAGTACAAACATCATATTATTTAAGAGGGAATTGGTTCAACCTCAGTGTTTGGAAAGTCAGGTGAGGAACTGTAAACCTATTTATAAATACACATTGCAGAGTGGGTCGCCAAAGATAATTATATATAACATAACTCTTATTGCATGCTATGTGTTTCTCAAGGACTAATTTTTATCAGGAATAATTTTTGAATGATACTAATAATAAAAAAGTTTCTCTCACTCAGACATATATGTATATAAATTGTTTGCAATTGTAGATGAAATCAGCTGTTTAAGAACTCCAACCAATGAATTGAACCAGCTAATGGAATCAAATCAACCAAAGAGACTCATGATGAAGTGGTGTGCTCAAATAATAACACGAGATGTATATTTAATTCTTCTGTGCACTTGTGGTAATGACAAATTGCATGCGATATATCTTTATCAGGTGAACAGTTCAAACGTCAAGTACTCAGAAACCTGTCCATACTACATTTCAAAATGGATCAGTTGGCTGAAGACATAGCTCAAATTAACTTGAAAAAACCTGAAGTACCCACCCTTCAACCCTTTATAGGTAAGTGGTCGCTATGTTTTCCACTTTAATTTTCAGCTTCAGAAACAACCCGCGACATATCTGTGTGGCGCTACGTATCAGGTGATTTAGTTGTATTCCAGCATTCAGTAGTTACGCAGTACAGATTTGTTTGAAAAGTGGTTTCTATATATGCCACTGTCTGTTAAGAAAATGGTGATTTTTTTTCACAATTTTACAAGTTTTCCTGTATAATTGACACATTATATATAAAAGTGTCAGCAAACTTGTTATTAGCCCTTTTACTCAATTCTTGATTTTTTTTTCATAATCTGTAAACAATTGGATGAATACTTTTTTGGTATGTAAATGGATAAATGGATGAATATTGGGAGTCGTCCAGCTTATTTCGTTATGATCGTTTTTTTCTCATGTTTCCTTTTATAATATGAATAGAATTCAGAGAGCTACCAGGATTCTAGATTTCGGTGATGTGGATCAAATTACTTCCGATCACGCTTATGACTTTCTCGCCTCGATGTCAATTTCTGAAGAGCAAGCTGAGGACTCAGAATATGCAGGTGATAGTGACGCGGAGGATGAAAAATTACACACCACAAGAAACCCCAACCCAACCTTAATTAGTCTCTACAGTCAAAAATTTTTGAAATGCTGTTGAAAAATAGACTTATATCGTATATTAACAGATTCAATTTAATTTCTCCCAAACAATTTGGATTTAAGAAAAATATCTTACGTCACAATACAATACATCAATACAATATTCGTTGGAAATTCTGGCACTACTAAGGCACTAACCGTACAAACTTTGCCTTCCAATTCCACCAGAAGATACACCATTCCTAATACCATACAAACTCCCGCATTCGCCACTTTACATGAAAGTATTTCAGAAGAGTGTAAGGTAAGTGGCCCTATTTTCGTCGGTAACCCTAATTTCGTCAGTTTTGGAAGATTTTTCATCGTATTAAGTATCAATTTCACCTAATATAAAATTTGTTGACTTTAGAGAATTCCTTATACATCCGGCAACAATGCTGGTCGCTTGTTTTTTCTCCTTACCGCGTGAGAACTTTTAGATTATTATCATAACAGTTGCTTGTCGACAGTAGTGGAAGAATTGCATTCGAATTACTAAGGTAAGTGAACTGCAGATTGTAACTAAAACTTTGAATATACTTGAGCATTTGGAATCAATGTTTAATAAAACAAGTGTGAGTAATACAAGTATATGTTTAAGCTTTTGTCTAGTAAGTAGAAGAGACATTTGTATGATTTTATTAAAAATTAGTGAGTGACGAAATTTGGGAAACGAAAAATCTAGAATGTCCCTATTTTTGTCATTACTGACGAAATTAAGGCCAAAAGCATGTTTTCTGTATTCGGTATTTGAATAAAATCGAGATGCATTTACAAGGTAAAAATTTAAAGGTTCATTAAAAAATGAACTGAATTTTTATGGGCCCTAATTTCGTTACATCATTATCGAATTATTTCTAGTGTTGAAAATAGTAAAATAATTATTACGAAATTCAGGTCCAAAACGTGACGACAATTTGGTTACTGTTGACGACAATGAAGCCAAGTGTCTTTAATAATTTTTTGGAACCCATGATTCCGTCAACTCCTTATCGAATTGGTTCAGATATTTAAAATGAACTTGAACATTATCTAGTAAGCTCCAATATTGTATACATTTTTATGAAAACGTTCACTTATTCAATTTCAGATAAAAATGAATAAACAAAGAAGCCGTATACTGTGGATGATATTCGCAATGCGATACAGTCTATTCGAAGTGGCATGAGCATTTCTGAAGCAAGTAGGAGATTTAATATCTCGAGAATGACTTTATACGACAAATATTCTGGGAGGAAAAATATTGAGTGCAAGATTGGAGTACCCACTATTTTGTCTTCAGAAGAAGAAAAAATATTGGTAGACTGGATATTAAATATGGCTAAACAAGGTTTTCCAATTACAAAGACACAGTTATGTGACAGTGTTCAAATACTGATGACTGAATTGAAGAGACCCAACCCTTTTCCAAACAATCGGCCGCAAAGACATTGGTACGAAGGCTTTCTTAGGCGCCACAAACAAATTAGTGAAAGAGTTTCCCAAAATCTTTCCAACCCAAGAGCCCGAGTAACTGAAGCGCAGATTCGTAATTGGTTTCTAGAAATAGACACATATCTTCGAGATAACGATTATTTGGATATTTTCAAAGACCCAAGACGTGTGTACAATTGTGACGAGACTGCATTTTTTTCATCACCAAAAGGAGATAAAGTTTTGGCAAAGAAAGGTGATAAAACTGTGTATTCGTTCATAACTAATGATGAAAAAGAGTGCCTTACCGACTCATTATGTGTAACAGTAAGGGAGAACTACCTCCTCCGTTGGTGATGTATTCTTACAAACGAATTCCAAAATTAATTTCGTCTACTTTTTCTAAGTCCTGGGCAATGGGAAGATCGGATAATGGCTGGATGACCAAAGAAAGTTTTTTTGAATATGTTGCTAACATTTTTCACCCTTGGTTAATGAACAATAATGTGAAAATGCCAATTATCCTGTTTGTAGATGGACATACATCTCATCTGACGCTGCAGTTGAGCAGATTTTGTAAAGAAAATGGTATCATTTTGGTCAGTTTGTTTCCTAATTCAACTCATATACTCCAACCGTTGGATGTCGCTGTATTTCACTCTCTAAAAGCTATTTGGAAAAAGAAAACTCAAAACTGGAAACTTTACCAAAAAGCATTCAAAGTGGATTTAAAACCTGCGGTTTATGCCCATTCGGTCCGGAGAATATTAAATTTGAGGAATTCTTCAAAATCGAAAAAACAAATGTTGAAGAGGTGGAAAACGAGTTGATTGAAACTGATAGAATAAAATTTCTAAAATATTTTGAAAACATAAATTCCGCCAAAATTGATCTTTTCAAGTCATCTGGTCCTTTATGGAATGGCGACATAAAGGACACAAGCCTCTTCTACTTCTGGAAAAATTTAAAAAATCCGAATGAACAGAATTTAACACATATGTCATCTCCTATTGTTGTAGTATCAGTTGACTCTAATAATTTTAATTTAGCTGATACGACTGACGATGTTATTCTTGTTGATGACAATTTTTTTAGTGCACAAGATACAGATTTTGTTTCACTCTCAGGTTTTAATATGACTGATGTAAGTGTATCTACTAATGATGTCAACATAAGTTTACTGATGAATGGAGCAACATGCTCAATTTTGGGTAATGAGAATCCTGAACATATGAAGGAAGTCGAAGAATCAAAGTTGACCAATGGAAATAGTCTGCAAAATTACGAGAAAGGTAATGAATTGAAGGAAATAATAACAAGTAACAGATCTGTGGAAACTTCAGAGAACGATGAAGAAATACAGACGGCAATAGGTACAGATGACTCAGAAAATTTGAAGAAACTTGAGAATATAAATGCAAATAGTCCAACATGTTCAGAGAGAGTCGAGGAATTAGAAAAAATATCAGAAACAATTTATGCATACACTTTAGAGAAGGATAAAAAATCAGACAGAATTACAAATATTGTAGATACAAATTCAGATGAGATCAACAAGTTGGTAAAAATAACGGAAACGATTTATACAGAAACTTCAGAGAAGAGTATAGAATCGGACATAATCAATTATAACACAGAAAATCCAGAGCAAGCTGAAGGGCTGACAAATGAAACTATTTCGAAGAATATGAATGAAATGTCAGATATACCAGCATCTACAATGGTTTCGGAAAATATTAATAAAGTAGACCCAGAAGTGCAACATGAATCTACTACTACTTCAAATACTCAAATACCTGTCCAAAAATTCGAATTGAATGACACAACACCCGACAAATCAATAGAAAAAAAACAATCTAATGTCGCTACTCCTTTCAAAAAATATCTATTCTGGGAATCTAAAGAAACAGAAAATAATCCACGTAAACGGAAACCGAAAGAAAAAATTCCGGCTGTTGTTTCTTCACTAGACTGGGAGACCTACCAACAAAGAAAGGAAGAAAAAACATTGAGAGAACTTCGCGAGAGGGAAGAAAGAAAACAAAAAAGATTGGAAAAGAATATGTAACGGTTTCAATTCAACATTTATTTTATCAGATAGTTTTTAAGGTTAACCATTTAATTTTATTAATATAAATAGTTTATACGAATGTGAAAGAGATCCACCACTCACCCTGTTTATATTGCTCTGATACCATCCACTACTTCAGGAATAGTTAAGAATCATTCATTATTACCACACTTTATTTGATTGTGTTTACATTTTCTGACAAGTCACAAATCTCTTATCAATCTTCAAGAGGCCTCTGACCTATTAAGTAAAGTTCAATGAACTGTCCAGCTACCTATTAAGTTAACCTTTGACCTGCTCACATGATACTAAAGGGTATTAAATAGAAGAAGACTGACCTTGACCTTGTGAGGTTTGGACTGGTCCATAATCCTCCTTTTTTGTGATCTGGTGCTTCAAAGTGGTCACTCTCTTGTGCTCTTTCGAAATAATTTCGGATCTAGCCCAGTTACAAATAAAAACTGTTAGATATTTCAAGTAATACCTTAAGTGGTTCTTCAATCGCAGCTAGCGGATTTCTTTCTAACAGGAAAAGGAATAAAACTTTGAGGTCACACTCCATCCCTGGTAAGTACCCGTTCTTCTATCTTACTGACCTAGACATCATGGAAGTCTCGTATTTCATATCTCTTATTCCGGGTCTTATTCCGGATCCTATATATATATATATATACAGGGTGGCGCACCGAAAACGAAACAGATGCATTTACTGGCAGATGATTCCTTTTTAAAAAAATCCCTCGGACCCGTCGATTTTGTTTTCGAGGGGGACACAAAATTGGCATAAAATCACTTTAACATTTGCAGCCCCTTAAGCGGGGGTGGCATCATCCCTAAAATCTTGAATGAAAAGGGGGGTCGAATGATCCATCATTTAAAAGGTCTTTCAAATTCATTGAATTTTACATCATTATAATGGGAGTTGAAAGACCTTTTAAATGATGGATCATTCGACCCCCCTTTCCATTTAAGTTATCGTCTAAAAGTGTACAAAAGCTGTAGTGTAGAGAGTTATTGTCTAAAAGTTTACAAAACCTGTAGTATAGAGAGTTATTGTCTAAAAGTTTACAAAAGCTGTAGTATAGAGAGTTATTGTCTAAAAGTTTACAACAGCTGTAGTATAGAGAGTTATTGTCTAAAAGTTTACATAAGCTGTAGTCACAAAAGGTTACATAAATTTTAGGGGTATATGGGAAGTTTCAACTTCCAACCGAGTTGGGCGATACAACCAATAGACTCTGCAAATGTTGTCTTCCACCTATCTAAGACACCTATACTCAACGAACAGCAACCAGGACAGATGTTGATAAATATGAATGGTCTTACTTGCAAGGCTCCAGGTGGTGTATAGTCGATAGGCCGTAGGAACTAGACGGAGGGGCCTGGCCCTCTAAAGGTGAGTTCTCTGCTACTCGTAGAACTATCTGTTAATTATTCCCATTTTCTCCAAGGACAGACGTGGAAGGGTAATGATGCGAACAGCGATGATTCAGACCACGAATATATATATATATATATATATATATATATATATACAGGGTGGCGCACCGAAAACAAAACAGATGCATTTACTGGCAGATGATTCCTTTTTAAAAAAATCCCTCGGACCCGGCGATTTTGTTTTCGAGGGGGGCACAAAATTGGCATAAAATCACAGTAACATTTGCAGCCCCCTAAGCGGGGGTGGCACCATCCCTAAAATCTTAAATGGAAAGGGGGGTCGAATGATCCATCATTTAAAAGGTCTTTCAACTCCCTTTATAATGATGTAAAATTCATTGAATTGAAAGACCTTTTAAATGATGGATCATTCGACCCCCCTTTTCATTTAAGATTTTAGGGATGATGCCACCCCCGCTTAAGGGGCTGCAAATGTTAAAGTGATTTTATGCCAATTTTGTGTCCCCCTCGAAAACAAAATCGCCGGGTCCGAGGGATTTTTTTAAAAAGGAATCATCTGCCAGTAAATGCATCTGTTTTGTTTTCGGTGCGCCACCCTGTATATATATATATATATATATATATATATATATATTCGTGGTCTGAATCATCGCTGTTCGCATCATTACCCTTCCACGTCTGTCCTTGGAGAAAATGGGAATAATTAACAGATAGTTCTACGAGTAGCAGAGAACTCACCTTTAGAGGGCCAGGCCCCTCCGTCTAGTTCCTACGGCCTATCGACTATACACCACCTGGAGCCTTGCAAGTAAGACCATTCATATTTATCAACATCTGTCCTGGTTGCTGTTCGTTGAGTATAGGTGTCTTAGATAGGTGGAAGACAACATTTGCAGAGTCTATTGGTTGTATCGCCCAACTCGGTTGGAAGTTGAAACTTCCCATATACCCCTAAAATTTATGTAACCTTTTGTGACTACAGCTTATGTAAACTTTTAGACAATAACTCTCTATACTACAGCTGTTGTAAACTTTTAGACAATAACTCTCTATACTACAGCTTTTGTAAACTTTTAGACAATAACTCTCTATACTACAGGTTTTGTAAACTTTTAGACAATAACTCTCTACACTACAGCTTTTGTACACTTTTAGACGATAACTCTCTCTACTAATCTTTCAGTGTAATCCAAAAGTATACTCTTGGAATCGATTCTACGAACTAGTCTAGTTACCTACTTTTTTTTTGTAGTGAGGATAATTTCAACCCATAGCCGAGACCATTTGTATTTGTAAGTTTTACCATTTCATTCATTTAATATATTTAATTATAGGTTAGTCTTGAATTTTAACAACGTGCTCTCGATTGTCATTTGACATCGACAGCTAACAGTAGGTCTACGGTGCAAACCACCTACTATCAGGCCCGCTCTACACCCATTATGGTGTAAGTCGCTGAAAACGGTATAACTACCTATTTATATTACATTAAAAATTTATTGGAACCACTAATAATTGTTTATTTAATTTACCTCGACCCCTCTGCGTTGAGGAACCGGGTAGTACAACTAGTGTTGAGCTTATTTTTCCCTGAAACCCCCTTTGTCACCTCGATTCCTGTAAAGGGGAAAAACGGGGGTGACAAATACCAAGCAAACAGCTGAAATGGACCAGAAAAAAAAAACAGAATATCGATAAGAAGAAAAAAAATGACATCAAGAACGGAAACGATGAGGAAAAGAAAATTAAAAGTAACACAAAGCAAAAGAATGTTTCAGAATTTGAAGACTCCGAATCTGAAGACTCCGGAAAAGAAAACGATAGTGTGCAGGATATTGAATATGTGATGAAGAAAATTGATAGTTCTAATTTGAGTGAGGGCGATTATATTGTGGTACAGTATGAGAATGCTTTTTATCCAGGAATGGTAATTAAAGTAGATCGTCTGAAGAAAGACTTCACGGTAAAATGCATGACGAAGGCGAGAACACTTTGGAAGTGGCCGACGAAGGATGATGTTTTAACCTACTCAGAAAAAGACCTAATATGTGGAATAAAAAAACCAAAGATGGTAACTTCTAGAGGACTTTACGATATACCTGATTTTCCCAAAGAATTCAATTTCTAGTAGGTATTTACTTAAGTAATGAAATGTTTTATAGTGTTTCTTTGTTTTTCAATCAAACTTAGGAATATGACGAAAATGGGGACTAATATATGACGATAATAAGGTATAAAACTGACGAAATTAGAGATAGATGGTATTTACAATATATTTATTCAAGTGGAATTAATAAACAAATATTCTTGAAAAAAATGAAAAATTCATCATTGTTTAGGGTTATCAAATAATAATATGTGGTAGATTCCAACTGAATACATTCAATAATATATTTTTTACACCATAACGAAAATCAAAAATGAGTAGCCCTATGGATTCTGCTGACAAAAATAGGGACACTTACCTTAATATTTTAAAATATTACTAACATTTTTATAGATAAGAAAAAATGCTGACAGATGCTTGGTAACAGTAGCAATGAAATTGAAGAGTTTTAAGAACAATATTAATATTTCATTATATTATTAAAAAAAATAATGTTTTCCATAATGTGCGCTTTAAAAAAACATAATTTAAGATAATAATAAATGCTGACAGATGAAAAATAGTAGTAATTGAAAATTACTTTATACATATATTATATCAATAACCTAAAACCTTAGAACTCCACCTCCTGATCAATGACAACAATCTCACGTGAAGGGGGGGTGTAAAAGGAAAATGAATATAAATCAGTGAATGAAGAATTCAGTCTCATTAGTAATTTTGAGAAATGTAAGTATTAATATGTTTAAAGATTAATCAAATAAATTTTATTTTTAGGGATGAATATATTAAAAAGTTCGAAAATTCCGCTGAATACCAACAAGCTTCTGTTGGTACCCGATGGGTGTTTTGGCCAAAAATTATTATAAAAAATAAATGTAAGTGTAAGTGTCTAATTGTTGGTAATTGAAAATTTTAAAAATATATTTTTAGGGTGCCCTGTACATCCAAATGCGTAAGTAGGTAAGAGAAAAAAAAACTGGGTTACTAATCTTTGAATTTTCAGTGAACCGACTGAATTGTAAGTATCTGGTGAGATTAAAAATAAAAAATTAAAAAAAATTCTTTTCCTAGTATTTCAAATGAAAATGGGATGGTAACCATTCTTGATCCGTAAGTATTATTAAAATTATTTTTCAAGCTTGTCTTAACCTGTTCCTCAACCGGTCTTGTAACGTAAAAGTATCAAGGAAGGATAAAGAATATAAAATAATATAAAACTTTTTCTAGTATATCATCATATGCGGGGGTAATGATCATCAATGATCCGTAAGTATTAATGAATGTTTAAAATTTTTTTAATTAATACATTATATATACATATACATTCAGTTTTTTATGAAAATTTTTCACTTTGAACAATTGATATATTTTATTTCTATGTTTCAGCCCGAGTGAAAATTGAGGATAAATCTTTATAAAGTGGTTTAGTAGGCCTATAGGGGATGTATTTGCAACTTTAAATATTAAATACAACGCGCCATGGTTCAATCTCCTTATATCAATTATGTAAGATGGTGTGGAAATGAACTGAATTATTTCAACTATTTGTTTTTTCAACTAATATATGAAAAATGTTTTTTTTTAGATTGCGGATTACCATGAAAAGATAACGCGCTGACATCCCACCCTCCAAGCGGTGTTCATAATCAAGGAAATTCATATGAAGATTGAAATTTTTGAAAAATCCCATTGAAAATATAGTCATTTGGTATCAATGTATTATATTCCTATAAGGTGGTTATAGAAGAAGACATTAATCATTTTTATATTAACATATTTAAAAAATATAAAACAAAGAGAGATACTAATATTATGCATGTATTAATAAACTATCTAATGACCTCGATAATAATTGCATACATAATACGTGAGACTTTCAATTGCATCGATTAGCTCTGATAGATTAACAGGATAGTTATAGTAAAATATCATACACTTATGAAAATATATTAAAACATAATACATTTGTTTATAAAAAAAAATGGTGATTCACCACTGAGTGTTGAAGAAGGGTACTAACCATTATTATATTTTTTATCCAACATATCAAGATTTATTAAAAAAATATTATGAAATTGGTTTTTATTCAAACACCTTGTTTGCAACAATTACACGTTTTTTGCGCTCTGATAAAAGAATGTTATACTGAACGGTTTTTCAAACGATACGTCGTTTTGAACATTCTGAATATTCATCAACTTTTTCAGGAAGTGTTATACTAATATCATATAAAGATTGAAATTTTTGAAAAATCCCTTTTCAACTATGTCACTTGTCTTTATACACCATGTTGAAAGAATGTTTTTCAACGATATGTCACTTGTTCACCGATACATTCTACAACACTCTGTATATAATGAAAAAAAGAGTAAGTTTAACAACGTGATATTCGTTTATACTTTGTTTTAAGCTCTTTTTTTCAAACCTCTCCTCGCATCTAACACTTATGAGTATGAATAGCTATATGCGTTAGACAAATTGTTACAGGCGCGAAGGTTGATGGTTCGCGCCCGGCTGATGATAGGAGGTATTGAAATTTGAGGGTCCTAAACAGTAATTTTGGGGTCAATATTTGGGTGGACAGACGCGAAGGTTGATGGTTCGCGCCCGGCTGATGATAGGAGGTATTGAAATTTGAGGGTCCTAAACAGTAATTTTGGGGACAATATTTGGGTGGACAGACGCGAAGGTTGATGGTTCGCGCCCGGCTGATGATAGGAGGTATTGAAATTTGAGGGTCCTAAACAGTAATTTTGGGGTCAATATTTGGGTGGACAGACGCGAAGGTTGATGGTTCGCGCTCGGCTGATGATAGGAGGTATTGAAATTTGAGGGTCCTAAACAGTAATTTGAGGGTCAATATTTGACGTGGGAATTTGGGAAGTCGTCCGTTAAGGCCTTTTGAGACGTAAGGGATGTAGTTAGAATTTTTCTATTATTTTTCAAATACAATAGACGTTAAGGCCTTTCTAACAAGATGTCGTTTGCTATGATTGGTCAACTTTTAGTAAGAGGGATGATGCGTGGGGAATGAACGGGGGTAGTAAGAATTTATTCATTATTTTAATCGTTACCCCTATGACGTCACCTATCCATTAACGTAGCAAATGCGTAGATTGAGTTTTACCCCCACTCCAAAATGAACCAATTTCGGAGATTTCGAACCTTAGATTTTCTTATGTAGATTACCATGTTGAAATCGCTAAAATAAGGCAAAATCAGTGCTGCACAATTACTAACCTAAACTTCTAAAAATTATTTGTTGTTCCTGTTGTATTCCATAACTTAAGTGGATATGACAGTAATTTCATGATTGTTGACCTCTGTAAACGAGGCCGTTTGAGCGTACTTCCCATTAATAAAGGAAAATATATTTCTTTTACCCTGTATTCCGATGAAAATGATATAACATTACGATTTATTTATTCATTCAGATTCATGGGAGCTTCACTCGATGAATTAGCATCAATTTTGGATATTAAAGAGAAAAAAAATTTGAAACAAGGGTTTCAGGGTATAGATGATGAAGCTTTTAAATTACTATCTTGCAAAGGTGTTTTTTGCTATGATTATATTGATAGTTTAGCTAAATTAGAAGAAACTTGTCTACCGCTAATTGATAAGTTTTACAATGAATTATGCGATGACAATATTGGTGAGGCAAAGTACAGTATGCGCAAAAAGTTTGGAATACTTTTAATTGTAAAAATTTGGGCGAATATTCAGACATTCATTTAAAGACAGATATTATGCTCCTAGCTGATGTTTTTGAACAATTCAGACAAAAGTGTCGAGATACATACCATTTAGATCATGCATGGTACTATTCCATGCCAGGGTATACATGGGATTGTATGCTTAAATTCACTAAATGCAAATTGGAATTACTCAAGGATATAGATATGGTCATGTTTATCGAAAAGGGTATCAGAGGCGGGATATCTGTATGTAGCAACCGATTTTCGGAAGCTAACAATAAATACATGCATGACTATGACCCAATAAAGCCCTCGAAATATCTTATGTACTTGGATGTTAATAACCTGTATGGTTGGGCTATGAGTGAGCCCTTGCCCTACGAAGGCTTCAAATGGGTGAATACCAAGTTAAGCGTTGAACCATGTTCGGGATACATAGATATTTTGTCGATTCCAGGGTGCCGATTCTCGGGCCAGGGAACAGCGCTCTCCGAGAGAAGAGATCTTTTGTCCTTGTCACTGAAATGACAGAGTGACCAAGCGAGACCCTGGCCCGAGAATCGGCACCCAGACGATTCGCCAAAAGGTTATATCTTCCAAGTTGACCTCGAATACCCACTCGAATTACATGATACTCACAAAGATTTACCATTTGCTGCTGAACACCGCATTCCGTCAGGATCAAAATTACCAAAATTACTTACAACGCTTTATAACAAGAAAAATATATTATGCATTATGGAAATTTGAAGCAGGCTCTAAATAATGGATTAATATTAATCAAAATACATAAAGTGTTACAATTCAAACAGTCAACATGGCTGAAGTCTTACATTGAGTTAAATACTCGTTTGAGGACTGCAGCTACGAACGACTTTGAAAAGAATCTTTTTAAATTGATGAATAATGTGGTGTTTGGTAAGACCATGGAGAACATCAGACGCCACAGATCTGTGAAATTGGTGAGACAATGGGAGGGACGTTATGGCGCCAAAAACTTGATTGCAAGTTTTCGGTTTCATAGCTGAACGATTTTAGATGAAAATCTGGTAGCTAATGAATTAACTAGAGCTGAAGTGACATTTAATAAACCTCTGTATATAGGAATGGCAATTCTAGACATTTCCAAGATATGCATGTATGATTTCCATTATAACTACATGCTACCAAAATTAGGTGTCAACAAGTGCAAGTTAATGTACATGGATACCGACAGTTTTGTCTACGAATTGCAGTGCGCAGATGCTTATGAAGAAGTAATAAAGGCTGATTTATCTAAATTTGATACTTCTGACTATGCTGAAAATAACTTATACATCATACCTCGAGTTAATAAAAAAATTATTGGTCTTTTGAAGGAAGGGTCAAATTATGACTCATTTTGTTGGACTTAGGTCAAAAATGTATACCTACAAGTTGCAAATAAATGATAAAGACAGAGAAAATGAAAAACTCCGCCTAAAGCGAAAGCAACTCGGCGAAACAAGAATAAAAAATGATTTGAAAAATTTAGGTATAACAAAAAAGTCTAAAGGTGTAAAATCCAATGCAGTGAAAAATGGAATAACGTATGATGATTATGAAACATGTTAAAAAGATTTTAAAATACTCTCATCAAGCCAACGATGTATTCGGGCCTATGCACATAAAGTTTTCAGTATAGAACAAACAAAAATGAGTCTAAGTCCGCATGACGATAAACGTCATTTAATGCCAGGTACATTTGATACGGTTCCTTGGGGACACTATAGCTTTAACTGATATTTTTTTTGTTATCGTAGATAATGAAGCGGCCTGTAAAGTTGAAAGAGATATGCATAAAATCTGTTTGCGAAAATGTTGTTAATTTAGCCGAATTAATGGAGCTATCTCTATTACCGGAGATACTTATGAAGTTGATCGTGAAAAAGTACCCATTCTACAGGTGGAGAGCGATAAATAAACAAGCGAAACTTGGACCATTTGCAGACATACAATTCATCGGTTGTTCAAAATTTATGAGAACAGCGATGAGAAACACTCTTTTAAATGCGGATGAAACAAGTCACGAATTTGATGAATCCGAATACTGTGTTTGGACAAATTACTATAAAATAAAGAATTACAACCTTCGGGTTTGTAAGACATGTTTTTCAAGTATAAAAAATTTCCACAACTCCCAACAAGAGTCATTGTTTGTTATTTTCGATCATTTTCATGAATTATATGAAGATTACCTCATCATTACAGATGTGTTTCAATCCCAATTTTATTGGTGTTAGAGCTGTTTTAGCAATGTTTTGTGTGATATAAAGGATGTGGAGTCATGCGTGAGTTCACTTCACTCGTATCCAAAAAGCACCAGGTTCATCGATTCAGAAGCTAGCGAGACTGAAATCGATGAATTAATGTGAAGGTTGGCTTTGAAAATTACAAAAATTACTCTCCTCTCTCTTTTTGTGTATTGCTTTGAATTTATATATGTATTGCTTTAAATTTACATCACTTTTGATTTTGTTTAAAATAAAATATTATTCCAATAGGTTGTTTTATTTTTCCTGCTATTCACCTATTGAAGGAGTTAGGTTACATGAGAAACTCCTCAAGAAAAAAAATGATGGGTTTAATTTGTGTATTTTTGGTTTAAGAAAACACATGTCAATAATATAACTGTTTATTTAAATCATTGATAACTGTAAGTTTACGAAAGTATACAAACTCTTTAAGAGCATTGTTTAACATATCATTAGGTGTAATAAAACAAAATGTATAAAGAATTTGTTGAGGATTTAAATTTTCAGAGGCGACATTTTTACAGAAATCCAAAACATTATAATAATATTGACAAAAATTTAAATTTTCCAACATAGCTATACGTTGTAAAATCAAATTATTTAGTTCTAAAATTTGGAACACTTCTTCTTCATCCATATAATATTCAACTCCATATTTCTTGACGAAAATCAACTTAGACCCATCGTAATTTGATGGAGTAATGGTGCAGTACTCTCCACATGGAAACGGATCAGGTTGGAACTTGTCGGCGTCGTCTGTGGCATGATAGAAAGCATTCATCTGTTGCGTCATTATTGAAATAAAGGTATACCATTCGTAAGTGCTGAAAGATATTTTGCTGCACTTTAGCTGTTGGGATAGAATAACAGCAGGCGTAAATCTTGCCGGACTAATTCCACATTTCACTTCATAACCGGAAATTGAATATTGTGTTAAAAGCAGGTACACATTTTCAGACTTTGCAGCAAACTCATAGTTTTTCAAAATTCTATCCAGCTATGCAGCATAGTTATTATCGGTACTACTACTATCGTAATCACTACTGACACCTTGATAACTCATGTTGCTAACTGAATTTGAGATCTGAAATGACTCCAATTTATAGCGTGTGTGGCCTTTTACGTCATAAAACATCAACTCCATTAATCCAGCTGTTATGTTTTTTGTCTAAGCCCAACCATTTCACGAGCAGATTCTGGCCTTTACGTCTAAGAACTTTTTCCACCAAGTAAACGTCCGGATTCGATGTTTTCTGTAGTTCTTCGTCATAGAAGCAGTCGCTGATTGGTGTTCCATGCATGTCTTCAAGTAAATACATAGCAGGATTGGTAATTTCAACTTTGGTGATTTTGAATAGTTCTGTAGTCCAATTGGCTGTATACCCTTTTTCAAAGACATATTTTGCCTTGGGTATGCGCACAATGTCACCAACTTTAAATTTTCGTTGGCCTGCTATCTTCAAATGACTATAGGTGTTATTCAAAATAGATTTTTCGTTGGATTTGTTAACTTGAGAAGGCTTATATTTTGTTGTGGAATGTGTTGTATTGTTATAGTTTTGAGTAATTTCAGGTAGAATATCAATCCATTTGTAGGTGCCATTTAAACTGAAATAGAGTTTCGATTTCAAAGTTCTTATAACACGCTCTGCCATAAAAGCTTTCATTGTACTAAATACGCTGTAATGATTTATGTTGGGTTTTCTCATTGAATTTTGAAATTTGCTATTGTAAAATTCCTTTCCCTGATCAGATTGCAGATTTTTTGGTATTCGTCTAGTGTGAGCGAGAATGTCCGAGAATGCTCGAGTAATCTCCTCTCCGGTCTTCGTCTTTAGTAGGTGTGTCCACACAAACTTAGAAAAACAATCAATGACGACCAGTATCATTTTATGATTCCTATTTTGTGATGCAAAATTCCTCATCTCCGCAAGATCCATTTGCCAAAGATCGTCAAGGCCCTTAATGATAGTGCGTCTCCGAGGGAATTTTTTCCGTATCGGTTCGTGGAATTCGTTTACAAGCTGAATTTTTTCTTCAGAACACATATTATGACTTACTACCAGCTAGCTTCAGCTCCAGACTGTTAATGCGGGTAACGGTATTCGTATTCATACATAACCTTAATATTGTCTACAATGCCCGAAACGTTAGTTTTCATATCAGAGACGCATCTGATATTTTCTGTAATTTCTTTTTGTAACTCACGTATGCTTTCAACACACATGTTAATAGAAGCAGTGAATTCTTTTCGAATGAATATTTTGGCTGCAACAATTGAATCGTCAACGTATTTCTTCGTAGCCATATCCCTAGCTGCTACAGGGGGATTTTGCGAAATAAATGTATCAATTTCGTTAGTTTTATTTTGTAAGTTAGTAATGTGCGCCTGTAATATGGGGATTTTCGTTTTATGAAGCTCATTTCTTATCTCGTTCAATCCTACAGCTAAATCCTTTATATCACGTTCTTGTTGCTGCAGCACGGTACCATGTGCTTGAATTAATGGCGAGTTGATAGCACGTAGACCATTCAACTGCACATCAACATATTTTTTTGTTGCAGCATCACCATTTGTTGTCGGTTCCTTAACATTACAAATTTTCACATTTTCAATATCAATATTACGATCTAACGTGTCTAAATAAACTTCAGTTGTTGTCAAAAGATTTTTATAGTTCTGTAAATCTTGATCATTGTAACTGGGGTCTTGGTAAAATAGAAGCTCATACAAGCCTGGTGTTCCAATTATATATTTTTCTACTTCGTTTTTCTCAGGTAGTATGTTTATATTACCGGTTATTCCATCAAACGCAATTCGACGTTTGCCTAATGACCAACCGATTTCATCGTTGTATATCTGTTTTTAATTTTTATTAATTTTATCATCTTTTTGGAAGTAATCTTCAATGAACTGATGACTGATGGCAGGATATTGGTCCAAATAGTCTTCGAAAGCTTCCTGAGAAATTTCGGGGCGCATCTCTTCTGGAGATTCAGAACGTGTAATATTGCCTGATTCATCGGTTTCGGCCACCGGTTCCGTTTCAAGAAAAAGTGTAAACACATCATCTGGTTCTTCTTCTTCCTTCTTTATTTCCTCTCTTGGATTCAAATTTGTAATCGTTTTTTGTAATGTCTTTGAGGATTGCACAATTTCTTCGAGTGGTTTAGATATTGGCTTGAATAGTTTATTAATAGACTCATCTTGCTCTGATTTACCCAATTTCAATGCCAAATATTTTTTTCGAATTGATCTAGCAAGTTCAGACACTTTTTTCTTACGCAATGCAGTAGCAACCTTATCGTCAGACATATTGGTGTGAACTAAAGAAGCAGCTTGAAATTTTATATATTTATCGAATCCTTTGCGATACCTTCCATCATTGAGGGCGAAATCTTTCATAATTACCAATGTAAATATCAGCGCACACAGCTTCTGAGTGACTTCCTGAACCATCGCAGATTTTCTAATATCCTTCAACTATCTCTCAAAACTTTAAGACAAAATTTTGAAGAAAACATCATTTCTAGTGGTAACAGTAAAAAGGTTTTCAAATATATACTATCGTCCCTATCATCAAAAGTTTCCATTCCCCTACTCCAAAAACCCGACTACACTGTTTGCTCTTCTAATAAAGAGTCTTCTGAGACGCTCTTTCTAGCTTTCTCACGAGTTTTCACTCAAGAACCCAATAATGACAACCTCCCATTAATTAACTGTCCTCGCCTCAAGGCATCTTTGGAACATGTAGTATTTACACCAGACCGTATAAAACAGCACTTACTGAAACTACGCACTAACGCATCACCTGGTTTAGATGGTCTAACTCCAAAACTCCTAAAAAGCTGCGCAAACTCGCTTGCAACTCCCCTGTCGTTAATTATGCAGGCTTCCTTTACTCAAAGTTCCATACCCCCAGCTGGAAATTAGCATCTATCACCCCCATATTCAAAAAAGGTAACAAACTTGATTCCAATAACTACCGCCCGATCAGTCTGCTGCCAGTGGTCAGTAAAGTCATGGAAGCCATTATTTCGGAGGAGATGACCAAATTTCTTCTCCTGGAAAATGTGATTCCAACGCAACAACACGGATTTGTCGCCGGCCGTTCCACCCTAACCAACCTGCTACACTGTGTTAATGACTGGACGTCATCTCTTAACGATCGGCAGCCAGTAGATATTGTCTATCTGGACTTTTCCAAGGCCTTTGATCGCGTTCCCAGGCGCTGACTTCTACACAAGCTGGAACACTTCGGCATTCGCGGTTCTTTACTTAGCTGGATTGACGACTTTCTAACGGATAGATATTTCAAAGTAAGAGTTGGCGAAGACTTCTCAAGGGATAGATTGGTGGAAAGTGGAGTGCCACAGGGTTCTGTTCTCGGTCCTCTGCTTTTTACGGTATACACCAGCGATCTTCCTTATTACGTAACTAATAAAATATCTTTGTACGCTGATGACACAAAGATATATACGAATCCAATCACCAACCAACAAACCCTCCAGCTGGACTTAAACTCCATCTCCAGATGGTGTTCTCAGTGGCTACTTCCATTGAACACGGAAAAATGTGTAGTGCTCCGAATTGGTAAAAACAACCCACTACTACCGTACTTCGTAGATAGTCGACCATTAAATTCTGTGTTTTCCTATAACGACCTCGGAATAATCGTAAATAGCAACCTAACTTGGTCTGATCATATAACTTCAGTTTGTAAGCGTACGAACACCAGACTTTATCTCATTCGTAAGTGCTTTTCGAGTGTTTCTTTCCAGTCGTTTTGCAAACTGTATACTATCTATTTCCGACCAATTCTCGAGTACGCCGGTCCAACGTGGTATCCAGACCTAGTTCGCGAGAGAAATCTTTTGGAAAATGTTCAAAGAAGAGCCACTCGACTGTCCCTGGGACAGCGAAGACCTTCCTACGAGGAAAGACTCTCCATGGCCAACCTAACTTCCTTTGAACTTCGCAGACACCGCGGAGACCTCATTACCACTTTTAAAATATTAAAATTTAATTTTGGTAATCTTCATATGATGTTCACCTTAAATCCAGATGACCGTCTTAGAGGACACCTTTTTAAACTCAAAAAAGAAAACTTTACCGTCACATTAAGACATAACTTCTTACCAAACAGGGTATTCGACAGCTGGAATAATCTTTATGTATCCACAGTTTCTGCACCATCGACTAAATCGTTCAAAAACAGACTAGATCGTGCGCTGCTAGAGCACTTATAATTTATTTGGTATATTGTGTATATTGTACTTATTTTTCTATTTCTTTACCTACTAGTACCTAAGTTTCTTGTGTAATTATCTGTTTTTGGGCATAATAGGGATTTGTCCCTCTGCCCTTGTCTAAATATAATAATAATAATAATAATACCATAGCGATCACACCAACACTTTGAACACATATTTTTAAATACGTCAAATATCATGTCAGAAGATACGTGTTCGTCAAATATATGTTTCAAGTTCACCTCATCCTGCTTGAATAACACAATAACATTACAATTGACGCGAATAAGCTGTTTCGGTATTTTTGAGTATAGAAATTTAGAATTAACTAATAAGAGGAGAGGTGGTGGAGTATTTATTGGAGTAACTAAAAAGTATAAATTAATTAAAAGTGTTCAAAAATGTAGTGTGTTTGAAGCATTAGCAGTACACTTAAAAATTAGTAACATAAAATTTACATTTATAGCTTTGTATATTCCTCCAAATTGTTCTAATGAAGTATATGAATCAGTATTTAATTTTGTGCAGGAACAAACAATTGATCATGAAAATACCTACATATTTGGGGATTTCAATATTAGTGAAATTACTGGAACCGACTTTAGTTTTAACGGAGTTTTAAATAATAAGCTGAGCATATTATATGAATTCTTAAATTTTAATTCCTTTACCCTTTACAACGATGTTAAGAATTTTGAAGACAAAACACTTGATTTAGTAATTAGTTCAGAAAATAACCAACAATACTGTAATGTGTTAAAAGATTTGACTCCATTTGTAAAAGAAGATATATATCATCCCAGCCTTGATATTACAATTAAATTCAATAAAAAAGAAAATTATAATCAATTTCAGTCTAATAACGAAAATCGCTATAACTTTAAAAAAGCAAATTTTGATAGTCTTGCTATTGAAGTGAGAGATACCGATTGGTCAATGGTTTTATTGAAATCTGATGTAAATGCGGCTCTAGATAACTTTTATAAAATATGGAATAATATTTTAGCTAGGAATGTTCCCAAGTTTATAAAATCTGAATACAATAATAAGTTTCCAATCTGGTTCACTAAAGAAATAAGGGAGGCGTTGATTAGAAAAAAGAAATACAGGAAACTACAATGTATATCAAATTTTTATGAAGAAAAATATTTGGAGATAAAAAGACAGGTTAAAGCGCTTATAAGAAAAGAAGAGAGGATGTACCTTTTAGAATTGCAAAAGAATGTATCTGATAATGTTAATTGTTTTTGGAACTATGTTAAAAATAAAAGGAGAAATTGTTCAGAACCCGGTAATTTCGTATATCAAGGAAACATATTTTTAACTTAATTATCAAAACAAAAGTATTTCCAGTGCAATGGAAGACTGCTATCACTACACCAATTTATAAATCTGGTGGAAAAATTAATATAGAAAATTATCGACCTATCTCGATAATGTGTGCTCCATCTAAACTATTTGAGCAAATTGTATATATCAAATTATATAACTATATAGAAAAGTATATAGTATCCCAACAGCATGGCTTTATGTCATATAAATCTATTAACACAAATTTATTATTATTCGGAAATCAAGCACACGAAACATTAGGTGCTAAATCACAAATGGACACGATATATACTGATTTTCGGAAAGCCTTCGATCGCGTAAATCATGATGTGCTGTTGAAAAAACTAGCAAGTTATGGATTAAGTGATGACTTTATCGAATTAATTAAAAGCTATTTAGTAAATAGAAAATTCGTCGTCAGACATAATGGAAATGTTACTGGAAAATACCATGCAAATTCCGGAGTGCCGCAAGGCTCCAATCTTGGTCCTCTCTTATTCATTATATTCATCAATGATTTACCTTCTGTTCTTAACAATACTATGAGCCTATTGTTTGCAGATGATCTTAAAATTTTCAGAAGGATAAACTCAGTCAGAGACTGTGTTATGCTACAAAAGGATATACACAATATTTATGAATGGAGTCTAATTAATAAATTGCATTTTAATATTAGTAAATGTAAGGTGATGAGTATTACTCGATCTAAAGATTCCATTTTATTTGATTACGAGATGGGAGGAGATGCATTAATAAGATGTACAGAAACTGAAGATCTAGGCGTAACGTACAATAACGTTTTTTCTTGTGCTGCACATCTGAAAAATATAGTTTCTGCTGCCAATAAATCATTAGGGTTTGTAATAAGACAAACGGCAAACTTTAATGATATCAACACTATAAAATCCCTCTACTTTGCTCTAGTGAGACCTAAATTAGAATTTGCTTCAATTGTTTGGTTTTCAGAATACATATCTACTTTGGGAATGGTAGAAAAGGTCCAGAACAAGTTCCTCAGACACTTATACTATAAGAAATATCATACCTGGCCAGACTATAGTAGAGTTAGATCAAGTCATTTGAGATATCAGTTCAAAACTTTATCGCTAGAGCAAAGAAGAACATTATCTGCTGTTATGTTCTTATACAAAGTTCTTAATGGTAAAATTAACTGCCCTGAAATTCTTTCATCTATTCCATTTAATGTTCCTGGACGTCGCACTCGCACAATGCTAATGTTCCATGTACCAAATGTATTTTTAACCGTTAGGGACCCTCTTATAACTATTATGAAAGTAATAAATAATTTCAACGTATTAATAGATATTGATTGGAGTTTGACTGAAAGAGCTTTTCACAATATTATACTAGGGCATATATTGAATACATCAATATAAATTTGACTGTTGCGAAGCTGTTTGAACCTCTGCAATTCACAAAATTATAAATTATAATCCAAACTTAGGATATGTTATTGCCATTAATAATTTGTAAAATTAAATTAAATTAAATTATTGACCATGTAATTAGGCCTTTAGGCCTGTTTGGTTATAAATAAATAAATAAATAAGGGCCTTAACTATTATATACAGGGTGAGTAACATGCTCGAACTGCCTTATTATATACGGGGTGGATGAAAAGTAACTCGCGTGCTCGAAAGACCTTATTGTATACAGGGTGAGCAACATGCTCGAAAGGCCTTAACGACTTCTTTGTACAGGGTGGATTAAAAGTAACATGAAGGCCTTTATACGGGGTGGATGAAAAGTAACATAAGGGCCTTATACAGGGTGAGCAACATGCTCGAAAGGCCTTAGCGACTTCTATATACAGGGCGGATATAAAGTAACATGCTCCATATACAGGGCGGATATAAAGTAACATGCTCGAAACGCCTTTATATGGAGTGGATGAAAAGTAACATAAGGGCCTTATACAGGGTGGATGAGAAGTAACATGCTCAAAATGCCTTAACGTCTATCAGGTATATACAGGGTGGGTAACATACATGCTCGAAAGGCCTTATCTATTATATACAGGATGGATCAAAAGTAACATGCTCGAAAGGTCTTATCTATTATATACAGGGTGGATCAAAAGTAACATGCTCAAAAGGTCTTATTATATTCAGGATACACCAAAAGTAACATGCTCGAAAGGCCTTATTATATTCAGGATAGATCAAAAGTAACATGCTCGAAGGGCCTTAACGACTTCTATATATAGGGTGGATAAAAAGTAACATGCTCGAAAGGCCTTATTATAAACAGGGCGGATCAAAAGTAGAAGTTCGCCCAAAGTTCGAAATGCCTTACGAAAATTATATACAAGGTGGATCAAAAGTATCTTAGGCTTAACGAGTGGTGTGGAGAGAGTGAAGTGGAAATGTCAAAACGAGTCCAGGGAAGTCGACCAAAGAAGAGTTTTGCATATATACAAGGGGTATTGAAAAGGCGCCCTCTATGAGACATACCACGTGAGATTATGAATGACCCAGTATCCAAAACATTCTTGTAACAGGTCAGTTACAAAATTGAAGCAGAGAGCGACCTCTATGAGACATTATGAATACCAATATACAGGAAAGTCAATCAAAGAAGAGTTTTGCATATATACCAGGGGTATTGAAACAGAGCGACCTCTATGAGACATACCACGTGAGATTATAAATGGCTCAGTATTTGAAACATTCTTAGAGCATAACATAAACGTGATACGTCATAGGTGTAGAGAATTTCTATTCTTGTTATAGGAAATATTCAATTTCAATAAAAACCAATTACCTACTCTAAAATGTTTATCAAATCTACAGTATTGTTTATGATAGAACTATTTAGGTTGCATAATTTCCATAAGTTTTTTTGCAAACTAGACGCATATATAATCGAAAGCAAATATCGATAAATCATAGTTTAGAGGAATCTTTGATTTTTGACCATTAATTAAGGTGTTATCTGTTCCAGGAACCAAGTTACGTTCTCAGGGCTGAGGGCAACAATGTAATATAAAAGTTGATGAATATACAGAGTGTTTCAATGAAACCAATGTTTTTTAGAAAAAACTTTATTTATAACGATAATACAGTATTTGAAAACCAATGGCGGAGACGTTGTACATTTCTTTCGGTACATGAATATACTCCAGTGGCATGGTGGGGGTTTGGATCGCGAGCGAGGTGTCACGTCAAATGTTGCGTTGTCACGTCAAATGTCACGTTGTCACGTTAAATGTCACGTTGTTACGTCAAATGTCACGCTGTCACGTCAAATGTCACGTTGTCACGTCAAATGAAACTTCATATTTGATGGCGGTGAAAAGCTTAAGTTTGGATGGATCAAGTTCAGGCGATTGAACTAGTCGATGGTATTAACTCAATTAGTTATATACTAGGTATTACCCAGATGTAGGTAGGTAGGTCCACTATTCTTGTGATTGTTAGGGTATATAGTCTTCTATCACCGGTAAAAAAACACCCAGGCTATAATTGATATTATATTACGTAAATATTTTAGGTACAGTTTCATAAATATTGTTGCGCACTTTCAATAGATGTTTCGGAGCTTCAGCGAAGTATTCAATCGTAGACTCGTTCACCATAAATTTTTCATAAATACCAACCATGACTATATCTTCGAGGGTTTTGCATCCAAATTCATCTTTTTTATGAGTAACTTTTAGATTATGGGGTATGTGGTGTTGTATAACAGCTAGGGTGGGGTCATAGATTATATCATTGTGCTCTATCCAGAAATGTCGTGT
Organism: Galerucella nymphaeae; assembly: GCA_963978555.1. Classification (NCBI taxonomy): domain Eukaryota; kingdom Metazoa; phylum Arthropoda; class Insecta; order Coleoptera; family Chrysomelidae; genus Galerucella; species Galerucella nymphaeae. The sequence goes on from OZ021704.1 coordinate 21,528,317, forward strand.
AATTTCCATACCATTCGAATAGACCTTTGTACCCAGACATAGTTTGGTTGCTATTCCATATTTTGCAGCCACTTCATGGAAAATTAAACTTCCCGCCAAACACACACCACAATAGCCTGCTCGAATAAACTCCTGCTCGATACAACATTTAATGAGTTTGAGTTTGACGTAATCACGCATGGGATCCATGTCTACTCACATCAAGTGATAAATGATGAATGATGAACTGTCCAGACATGTTAACGCTTTTAAGCCTTCACCAACCAAACGATGCAAAATTCTTCTATTTCGAAGTAACCAGATACCCAATCAGGCACTATATATGCATGCTGTATATGTTAAGAGAATGTTTCAACTTAGTGTCTTTACCGCATTTTGATACATCCTGTATATGTTTGAAACGATTGTTTCGTATAGTTAACATTTATCAACGAATCTAAATGAAGTTAAAAGAATGTTTCAACTACTTGGTGTTTTTGATACATCCTGTATATGTTTGAATGTTTCGTTTAGTTAACTTTTATCAACAATGAGTAAACAAGTGCGTGTGTGTGTGTGTGTGTGTGTGTGTGTGGTGTGTGTGTGTGTGTGTGTGTGTGTGTGTGTGTGTGTGTGTGTGTGTGTGTGTGTGTGTGTGTGTGTGTGTGTGTGTGTGTGTGTGTGTGTGTGTGTGTGTGTGTGTGTGTGTGTGTGTGTGTGTGTGTGTGTGTGTGTGTGTGTGTGTGTGTGTGTGTGTGTGTGTGTGTGTGTGTGTGTGTGTGTGTGTGTGTGTGTGTGTGTGTGTGTGTGTGTGTGTGTGTGTGTGTGTGTGTGTGTGTGTGTGTGTGTGTGTGTGTGTGTGTGTGTGTGTGTGTGTGTGTGTGTGTGTGTGTGTGTGTGTGTGTGTGTGTGTGTGTGTGTGTGTGTGTGTGTGTGTGTGTGTGTGTGTGTGTGTGTGTGTGTGTGTGTGTGTGTGTGTGTGTGTGTGTGTGTGTGTGTGTGTGTGTGTGTGTGTGTGTGTGTGTGTGTGTGTGTGTGTGTGTGTGTGTGTGTGTGTGTGTGTGTGTGTGTGTGTGTGTGTGTGTGTGTGTGTGTGTGTGTGTGTGTGTGTGTGTGTGTGTGTGTGTGTGTGTGTGTGTGTGTGTGTGTGTGTGTGTGTGTGTGTGTGTGTGTGTGTGTGTGTGTGTGTTAAATAATCTTATCTTTGTGTGAATTGTAGGTGAGAATCTTAACATTAGCGTTCGAAAGATTTAAAAAATTATTTACCGAATAAAATAAAACAGATTTCACATATTTATCAAAACATTGCAGGGTCGTTAATAGCAGAAAGCGAGGGTAAATTTTTTGCCGTTTCGTTTCCTGGAATTACAAAATATCAAGGTTAACGCCATGTTTCAGACGTATACAGACCAAAGCTATGTGTTGTTTAATCAAACATCCTTTGTACTTTTTGATGATATGGATGAGAAAATAAAAAGGAGAGGTAACATTAAAGAAGAATTTCCAAGGGGTTCCTGATAATATAAACTCAGTTTTTCGGCATTCAGATGGAAACCTATATTTTTTTGAAAGGAGATGTCTATTACAAGTACAACGAATTTATAGAAAAGTTATCAACGCAGGAAAATTTAATTAGAATATGTTCAATGTACCATGTCCTGATACCATTTTACTAACTCAACTTAAAACAATGTTGTCAAAACTAATATCATATTATCATTAAAAAATATTTAGCAATTCTAAGTATTATTTATATACCTAAACATAAGTTATATACACCTCAGAAGAAATAGTTTATCCTAGCGATTTACTCAATCATCCTCAGCTTCAGATGTTCTGCTTTTAGCAAAAATTCAATCATAATTAAAAGTTGTAGTTTTAATAAATAAAACCAACTTTAGAAAAAATAGGTGAACCCCAAATAGATATAGAAACCTCAAACACGCCAGCAAGATAAACACACAGAATTGTTTATAATATTCGAGTTAACCGCAAAAAATAAAATCGAGGTCGAGAACACCCACTTACGTGGGAAAATTATTGAAATAAATGAAAATTATAACACATCCTCCCAAATAATAATTTAAGACAATACATATTCAAATATGAAAAATAAATGACGGTTTTGGAAACTTTAAAAATAGTAAAATTATTAAAAAACGTTGCATGTGTGAAAATTACTTAAATAAATGAAAATTATGATACACCCTCAAATAATGATTTAAGACAATACAATACTTACAATATTCAAATATAAAAATAAATGATGATTTTGTGAACTTTAAAAATAGTAAGATTATTAAAAAACGATATAGAACGCCCACTCACGTGAGAAAATTACCGAAATATATGAAAATTATAACACACACCCTTCCAAATAATAATAATTCAAGACAATACATATTCAAATATAAAAATAGTAATATTATTAAAAGAAAAAACGTTATAGAACGCTCAAAAATTACTAAAATAAATGAAAATTATAACACACCCCCTCAAATAATAATTTATGACAATACATATTCAAATATAAAAAATAAATAGTAAGATTATTGAAAACGTTGTATGTGAGGAAATTACTGAAATTATAGAAATATAAAAATAAATGACGATTTTGGAAACAATAGTAAGATCATCAAAAACTTTATCAATCTCAAAATCAATTAATATCAAGAGGTACATACCCTTTCAATAAAAACTCAATAGTAATTGTGCAGCAAGAGTTCTAGACCATTTTCGCGATTTTAACATGGTAATCTCCATAAGAAAATCTAAGGTTCAAAAACACCGAAATTGGCTCATTTTGGAGTGGGGGTAAAACTCAATCTACGCATGCGTTACGTTGATGGATAGGTGACATCACAGGGGTAACGAATAAAATAATGAAAAAATTCCAACTACCCCCGTTCATCCCCCACGCATCATCCATCCCACTAAAAGTTGACCAATCATAGCAAACGACATCTCGTTAGAAAGGCCTTAACGTCTATTGTATTTGAAAAATAATAGAAAAATTCTACGTCTCAAAAGGCCTTAATGGACAACTCCCCAAATACCCTTTGGACCCCATTGGACCATATCTTGTGACCCCATTGGACCACCCCTTATGACCCATTGGACCACCTCTCATGTCCCATTGGACCACCCAAATATTGACCCCCAAATTACTGTTTAGGACCCTCAAATTTTGATACCTTCTCTTGAAGGTAATTATTAAAATTTTAAAAAAATTCAATTTGTATTTAAGCTTAGGATTTTCCTATGAAATTCATTCGTTTCTTGTTTTTTGATCTAATCATCAACCTTCAATAAACAGGTAAGACATTTATTTTAATTTTACTTGGAATTAAAATTAGTAATGTATTATTATACCGTTTTATCAAGAACAAACAGAATTTGAAATGATTTAATTTATTATTATTTTCAGTAAAAATGGATCTTAAAGCAATAAATTTTTCATCACTTCTAGAAAAAAACCCGAAACCAACCATAAAATTAATAGATTTTAAATTGGGGGAACCTAAGAAAATAATTTCAGGAAAATTGGTACAGAGTAAATTTGGGGAAACGGTGCTGCTGGAACTGGAAAAAGAAGTGACATTTCTTCCGCAGAGGGTAACAGAAACGTATAAACCTTTTATAAAATATTTTGAAGAAGGGAAGTAATCTTTAATATTTAGAGGAGCGGTGGACATTGGAAAACCGAATCCAGCGGCATCTTTTGAAATTGTTGAAATCTAATTGGTGAGTTATATTTTTATAAATAGTTATGATATCATGGGTAAATATCACAGTATTTAAAATTGATGAATCTATTAAGTTAATTAGAGCGAACTCTGCTGAAAACAAATCAATAAAATTAATTAATGAACATAATTATATCAAACAGATTTTATTTACATTAAACATGTATTTGTTTAATAGCTAAGTTACATGAATGACATCTTGACTGTGATGTAGGTGGTCCATCGATGTGAGTTTGCCAGTCTGGACGATTGTAATGTATAAAACAAGGCAGTTGGATTTGTAAATCAAAATTGTCTCGATATGCTCTTGGTAATTTATACCATGCATATAATAACTCAAGTGGTTGCGCCTTGTGAATTAAATAATCCACTGGAAACTTCTCAAGTTCTTTTTCATTAAACTGATATAATTGTCGCTTGTAAAGCCATGGACAAATACAATTTTCTAAATGATAATGCTGTTGGATATTCATCTTTTTATTTGTGAAAAATGTATTCACTTTTGAAGTTATCAATATACTGTTTAGATTCATTGATTTTTCAACGTTTATATTTTTGATTTTGGAGTGGGGTGATACAATTTTTCCTTGAGAGCATGATGTAATTTTAGAAATAAATGAGATTTTTTTTTTCAGATATATTACGACTAGAAAATATCTTTGAATTATTCTAATAGCGATAGTAGTAGAATCATAAAAATTGTTCATATGAATTTTTATCAAGATAATGACATATTTTTGGGAGAACGTCAATTATCTCTGAATACATATAAAACAAAATAAGTAAAGGTTGGTTTATCACCTTATTTAAATTATGATCCATGTGTCGGGATATTTGGAACCAAAAATACTCATTTTATAGTTAGTCTGCAAGAATGGAACATTTTTTTATCATGTAGAAATGATATTGATGACTTTTTATTTAGATCAACAAACAACAACAAGAATATGGAACCGTTAGATATAGGTAAATTTAATTTGATATTTAAACGATTATCATTCGGGAATGTGGTGAAAATTTATAGGGGTGATTCTTGTATTTATCTAAGAGCTGATACTACTTCAATGTTATGGAAAATGTTACCACTCATTGAAAATAGATTAACATACTTGAAAAATTTACAATTTGCTAGTTCATTGAAAATTTTACAAATGGGAATAAAAGATTCCACCAATCCAGTAACTACAGCTTTGAATATAATTGAACCTATAAAACATTTAAATAACGAGACATACGCTATCGCATTAGAAATAATATATAGATATCCTCAGTTACTTGAAGAGGAAGATTTACAGCTATGAAGAATAATAGACAGCATACAAATGAAGCAAAGAAAACTATTCACTTTGATGAAACAAGAAACAAAATTGATTTATTAATAACTTGGAAATATGCATATCAACAAGCGAGACAAGGATCATCATGGATCATTGCCGCATGTGACCGACTACGATTTATGCAACGAATTATTAAAATTTCCCAAATTATAGATCCAATATTGGATATAAAACATAGATGTAAGGTTTATGATAAAATGTGTAAATAAATTGTCAATCAGTTTATATAATTTTATTAAAACATTAAAAACAATTAAACAATGCTATTTTTATTTATCCATGATTTAGAATCCATCCCAAGCCATTTCACTAATAACCGATCACCTTTTCGTTTCAAGACCCTCTCTATTAGAAACACATCAGGATATTTAACTTTTTGCAATTCCTCCCTGTAAAATCCACCTTGTATTTCTTCGTTCTTATCATCTTCTAATATGTAAGTTGTTGGATTGGTTAGTTTCACTTTCTTTATTTTGAAAACTTCGGCAGTCCAATTTGGAGTATATCCCTTCTTAAAGACATGTCGATACTTGCTAATTCGAACAAAATCTCCTTTTTTAAAATTTGATGATCTTGGATCAATAGTTTTTAGGTAATTATATGCAGTAATAGACTTTGCATTTTTATCATTTATTTCACTAGGAATGGCACCTGTAGTGGAATGTCTTGTATTATTATATTTCGCTACAATATTAGGTAGAATCGTCAACCATTTATAGGATCCTTGCATGCTGTTTCCATACTGTTTCCATAGCATAGTTTTTAGAGTACGAATTACTCGTTCTGCTATACTTGCTTTTAAATTGGAGAAGGTACTGTAATGGTTGATACCATACTTTTTCATGAGCTCTTGAAAATTCCTATTATAAAATTCAGTTCCGTTGTCGGTTTGAAGATTTTTAGGTGAAACGTTCATTTGGTCTAAGATATGCTTCATAGCTAATGTGATTTCTTTACCAGTTTTTTTCTTAATAGCCTCAGCCCACACATATTTACTGAAAGCATTAATTACAACGAGGATGTAATTGTATCCTCTATTAGTTTTCGAAAAAGGAGTAAGAATGGCTAGATCAGCCTGAATCAGATCATTAAGTCCTTTAATTACAACATGTCTTCTTCTATAATTGATTCTTGCCGGTTTATGAAGTTCATGCACAACTTGTGCTTTACTCATTTTTCACTACTGGACACTGCACTATGAATTCAATGCAAATAGAAGAAGGTGTACCTAATTTAAATAGGATTTTATCACCTTTCTTATAACTTTTACCACCAATTTCATTGAATTTCAACGATTTCTCGTTAACTAAAACTTCCCCGTCTGCAGTGTATGTCGAACATGTTCAATTTTAGCATCGTAGGGGAAAAGAAAAGTTGTACCTGCATTGTCCAACACATAATAATTCTTATTTAAGTTAGTTTTTTTTTCACCTTTCAATCTAATAATGTTTTTAACGTGATAATCAAATGAGTCACAAATATAAAATTGCGCATTTAGTTTTGGAACCGACTTGGACGACGATGATGATGATTGTAAATAGTGTTGATTAAATCTATTAAGAGGCATTGTTTGAATGATGTATGTAATATGAAAAGTATTATATTTATAATAACGTAGAGCCAGAGTTCGTCACCCACCTTGAAGAGGACATTCTATTACAAATTCAATATATGGATATTTCTCATCTCCTATGAAAATAGAAATCTTTTCACCCTTCGTTATAGATTGCTGGTTGAGAACGCTTAAATTTTGAATCTTATTTTGATAAAGTATTTTTGCTTCAATTTTCGGTGGTGGTGGTGGTGGTGATATGTTGCTATTAATATTTACAACTTTTCCACTTACTGGAAAAGTATATTCAACATTATTATTATTATTTAATACATAGTTTAATTTACTAACTTTTTTGTCTATATGTCCGCTAATATTAATAATTACTAAACTTCGAATGTCTGCAGGTTGACAAATATAAAATGGTGGTGGTTGTAGTACCTCATCATCATCATCCTTATTATTTGAACGTGTAGGAGTGAGATAATGTTGGTTAAACTTGTTTAACGGCATTATAACTACTACTATTGTGAATTCAAGTAACGTTATCTATTTTATGCTATTATACCACCTTCCCTTAGTTCTTCAACAATAGACACTATTTCATTTTGGTGAGCATTATTACCAGCTTGTTTTGAAGCTACAAGTAAGCGTAATCTATCGATCAATTCATTGAAATCGTCAAAATATTTATAATCGATGGGATTTTGGGAATATTGCATCATTGTTAAACCTTTCCCACCCCTCAGTTTTGCTGCTATTTGTCTTGTAGTCATAGTGGGAACTGAAAAGGCTCGTTCTCTTGGTGCAACAAGAGGAATTCCTAGGAAAGGTTGAATAGCGTTAGTAAATTTATTTCTTAATTTTGCAAGAATTCTCCGTTTTGGTAATTTTCTATTATTTTTTGTGTATAGGGCATTCGTTCTCTGTAAAATGTCAACATATTCCTTTGCATCATTTTAAGTGAAAATGTGTGGGTCTGTTTTGAATAACAGTTCATACAGACCTGGAGTACCCTTGTAGGTAATACCTTGTATTTTTAAATCAGGTCCGATAAAGTCAATTGGAGAATCACCAATAGAGAATTTTTCTAGCTGCAAATCATGATAGACTCCAAGAGTATTATCAAATTGTCCTTCAGTGTCAGCAATACCTTCCCTTATGTACACTCTAGGTAAGGGATTTTCAAACTGTTCGTAATATTGTTGAATACCTTGGTCGGTGGTCATTCGACCGAGCTCACGGATACTTTCATCCATAAATCTACTAATATTTTCATCACTACTGTACCCTAAAGTTTCATTTGGCTCAAACGCATCATCATCATCATCATCCTCATTTGTATTAGAACTGAAAACATCCTCTTTGGGAGGTGAATTGAAAGCAAGTGCATAATCGGAAGGCTTTGGTTGATATTTCGAACTTGATAGATTCAGGTGGGATTCTTCTTCTTTTGGTGATGATGATGATGGTTCTTGTTTAATCAATTCTTGTTTCTCGATAGTTGATATTAGTTGTTTTAGCGGTTGGGTAATGGGCTCATAGGTTTGTTCCAGTCGTGTTTGAGATTGGTTTGTGTATCGCTTCAAACTTTTATACTTTTTTCGAAGCGCCTGCCTAGCTTTGACCAGTCGTTGAGTTAGTTTACGATTCATGTTGGGTTTTAAATCGCAAACCATATTGACTTTTCTCCTTATATATGAATGTATCCATCAAATCCTTTTCTATAACGACCACCAGATGCCATTTCAGAATCTTTATCGATAGTAAGAAATCCATACTTTTCCCCCCAACAGTATGAACAAATGTCTTTAAATTTTTGGAATGACATGTCAATATGAACATGATCATCATAGATGTGTTTTAAATTGGTGAAATCTTGTTGAAAAATTATCAGGAGATTGGCATTATCTCGAATTAATTGTTTTGGAATAGCCGAATAAGCTTGACTTAAGTAAAAACAATCTGTAGATTTATGTCGACCGAAACAAAAGTAACTTTGAATGGGTTTTTGATCGCAGGAAGCCACTACATCATCAAATATAATAATTGAATTGGTTTTTATGGCATCTGGAGTAATTATATCATCAGAATTGTTAAATTCCTCATATCCAATCTCTTTCATGGGTTGAATTAAATTACGTGAATAAGCATATTTTGGTTGATGTGAACTCTTGGAATATATGTATTAATTTTCAAATCTTAAGCCATTAGGATGATCTATTAAGGATAACATAGCATTAGTTTTACCACAACCACTGGGACCGATGATTAATGCTCGTTTAGAGTCTCCACCAAATAAATATCCATGTTTACCTGCAGTACGTTGTTGTTGTTCACAACTTAAATCATAATTTTCAACAGGTAAAGCTATAAATTGTTTTGCAATCTTCATCTTATATAAATAGTTAACAACACTGAGAGTATTTATAGGGTGATCAGAGTATATGAAGAGAATTATGGTTAAACGTAAACAGTTACAATCACATCGTCGTCATCACAAAGGTGGAGATTTAGTTTCGTTAATTAATAAACTACCATTCGAACTTCATTTACCTGGTGGATACGAATATTGTGGACCAAACACAAAACTAGAACAAAGACTACAACGAAATGATAGGGGAATTAATATTTTAGATCAAGCTTGTAAGGAACACGATATAGCATACGCAAAAAATAATAATCTACAGGAAAGACATAAAGCAGATCAGGTATTGGAGGATAAAGCTTGGGAACGAGTTAAATCCAAGGACGCTACATTAGGTGAAAAAGTAGCTTCATTGTTTGTCACTGTAGTCATGAAAGGAAAACGTAAACTTGGTTTGGGTGTAGGAATTAAAAAAAGTCGTTGTCGTGGTGGTAATTTACTTCAGAAAAAACCTAAAAAACGTATAATTCAAACACCGACGACTAAAATAGGTGGATTTTTACCATTGATATTACCACTGTTAGGTGCATTAGGAGCTCTAGGAGGTGGAGCAGCTGGAATTGCAAAGGCAGTAAATGATGCAAAGTATAATAATCAACAATTAACTGAATAAAAACGACATGGTATGGCTATGGAATTGAAACAGGGGAAAGGTTTGAAAGAAAAAAAACGTCAAAAAAAGCCAAGAAGGCAACTAAGACATAAAGGAAAAGGTCTTTATCTAAAACCATACAAAGGAGAAGGAACAACAAAAAACTGAAATTGCCCCATCGTGGGCTTACCGATGAAGATCTGTGGAAATATGTTAAAATATTGAAAATACCTTTTTTTAGGGGAGTTTTCATGAGAGATAATTTACCAAAGAAAATTCATAAACATGAATGTGGTATTTTGAATATGGATACAGTTAGAGGAGACGGAACACATTGGACATCATACGTAAAATCAGACAAGGAAATTATTTACTTTGATAGTTATGGAAATTTACCTCCACCAATGAAACTGATCGAGTATTTTCATAGTAACGGTCCAGTATATATAACATACAATTATGATAGACTACAGAACAATTCGTATAGTTGTGGTCATCACTCACTTCAATTCATTCATAAATATTTCAATCGTAATATTTAAACTTCTTATAAAGTTGAAATGTCATTTTCCGTTACACTTAGTGGTGCATCATCTATTCTTAATTATAATTTCAATCCTCCCATTTACTTGGATGATAAATATGACTATGAAGTTGGTTTAGTTAATTTCAATAGTTTCAATACAATACCAAATATTGATGAAACTAATAATAGATTTATTTTTGGAGGTCCAACTATATATCATACAATAATTATACCTAAAGGTGCTTATGAACTTAATGAAATAATTCAATATATTAAACAACACATGCTTACAGTAGCATCAGATTCAACAATTGACATAGTTCCAAATCTAAACACATCTCACGTATCAATTTCTAGTAATAAGACAATTTCATTCTTAACTGATGACTCAATTGGTAAAGTATTTGGATTTGGAAAAGTTGTATTAAATCCCAATGTGACACACACCTCTACAAAACCTATAAATATTTTACAAGTTAATTCTATTGGAATAGATTGTGACATTGCTGTTGGATCATATCTTAATGGACATCCTGTTCACATTATCCATCAATTTTTTCCTACTGTTCCTAGTGGCTATAAAATAGTTGAATCTCCTCAAAATATCTTGTATTATCCTGTAAGTGTTAAAACAATTAACAACATAACAGTAAAAATTATTGATCAAAGTGGTAACGTTATAAATTTTCAAGACGAGGAGATTACTATTACTTTACATATTCGACAACAAAAATGGTCTTGAAATTCTCCCATCCATATGCTGAAAAAAACTATAAAAGATTGCTGAATAAACCGTCTACAATTAGTTTGTGCGAGAGAATAGCCGTCATAACGCCTAAAAATAAACGTTTTTTAAAATCACTCGGTTTTAAGTTATTAATATAAATGGATATATTACAAGTCACTCATGAGCCCTTCAATGACATGGCTGTGGAGGAATATGAATATCACACATACCAACCATATATTGTATATTGTATAACATATCCGGCTGACAGTTATCTTGAGATTACGGGGAAAATTTTAACTGAAACCAACACAGTACCTACAAAATTGAAATTCATTAATAATGCAATAGCTTTTTTATTCCGTGAAATTCGATATGAACTGAACGGTGTTGTAGTTGATTCAGTAAGAGATATTGGTCTTGTTTCAACAATGAAAAATTATTTATCTTATAATTCAAATGAAACAATTTTTCTAAATAATTCTGGATGGTTTCCTAAGGAAGACGTCAAGTTGTCAGACAAAAATGGAAATTTCAACGTATGTATACCCTTGAAATTATGGTCAGGATTCTTTGAAGATTTCAATAAAATAATCTTAAACATGAAACAAGAGCTAATATTGGTGAGATCTAGTGATGATAGAGACTCAGTCACACATACAGATGAATCGGAAAAACCTAAAATTGAATTAACTCACATCAGTTGGAGAATACCTCACGTGAAACCCAACATAAAACATGAATTACATCTAAACAAAATTATTCAAAGTAAGTAATTGTGCAGCAAGAGTTCGGCCTCATGGCGGAGGCGCTAACATGGTAATCTCCATAAGAAAATCGTCGAAAAAGCTAAGGTCCGAAATCTCCGAAATTGTCTCATTTTGGAGTGGGGGTAAAACTCAATCTACGCATGCGCTACGTTGATGGATAGGTGACGTCATAGGGGTAACGAATAAAATAATAGAAAAATTCTAACTACCCCCGTTCATCCCCCACGCAGCACCCCTCTTACTAAAAGTTAACCAATCATAGCAAACGACGTCTCGTTGAAAAGGCCTTAACGTCTAGTTTATTTGAAAAATAATAGAAAAATTCTTACTACCCCCGTTCACCCCCACGCAGCACCTCCAATCATAGCAAACGACGTCTCGTTTAAAAGGCCTTTACGTCTGGTTTATTTGAAAAATAATGAAAATGATGAAATTTTATCCCTCGTCTCGGAAGGCCTTAACGTATATACGACTCAATTCCAATAACCTACTGTTTGGGACCCCATAGGACCACCCAAAATTCCCTACTGTTTAGGACCCCATAGGACCACAGATCCACCCCAAATTCCCTCATGACCCATTGGACCATATCTTGTGACCCCATTGAACCACCCAAATATTGACCCAAAAATTACTGTTTAGGACCCTCAAATTTTAATACATCCTATCATCATCAGCCGGGCGCGAACCATCAACTTTTTCGTATGTCCACCCAAATATGAATCCCAAAATTACTACTGTTTAGGACCCTCAAATTTTAATACATCCTATCATCATCAGCCGGGCGCGAACCATCAACTTTTTCGTATGTCCACCCAAATATTAATCCCAAAATTACTACTGTTTAGGGCCCTCAAATTTTAATACATCCTATCATCATCAGCCGGGCGCGAACCATCAACTTTTTCGTATGTACACCCAAATATTAATCCCAAAATTACTACTGTTTAGGACCCTCAAATTTCAACACCTCATCAGCCGGGCGCGAACCATCAACCTCCGCGTCTGTAACAATTCGACTAACGCATATAGCTATTAGTACTCATAAGTGTTAGATGCAAGGAGAGGTTTAATCGATGCAGTTGAAAGTCTTATACAATAGTGCATGTAATTATTATTGAGGTCATTAGATAGTTTCTCTTGAAGGTAATTATTAAAATTTTAAAAAAATTCAATTTGTGTTTAAGCTTAGGATTTTCCTATGAAATTCATTCGTTTCTTGTTTTTTGATCTAATCATCAACCTTTAATAAACAACAGGTAAGACATTTATTTTAATTTTACTTGGAATTAAAATTAGTAATATATTATTATACCGTTTTATCAAGAACAAACAGAATTTGAAATGATTTAATCTATTATTATTTTTTAGTAAAAATGGATCTTAAAGCAATAAATTTTTCATCACTTTTAGAAAAAAACCCGAAACCAACCATAAAATTAATAGATTTTAAATTGGGTGAACCTAAGAAAATAATTTCAGGAAAATTGGTACAGAGTAAATTTGGGGAAACGGTGCTGCTGGAACTGGAAAAAGAAGTGACATTTCTTCCACAGAGGGTAACAGAAACGTATAAACCTTTTATAAAATATTTTGAAGAAGGGAAGTACTCATTAATATTTAAAGGAGCGGTGGACATTGGAAAACCGAATTCAGCGGCATCTTTTGAAATTGTTGAAATCTAATTGGTGAGTTATATTTTTATAAATAGTTATGATATCATGGGTAAATATCACAGTATTCAAAATTGATGAATCTATCAAGGTAATTAGAGCGAACTCACTCTGCTGAAAACAAATCAATAAAATTAATTAATGAACATAATATATTATTAAACAGATTTTATTTACATCAAACATGTATTTGTTTAATAGCTAAGTTACATGAATGACATCTTGATTGTGATGTAGGTGGTCCATCGATGTGAGTTTCCCAGTCTGGACGATTGTAATGTATAAAACAAGGCAGTTGGATTTGTAAATCAAAATTGTCTCGATATGCTCTTGGTAATTTATACCATGCATATAATAACTCAAGTGGTTGCGCCTTGTGAATTAAATAATCAACTGGAAACTTCCCAAGTTCTTCTTCATTAAACTGATATAATTGTCGCTTGTATAGCCAATGATCCTTCATTGGACAAATATAATTTTCTAAATGATAATGCTGTTGGATATTCATCTTTTTATTTTTAAAAAATGTATTCACTTTTGAAGTTATCAATATACTGTTTAGATTCATTGATTTTTCAACGTTTATATTTTTGATTTTGGAGTGGGGTGATACAATTTTTCCTTGAGAGCATGATGTAATTTTAGAAATAAATGAGATTTTTTTTTTCAGATATATTACGACTAGAAAATATCTTTAAATTATTCTAATAGCGATAGTAGTAGAATCATAAAATGGTTCATATGAATTTTTATCAAGATAATGACATATTTTTAGGGGAACGTCAATTATCTCTGAATACATATAAAACAAAATACGTAAAGGTTGGTTTATCACCTTATTCAAATTATGATCCATGTGTCGGGATATTTGGAACCAAAAATACTCATTTTATATTTAGTTTGCAAGAATGGAACATTTTTTTATCATGTAGAAATGATATTGATGACTTTTTATTTAGATCAACAAACAACAAGAATATGGAACCGTTAGATATGGGTAAATTTGATTTGATATTTAAACGATTATCATTCGGGAATGTGGTGAAAATTTATAGGGGTGATTCTTTTATTTATCTAAGAGCTGATACTACTTCAATGTTATGGAAAATGTTACCACTCATTGAAAATAGATTAACAAACTTGAAAAATTCACAATTTGCTAGTTCATTGAAAATTTTACAAATGGGAATAAAAGATTCCACCAATCCAGTAACTACAGCTTTGAATATAATTGAACCCATAAAACATTTAAATAACGAGACATACGCTATCGCATTAGAAATAATATATAGATATCCTAAGCTACTTGAAGAGGAAGATTTACAGCTATGAAGAATAATAGACAGCATACAAATGAAGCAAAGAAAACTATTCACTTTGATAAAACAAGAAACAAAATTCATTTATTAATAACTTGGAAATATACATATGAAGCAAAGAAAACTATTCACTTTGATAAAACAAGAAACAAAATTCATTTATTAATAACTTGGAAATATACATATCAACAAGCGAGACAAGGATCATCATGGATCATTGCCGCATGTGACCGACTACGGTTTATGCAACGAATTATTGAAATTCCTCAAATTATAGATCCAATATTGGATATAAAACATAGATGTAAGGTTTATGATAAAATGTGTAAATAAATTGTCTGTTAGTTTATATAATTTTATTGAAACATTAAAAACAATTAAACAATGCTATTTTTATTTATCCATGATTTAGAATCCATCCCAAGCCATTTTACTAATAACCGATCACCTTTTCGTTTCAAGACCCTCTCTATTAGAAACACATCAGGATATTTAACTTTTTGCAATTCCTCCCTGTAAAATCCTCCTTGTATTTCTTCGTTCTTATCATCTTCTAATATGTAAGTTGTTGGATTGGTTAGTTTCACTTTCTTTATTTTGAAAACTTCGGCAGTCCAATTTGGAGTATATCCCTTCTTAAAGACATGTCGATACTTGCTAATTCGAACAAAATCTCCTTTTTTAAAATTTGATGATCTTGGATCAATAGGAATGGCACCTGTAGTAGAATGTCTTGTATTATTATATTTCGCTACAATATTAGGTAGAATCGTCAACCATTTGTAGGATCCTTGCATGCTAAACTGTTTCCATAGCATAGTTTTTAGAGTACGAATTACTCGTTCTGCTATACTTGCTTTTAAATTGGAGAAGGTACTGTAATGGTTAATACCATACTTTTTCATGAGCTCTTGAAAATTCCTATTATAAAATTCAGTTCCGTTGTCGGTTTGAAGATTTTTAGGTGGAACGTTCATTTGGTCTAAGATATGCTTCATAGCTAATGTGATCCTGAATAGAATGAATTCTTTTCAACTATAATCATATCACATTTTCAAATATTATTTTTTTATTATGAAAACTGAAATTTAATGTTTTTTCCATTTATTTATAAAAACAATAAGTTACATATCCTTTATTGTTTTTGTTAACTTCACTTTGGGTTTAATAAATAATTTTTAAAATCTTTTATTTTCACTCCTTTATTACCTAAGTCTGTTTAACCATATACTATATAACTGATCTTCAATGACCTCGAAACGAAAAAAAAACTCGTTTCATGCTTCTTTTATTTGTTTTTTAAACAGTTACTAATCATGTTTTTTTTCTTACCTCCACTGTATATAGAAAAATAAGCCATAATTAGTTAAAATAGTTCATTTTGACTATTAAAAAAAAAAGATAAATCAAAAGTTTATTAATTTATTGATTTATCAAAGTGTAATTAATGACTGATGACCTCGAGACATTTATTTACGATACAACTTTCTCACATAAGTGCAGTTATGATATATAATTTTAATTTTACTTTATTATAAGAATTACCAATTATTACTGTTTATGACTTTTCAACATCAAGTTTCTCTTTAAAAGAGGTTCACATACATGAACAAGTTTATTTAACAGTTAATCTTGGAATTTCTCGTCTGACCTTATTGAAAGTTGTTTTATACTGATTCAAGTAAATATATATAAACTCAAAGTATTTTTCATTCTCCAGTTTATTTTATAAATTCACGCTATTAATGTTTATGATTTTATGTGAAAAAGAAGAATTTTATGTTAAGAGATTCTATAGTGGGTAAGTATTTTTATGATAATTTAGGATAGATGGTTACTTCATTTAAAAGATCGTTTTAAAATGAATTAAACTGTTACTAAACATTAAGTTATAGGTATAATTGTTTAAACTTTGAAATATTATTCATTAACTAATTATCAATTTTCATAGTGTTAGGTTAGGATCATAATTTAAAGAGCCAATTATTTGTAATAACGGTAGCTGGAACGTTAAAATAAAAATATTATGATTTAATTAAAAAATCATGAAAAACTTTTAATTTTCGCTTCAATATAAAAGCTGTTTAAATGAATTGTTGAGTGTGGTGTGATTTTCATAATTCTTATGTTTAAAAGTATTCCTATAACTATGGTAACTAAAAAAATGTTACTATCATTATGGTATCTAAGTATCTTTAAATTAATAAAAAATACAATTTTTAATTTAAATTTTATTTATTTTTAATATTTTTTAGCTTCATTTTAATGAATATTTTAACACATTTCATTTTATAAATTTTCATAAAAGTGTTCAACCGTAGACTCATTCTTCATTTTTCTTATCTTTAATGGGTTTTTAATTGAAATCCACCTTTTCTATATGAAATATTTGAAATCATGTGTTATTTAAAAAAAAATGAAGTGTAATTTTCATTTGAGTAAACCCAAATGTTATGATAGTTCTCCTGAATAAATTCTAATGCTTCATAAGGTTGAATGCGAAATAGCTACAACCATGACTACACAGAGTTGTTTAAATAATAAAGATATTTTTAACAATTTTTTTATGAAAAGTTCTATGTTAACTTAACTGAAAAGTTTTCAACATCATGTCTGTTTTTTATATGGTGATATATATCGGTTCTATTCATAAACTTTCCGCATTTCTCACAAAGTAGCTGTTTCCGATCATAATAAAATTGTCACTTTTTGAAATCTTCATAACTCAACCATGAATATATGTTAAATGGAATCCATTCTTCACTATTTTCTCTACCAATAATATAACATTTTTCACAGAGTTCATGAGTAGTGAAAGGATGTTCTTCAGAACAGCGCTTACAATTTTTCATCATGATTGTGGAATGGTTAGATGTAGAATGATTTATATGAGTCTTAACAATAAGTTTTAAATATTTCAACTAATTTTGATATGAATTATCAATTATACAACCACTCTTGTTTTTTATTGACTGTTTAACTCATGTTCAATTTAAAAACAGCCTTTTTTTCATAGTTTAAATGGTTTTCACACTCATTTTTCTCATTAGTTTTATATTACCCTTTAATATTTTTTCAAAATTAATATCTAACATAATATTTTGAGGTTATGAAAAACCGTTTAGTTTTCTGTCCGTCTAAAATAATACTTTTTACCCAACAAATCATTTTTGTTTCAGTACTTTAAAGCGTACACAATTGTTTCCAGCTGCTAGTTTTAAAAAAATTTTATTCTTAATTAAGTTTTCATTTACATATTTGAGGTTATGAGAAACCGTTTAGTTTTCCGTCCGTCTAAAAGTATATTTTATACCTAACAAATCATTTTTTTTTTCATTCTGTTCCAGAACATTGAGAAGCATTCAGAATTGTCCTCAGCTCCTATTGATTTAAAAAGATTTTCATCAATTTTCAAGTAAGTTATCAATCACTTCGCATAATATTCAAGGTTATATATTTGGAAAAAATAATTAGCCGTTCAGTTTTTATGCATCTAAAAAAGTACTTTTTACCTATTAATAATTATTTTTTTCATTCCGTTTCAGAACTTTGAAGCGTTCAGAATTATCCTCAGCTCCTATTAATTAGGATTTCTATTAATTTTTAAGTGAGTTATTAATTATAACCATTTTTATCTAACATAATATTTGAGGTTATGTTTTATGTTTGTTATACCTTTTAATGATTATTTTTTTTCATTCTTTTTAGGAACTTTAAGGATCATCAGACAGCTCTTCCTATTTGTTTGAAAAAAATAATTTAAAAGTAAGTTATCAATTATTTTCATTTTTCTCAAACATAATATTTGAGGTATTCAAAAATAATTAAACGTTTTAAAAGTATTCTTTATACATAACAAAATTAATTTTTTTATTCACCATTCATTTTTTTACAGAATGGCTCAATTCACTGATTTAGTGAAATACATTGCTGCGTTGTTAGGATTGGTGGCCCCAAATAATGATGGAAAGATACGTAAGGGACTCGTTGAATGTCAAAAGGGGATTAAAAGAGTTCTGAATGCAATGAGGACTGCAAAGACGATAGGAGAAAAACAGCATTTGGAGGCCTGCTTGAGAAATATTAGAACAATGAGACATCAGTTTAAAGCGGCTCAGAAGAAGGGGGCAGGGCTTTCCCCGAGAAAAGCGTCTCCTTCAGATAGAGTGAGATGGGAAGATAGCGAGTCTACGTTCAACTCGCGAATGAAAACGGGGGTAATTTCAAACTTGAAACATAAAGACCCAAAATTATTTCTCATTGACGCTAAATCTACATTTAAAAATAAGATTCAGGAAGCTCTCAAGCAGGATGCTGCAGTTAAGGTTAATGCCATATTTTGCGGAGAGTTCACAGTAGTGAAGGGAGATAGTGTACAGACTGAGTACAAGTACTTTACTACATCGAACTCACCAATTCATAGAGACACCAACTTAGACGAGTGGTTTAATATAAAGGTAATAGATCCCATTATGAATGAGTTAGAAGAGTTCCAGGAACGTGACTCAGGCTGGGCTCTTAAGAAAGTTATAAATTTAGGGCTTAACATTAACAAGTACACCCCGCAGCTTGGTTCCTCATATATTGAGTTGCCGGAGCAGATCAAGCGCAAGCAGGCCTGCGTCAATGTGAGGAACAATGATGATTCCTGTTTTGCCTGGGCTGTTGTGAGTGCCCTATACCCTTCTGGTAATAAAAATTCTGATCGAATATCATCATACCCTCACTACTCATCAGTGTTAAAACTAAAAGGGATACAGTGGCCTATGACAATGAAGCAGATCCCCAACTTTGAGAAACAGAATGATGTGTCAGTTAATGTATATATCTTAGAAAGGAAAAAAAAGTCTTTTGAAACTTTACCAACGTATTTAACAAGAGATAAAAAGGAAAAACATGTTAATTTGTTAATGGTGCAGGATAAATATTATGTGGATGGAGAGGATGAGGGAGATGCGGCAGTAATGTATCACTTTGTATGGATAAAAAGCATGTCGAGACTTTTATCTAAACAACTAAGCAAAGAGCATGGACAAAAATTCTTCTGCGACCGCTGCCTTCACTACTTCAGATCAAAGGATAAGATGGAAAAGCATATTGAGGACTGTATCAAAATGAATGAGACTGCTATTAAGATGCCTGAGCCAGGGAAGAACATTTTAAAATTTAAAAATTTCAAAAATAAAGAAAAAGCACCCTTTATTGTCTATGCAGACTTGGAATCTATGCTTAAACCGTTGAATGATCCTAAGAAGCCGCAACACCACGTTCCAGCTGCTGTTGGTTATTATCTCAAATGCAGCTATGATGATACTCTATCTTTCTATCGATCCTATCGAGGGCAGGACTGTATGACTTGGTTTGCAGATGAGATGGGCAGTCTTGCTGAGGATATGGCTTCTGTGTTTTGGTGTCCGTACAATATAGATATGACCTGGTTGCAGGAAGTTGAGCACCGAAGAGCTACACACTGCCACATATGTAAACAGGTATTTACCGATGAAGATAAAAAGGTTCGTGATCACAACCATTTAATCCCCACCAACAACTATCGTGGAGCAGCTCATGAATCATGTAATATCAACTATAAGGATAGTCATGTGGTGCCGGTGGTATTTCATAATTTGTCAGGTTTTGACGCCCACTTTTTAATCTTTGACATTGCCACCCGGATTAGTGGAACGATAGACTTGCTTCCTTTAACAAAGGAGAAGTATATTTCATTCACTAAACACATCGATGATTATCCAGTTCAATTTAGGTTCATCGATTCCTTCAGATTTATGGCATCTAGTCTTGATAAATTATCTTCTTATCTAACCGAATTTCCAAATTTAAGATCTCAGTTCTCAGAGTTACCTGAAGATCATTTTAATATGTTGACGAAAAAGGGTGTAATGCCCTATGATTATATCGACTCTTTCGAACGATTCAATGAAATATCACTACCTACACAGGATAAATTTTTCAATAAACTAGAAAATAAGCCTTGCCCCCGCCGTCTATACCATCGTGCTCACCAAGTATGGACTACCTTCAACTGTAATTCATTAAGTGATTACGTAGACCTGTATATGAAGACAGATATTCTCCTTCTTGCGGATGTATTTGAGATGTTTCGCAGTAGCACCCTTAAATCACATGGTCTCGATCCTGCCCACTATTTTACATTACCTGGTTACACTTGGGACGCTATGTTGAAACATACCGGTATTGAATTGGAGCTTTTAACGGAACTGGATATGTTTCTTTTCGTTGAACGTGGTATTCGCGGCGGTCTTAGTCAAGTTTGCAGTAAGAGAAGAGCTAAAAGTAACAACCATTATGTAAACAACTATGATCCATCAAAGCCAACGACATTTTTGATGTATTTTGACATAAATAATCAGGTTTGTTACTCCTCCTCCTCCTCTGATAATAAGTCATAAATTTATTATGTTTTTTTGTTTTAGTATGGTTGGGCAATGTCACAATATCTTCCCTATGGTGGTTTTGAATGGTGTGATACTAACATTGACGTCACTACAGTACCTGATGATGCAGATGATGGGTATATGTTAGAAGTAGACTTGGAATATCCTCAACACTTACATGATCGTCATAAAGATATTCCATTCTGTTCTCTTCACATCAATCCTAAGACAATGAGACCCCCGAAGGATGCAAAAGAGTTGACTAAGTTAATGGCTACACTCTATGATAAAAATAAGTATGTTATCCATTACCGAACGCTGAAGCAGGCGCTTGCGCACGGGTTGGTGTTGAAAACAATCCATAGAGTTCTTAAATTTAAGCAGACACCGTGGTTGAAGTCTTATATAGATCTAAACACAGAGTTAAGAACAAAGGCTACGAATGAATTTGAAAAAAATTTATTCAAATTAATGAACAATGCGGTGTTTGGTGAGTTCTGAAATATAACATAGATAAAAAAAATACTAATGTATTTTTTTTGTTACAGGTAAAACGATGGAAAACGTGAGAAAGAGGGTGAATATTCGTTTGTTGACTGAGTGGAACGGAAGGTATGGCGCGGAGGCCTACATTGCCAAGCCAGAGTTTAAGAATAGCACAATTTTTAGTGAAAAGCCTGATCTAGTTGCAGTAGAATTGCGAAAACTTCAGATTTGGTTGAACAAGCCTATATATGTAGGACAGACAATCTTAGATCTTGCTAAAACTACAATTTATGATTTTCACTATGGATATATGATTGATGCTTTTCCCAGCTGCTCAGTCCTGTATACGGACACTGACTCTCTGATTTATGAGCTTCATCAAGACCCATATGAAATTATAAAGCGTGACTGTCATCAGCGCTTTGATACAAGCGACTATGCTCATGAAAATATATATGACATTCCTTTGGTTAATAAGAAAGTCTTGGGAATGATGAAGGATGAAAATAACGGTGTCCCAATGACTGAGTACGTGAGCCTTCGTTCGAAACTCTACTCAACCAGAATATTAGTAACTGATGATAATATTAGTAAGAAAAGGAAAAGGTTAATTCATGAAGGGTATGATGAAGATGAAATAGATTCTGAACTTAAGAACCTGGGTGTAACAAAAAAAGCCAAGGGAGTAAAGTCATCTGTTGTAAAAACTATAATAACGCACGAAGATTACGAAGAATGTCTCAATACCTGGAAACAAAAAACTGTCGTTCAAAATCTAATTCGATCTGAAAAACATCAGGTGTACTCCACTATCCAACATAAGGTTGCCCTCAGCCCAGAGGATGATAAACGTTACCTAATTTCTGGGTCGGATGAAACGTTACCATGGGGACATTATTCCATTTCACCTACGGAGGATGAAACGTTACCATGGGAACAACATTCCATTCCATCAACTTCATCTGGATGAGCCAGCAGATATTTTTTAATCTTTTTTTTTGTTAACTAAATAATATAATTTTACTATAATAGGGTTAGTAAAGTAAATTTAAAGGATTGGTTAGGTGATTAGTAATCAAAAGAGCCATTGAAAGGACTTATGAAAGAGGAAAAAAACCAAACGAATCAATAAACCGTTTCTATTAGCTTAAAGACTAGTGTTGTTTGGAAAAAAGAGCCAAAAAAAATAAGACATAATCACTTCTAAGTGGTTTAGTAGGCCTATAGGGGATGTATTTGCCACTTTAAATATTAAATACAACGCGCCATGGTTCTATCTCCTTATATCAATTATATATAAGATGGTGTGGAAATGAACCGAATTATTTCAACTATTTGTTTTTCAACTAATATATGAAAATGTTTTTTTTTTAGATTGCGGATTACCATGAAAAGATAACGCGCTGATATCATACCCTCTAAGCAGTGTTCATAATCAAGGAAATTCACATGAAGATTGAAATTTTGAAAAATCCCATTGAAAATATTTTCATTCGGCATATAATCAATGTGTCATTGGTCAGGCTTGTTTCCTTTAGATAATGTATTATATTCCTATAGGGTGGTTATAGAAGAAGACATCAACCATTATTATATTTAAAAAATATTGTTGTTTTTTTAAATACCCTACAACAATAGTGGAATCACGTTTAGCTTTAATGAAAGAATCATAATATACTTAACGGATAAAAAAAACAATACTACGTTTTAAACATTATACATATTATATTCATCAAGTTTTCCATGAAGATATTTGTTTTACAATCTTTAAGACAAATAGAGATGCTAATATTATTCATGACTATAAAAACTAGATGAATGATATATTAATAAACTATCTAATGACCTCAATAATAATTGCATACGTAAGACTTTCAATTACATCGATTAACTCTGATAGATTTAACAGGATGGATATAGTAAAATATTATGCACTTTTGAAAATATAATAAAATATAATACATTTGTTTAAAAAAAAAAAAATGGTGATTCACCACTGAGTGTAGAAGAAGGGCACTAACCATTATTATATTTTGTATTTGTCATATAAAGATTTATTTAAAAAATATTATGAAATTGGTTTTTATTAAAACACCTTGTCTATAATAATAACACGTGTTTTCATGCACTATTGCGTAGGACTCTCAACTACATTAGTAAAAATTATCTAATGACCTTCAAATGCATCGATTAACTCTGAAAGATTTAACAGGATGGTTAAAGCAAAATATTATACACTTTGAAAATAAAAAACATTTAGTCTAATCAAAATATAATGATTCATCACTGAGTGTAGAATAAAGGAACTAACCATTAATATATTTTTCATTTGATATAATAAGATTTATTAAAAAAAATATTATGAAATTGGTTTTTATTTAAACACCTTGTTTAAAACAATAACACGTGTTTTCATGCACTATTGCGTAGGACTCTCAACTACATTAGTAAAAATTATCTAATGACCTTCAAATGCATCGATTAACTCTGAAAGATTTAACAGGATGGTTAAAGCAAAATATTATACACTTTGAAAATAAAATACATTTTATTATACCAAAATATAATGATTCATCACTGAGTGTAGAATAAAGGAACTAACCATTAATATATTTTTCATTTGATATAATAAGATTTATTAAAAAAAATATTATGAAATTGGTTTTTATTTAAACACCTTGTTTAAAACAATAACACGTGTTTTCATGCACTATTGCGTAGGACTCTCAACTGCATTAGTATAAATTATCTAATGACTTTCAAATGCATCGATTAACTCTGAAAGATTTAACAGGATGGTTAAAGCAAAATATCATACATTTTGAAAATAAAATACATTTTATTATACCAAAATATAATGATTCATCACTGAGTGTAGAATAAAGGAACTAACCATTATTATATTTTTTATTTGATATAATAAGATTTATTTAAAAAAAAATATTATGAAATTGGTTTTTATTTAAACACCTTGTTTAAAACCTCTCCTTACATCTAACACTTATGAGTACTAATAGCTATATGCGTTAGACGAATTGTTACAGACGCGAAGGTTGATGGTTCGCTTTAATGAGGTATTGAAATTTAAGGGTCCTAAACAGAAATTTTAGGATCAATATTTGGGTGGACATACGAAAAAGTTGATGGTTCGCGCTGATGAGGTATTGTAATTTGAGGGTAATTTTAGGATCAATATTTGGGTGGTCCTATGTGTCCTCAATAATAATTGTATACATAATACGTATGACTTTCAACTGCATCGATTAAACCTCTCCTTGCATCTAACACTTATGAGTACTAATAGCTATATGCGTTAGTCGAATTGTTACAGACGCGGAGGTTGATGGTTCGCGCCCGGCTGATGAGGTGTTGAAATTTGAGGGTCCTAAACAGTAGTAATTTTGGGATTAATATTTGGGTGTACATACGAAAAAGTTGATGGTTCGCGCCCGGCTGATGATGATAGGATGTATTAAAATTTGAGGGCCCTAAACAGTAGTAATTTTGGGATTAATATTTGGGTGGACATACGAAAAAGTTGATGGTTCGCGCCCGGCTGATGATGATAGGATGTATTAAAATTTGAGGGTCCTAAACAGTAGTAATTTTGGGATTCATATTTGGGTGGACATACGAAAAAGTTGATGGTTCGCGCCCGGCTGATGATGATAGGATGTATTAAAATTTGAGGGTCCTAAACAGTAATTTTTGGGTCAATATTTGGGTGGTTCAATGGGGTCACAAGATATGGTCCAATGGGTCATGAGGGAATTTGGGGTGGATCTGTGGTCCTATGGGGTCCTAAACAGTAGGGAATTTTGGGTGGTCCTATGGGGTCCCAAACAGTTGGTTATTGGAATTGAGTCGTATATACGTTAAGGCCTTCCGAGACGAGGGATAAAATTTCATCATTTTCATTATTTTTCAAATAAACCAGACGTAAAGGCCTTTTAAACGAGACGTCGTTTGCTATGATTGGAGGTGCTGCGTGGGGGTGAACGGGGGTAGTAAGAATTTTTCTATTATTTTTCAAATAAACTAGACGTTAAGGCCTTTTCAACGAGACGTCGTTTGCTATGATTGGTTAACTTTTAGTAAGAGGGGTGCTGCGTGGGGGATGAACGGGGGTAGTTAGAATTTTTCTATTATTTTATTCGTTACCCCTATGACGTCACCTATCCATCAACGTAGCGCATGCGTAGATTGAGTTTTACCCCCACTCCAAAATGAGACAATTTCGGAGATTTCGGACCTTAGCTTTTTCGACGATTTTCTTATGGAGATTACCATGTTAGCGCCTCCGCCATGAGGCCGAACTCTTGCTGCACAATTACTAAAGTAACATGGAACTACCAATCAAATTCAGATCTTGGCAATTGATTGAGTATCCCAGCTTACCGAAAACGTCTCGCCACACTTGGGCTGTAAAAACTAGTACAAAAGTAGAGACACCTAGACACATTGTAATTGGATTCCAAAATAATGCTAGGGGTCACATAAAAGAAAATATGAGTCAATTTAAACATCTGAATTTGAAGAATATTAAGGTATTTCTCAATTCTGAGAAGTATCCATACAATGATTTACTTTTAGATTTTACAAACAATAGTTTTGCTACGTTATATAAAATGTTTGCTGATTTTCAAACTTCTTATTATAGCCGTTTGAACAGTGAACCTATTTTCACACCTGACGAATTTAGAGATACAGCTCCCTTAATTCATATAGATTGCTCAAGGCAGAAGGAACTAATACAGTCTGGATCTGTAGTTCTTCGTATAGAATTTGAGTTAAATGCTCCCATTACGAGTGATATTTCTGCATATTGTTTAATCTTCCATGAAAAACAATTTTCCTATAATCCATTAACTAAAATTGTTAAGCAATACTGATGTGGAAAAAACATAGTGCGCATGATTGACATGCAATATAAAAGAAGGGGTTACTACATATTCTTCATTAAATATGAATACCCGTGAGTATCAATTGCTCTAAGTCAGTTTCTTTTCAAATTAACACGTCTCAAACGTGACATAAAATATTATGAACAATATAAAGGTGCGGTAACTAAATTGCAACAATTACAAATATGAAAGTCGTTTTAGATGTTCAAGGTTTTAAGATTGAAAATAATAAGTTCATCGTTAAAGAATTTGCAGCTTATGATGGTCATCAGGTATGTCACTATATTTTCAAATCACCATTTCCTTTACATATGTTACCTCCAGACTTACATAGACAAGCAACTTGGTTAATGAAAAATCATCATGGAATCGATTGGAATATTGGTTATACACATTTACACAAATTCAAAAATATCGTAAAAGACATTACTGAAAATGCTGACATGGTTTTCGTGAAAGGAAAAGGAAAAACCAATTTCATTCAAAAATATTCCACCGCACCTGTATATGAATTAGATGAAAATCCACCATTAGCAGCCTCGACACCAAAATGTTTTTATCATAAGATTAATCCATCTATTTGCGCATTAAAAAATGCTTATACATTATATGAACATTTTATAATGGATGAAAAATAAAAGAATATTATTTAATTAACTTGTGTTTTATTTACTACAAACTGATGAGTAAACCTTATTTTGTAAGTAAAGGAGCAACAAGAGTTCGGGACCATTTTCGAGTTTTTAACCTAAGGTTCGTTCTGGCAAAATTGGCTTCTAAGGTGGGTTCACACCGGCGGACTGCAACCGGACGGCAACTAATCTAATTACCCCCATTTATTCCCCACGCATCATCCCTCTAACTACCCCCGTTCATCCCCCACGCATCATCCCTCTAACTACCCCCGTTAATCCCCCACGTATCATCCCTCTGACTACCCCCGTTCATCACCCACGTATCATCCCTCTTACTAAAAGTTAACTTATCCAATCAATTTCAATACGTCCACTCTCCTGAAAAATCATAAAAACTTTCGCCGGGCGCGAACCAACAACCCTCGCGTCTGTAACAATTCGTCTAACGCATATGGCTATTCGCACTCATAAGTGTTAAATGCAAGGTGAGGTTTAAAAAAAAGAGCTTAATTCTACCATCATTGTGAAATATCGTTGAAGTAAATAGGCTATGGGGATTCGGCCGCATGGCGGAGGCGCTAACATGGGAATCTCCATAAGAAAATCGTCAAAAAAGCCAAGGTTCAAATTAGCGAAATTTACGCTAAAAGTGGTGGGGGTATCATATACATGGCAGATAAAAAGTAACATGCCTGCTCGAAAGGTCTTAACGTCTAGTGTATTTGAAAAATAATAGAAAAATTCTACCCCCGTTCATCCCCCATCATCCCTCTTACTAAAAATTAACCAATCATAGCAAACGATGTATCGTTCGAAAGGTCTTAACGTCTAGTGAATATGAAAAATAAAAGAAAAATTCTACCCCCCGTTCATCCCCCACGCAGCATCCCTTTTACTAAAAGTTAACTAATCATAGACGTCTCGTTGGAAAGGCCATAACGTCTAGTGTATATGAAAAATAATAGAAAAATTCTACCCCCGTTCATCCCCCATCATCCCTCTTACTAAGAGTTAATCAATCAAACGACATCTCGTTGGAGAGGCCTCAACGTCTATTATGTACAGGGTGAGAAACAAATCTTAACACCTTAACGACTTTTATATACAGGGCGGATAAAAAGTAACAGGCATGCAAGGCCTTAACGTGCACCTGCTCGGAAGATCCTAAAGGCATAAACGTCTATTATATACAGGGTGAGTAACATGCTAGTTCGAAGGACCTTACGGAAATCATATACAAGGTCAAACGCATCTTAGGTTTAACATGAGTAGCGGAAAAACGTCACGCTGTCACGTCAAACGTTACGTTTTCACGTCAAACGTCACGTCAAACGTCACGCTGTCACGTCAAACGTCAAGCTGTCACGTCAAACGTCACGCTGTCACGTCAAACGTCACGTTTTCACGTCAAACGTCACGTCAAACGTCACGCTGTCACGTTCCCACGTCAAACGTCACGTCAAACGTCACGCTGTCACGTCAAACGTCATGCTGTCACGTCAAACGTCACGTTTTCACGTCAAACGTCACGTTGTCACGTCAAACGTCACGCTGTCACGTCAAACGTCACGCTGTCACGTCAAACGTCACGCTGTCACGTCAAACGTCACGTTTTCACGTCAAACGTCACGCTGTCACGTCAAACGTCGCGCTGTCACATCAAACGTCACGCTGTCACGTCAAACGGCATGCTGTCACGTCAAACGTCATCTGTCACGTCAAACGTCATCCGTCACGTCAAACGTCACATCGTCACGTCAAACGTCACGCTGTCACGTCAAACGTCACGTTGTCACGTCAAACGTCACGCTATCACGTTAAACGTCACGTTGTCACGTCACGTCGTCACATCAAACGGCATGCTGTCACGTCAAACGTCATGCTGTCACGTCAAACGTCACATCGTCACGTCAAACGTCACGCTGTCACGTCAAACGTCGCGCTGTCACGTCGTTACGTCAAACGTCACGTTGTCACGTCAAACGTCACGCTACCACGTCAAACGTCATGTCGCCACGTCAAACGTCACGTTGTCACGTCAAACGTCACGCTGTCACGTCAAACGTCATGCTGTCACGTCGTCACGCTGTCACGTCAAACGTCACGTTGTCAAGTCAAACGTCACGCTGTCACGTCACCTTGTCACGTCAAGCGTCAATCAAACGTCACGTTAAACGTAAAACGTCACGTCAAGCGTCAATCAAACGTCATGTTATCATGTCAAACGTCACGTTGTCATGTACGTGTATTATATATATATATATATATATATATATTTATAGGATGGATAAAAAGTAACATGTATGAAAGGCCTTAACGTGTATTATATACAAGGGTGAGTATTGAGAGTGTGAGTCGGCCAGAAGCTCGAAGAATCAACAAAGACCAGAAGGTCTTCTATCACCTGTTACCTTCATATCTCCAAAAATCAATAATGGTCAGAAGTGTTGTCGACTGACAGTACGCTATGAAGTATTTACAACGTTTCGGGTACACAAATGAAAATGATTTGACTTGAGGTTTATAGGTGATTCCAGCGGTCAGTGGAGATAGTAATTAGATAATAAAATCAAAGTCTCACCAGTGCCATGCTGGATGTACAGAATTGTAAGAAAAAACGGCGGTACTGTCATGACCGTTGTGACAATCTGATACAATATTCAAGGTCCAGCGGTCAGTGGAGATGATAATTACATAATTAGATAATAAAATCGAAGTCTTGCCAGTGCATACGTACCGGATGGAATTGGAAGAAAAAACAGCGGCACGACCATGGCCGTTGTGGTAATCTGATACAATATTCAAGGTGAAAATTCTAGCGTAAATGTAAAAACGTCTGAACACGTTGAATACTGGATGTCAATTAGGATATTTTATTTGAATATTTTGTAAGCGTAGCGATATCATTACGAAAAACCAATCATACAGACTATAAGATATTATATTAAGTAAATATTTTAGCTACAGTTTCATGAATATTTTCACGCACTTTCGATAGATGTTTCGGAGCTTTAGCGAAGTATTCAATCGTAGACTCGTTCACCATAAATTTTTCATAAATACCAACCATGACTATATCTTCGAGGGTTTTGCACCCAAATTCATCTTTTCTATGAGTAACTTCTAGATTATGGGGTATGTGGTGTTGCGTAACAGCTAGGGTGGGGTCATAGATTATATCATCGTGTTCTATCCAGAAATGTGGTGTAATTTTCACACCATTCGAATAGACCTTTGTACCCAGACATAGTTTGGTTGCTATTCCATATTTTGCAGCCACTTCGTGGAAAATTAAACTTCCCGCTAAACACACACCGCAATAGCCTGCTTGAATAAACTCCTGCTCGATACAACATTTAATGAGTTTGAGTTTGACGTACTCACACATGGAATCCATGTCTGCTCACGTCAAGTGATAAATGATGAATGATGAACTGTTCAGACATGTTAATGCCTTCACCAGCCAAACGATGCATAATTCTCCTATTTCGAAGTATGTCACAACTGGATATTCAATCAGGTACTATTAATGCACGCTGTATATGTTAAAAGAATGTTTCAACTTAGTGTCTTTGCCTCATTTTGATACATCCTGTATATGTTTGAAAAGAATGTTTAGTATAGTTAACGTTTATCAACGAATCTTAATGAAGTTAAAAGAATGTTTCAACTACTTGGTGTTTTTTGATACATCCTGTATATGGAAAGAATTTTTATTATTTATCGAAAAGAGGAAAAAAAACCACCACAATACAGGAAACTTGCAGTTTTATTATAAGATTTTCAGACTACATTTATTGAAATTGCAGGAAATCACAATCCTTAGATAAGACGTTGAGATGATATAGATATTAAGAATTTATATTTTATTTAAAATAAAAAAGGTTTTATAGTGCAATGCTAACTATATTTATAAGTTGATCGACCCGAGTAGCAGGTCATGTGGCTCAGGTTCACATCAGGAAATTACAATAAAATATTATTTTGTAATATGTATTTGTCAACACGTCTATGTTGAATATCGAAAAATGGATAATGCTGTGTAACAGCATGTGCCGATTAGCAAACAGGAAATACGTTTTTGCTAATTCTTGATATTCAAAAACACAAACCCTGTAAATGCAGGAAATCTCTTATCGTGCGGTTAGTTTGGAAAAGCATATTTTCTTGCATTATCACTCTAAGAATCTGTCGGAGGGGAACCAATCATATTTTTTTTTTGTTTTATTCATTTAGGCGCGTTATATATTAATTTGTTAAGTTCAGAGAGCTCAGTCGCAGTTAATAGACGTCAGTCAATAGTTTGTGTGTGTGGTACCTTAAAATATTAAAAAGTAAGTTTATTTTTGAATTTCATTTCTTTTATTATTTTTTTCCACATTGATGCATTATTTCTTGTATCTCAAAAATATCTCAATTTTATTTTTCAATAGAAATTGCATTTTGCGCTAGTTAATTATTACGATGGGAGGTCAATCTAAAAATTATCATTTATATTGATGAAAATTCCCTATGGAAAATTTGAACTCAAAATTTATTCTCACACAACCAGATATACTTGATGATTATTCACCCAAAGAAGTTGACTCTATAATTCAGATTTTTCAAAGTATTTTTGGTAATTTGATTGCAGTCAATGTCCGTAAATAGTATGTAACAAATTTTCCTAGTTTGCAAATACTCAAGGAAGTTGATTTATTCGTACACAAAAATTCTCGAATGAACACATTGTTTCAAAGCAATCATGTGAGAATATATGTATTTTATAATAATGATAATCATATTGAATATAACCAAAACATCAATAGAGGACAGGAGCATTTCAGTTCATTAGCAGTCATATATTTTTTTTAAAACACTACCCACTGCAAATATAATGAGTTTACTAAAAACTTCTTGCAGCTGGACCATTTAATTGAAACATCTTTGATATTCAATACCCCAATAGAAACCTTTTAAATCATCTGAAAATTTAATAAAAATTATTTCTTATTATCAATATTTTAAAAATAGACAATTAGCTTATCTGTCACATAACACTTCCTTTAGTTACAACAGATAAGAAGTTTTAACCACAAGTATAATTTTACATAAAACTACATAAACATGATAAGACGTATGGTCAGTGGTTCTCAAACGGTTATTGTCTTTTTAATACATATGGAACAATGAAACATAAATTTATTGAGGATTGTGACTGAAAAAGGTTGTGAACCACTGCTCTGCCATGAAGGATATTTGCACACATACACACATAAGTCCACATAACAAGTTTATTCAACAGTTCATCTGACCTTATTGAAAGTTGTTATAATACTGAATAAAGTGTATATTTTTCCCTTCTCCGGTTTTTCTTACATTTACGCTATTAACGTTTAAGATTTTAAGTGTAAACCAAGGTTAAGAGATTCTATAGTGAGTAAGTACTTTTTTAATTCCAATCCTGTAGAATAAACCGATTTTTTCATTTTTTGATTTTTATAGAGTGGAAAAATAATTGGAGAGAAAACATTGTTAATAAAACGAGGATGTTTTTAGCGAACCAAATCCGTGAAAAGACTCATACTAAAAAGATGAGAATAACTAGTGATTTATAGTACAACATAACCTCAAACTTACTTTCAAATTTCTATATAAATATGAAGAGCTTTCGAATAAATAGGAACAGAGGACACAATTGAATGCTTCAATGTTCTGAAACAGAATCAAAAAAATTATTATTCATAGCTAAAAGATATAATTTTAGTCGGACGGAAAACTGTATGATTGATCAATGTCTTCGAATAACCTCAAATATCATGTTATGGAAAATTGGTGATAACTAATGATTTATAGTACAACATAACCTCAAACTTACTTTTAAATTGATAAAAATCTTCCCAAATCAATAGGAGCTGAAGACAATTCTGATTGCTTTTTAAACTTCTATAATAGAATGGAAAAAAATGATTTGTTAGATATAAAATATTATACTTTTAGACGGACTGAAAACAAAAACGGTTGATTATTTTTTGTATATATAACCTCAAATATTATGTTAGAGAAAAATGGTTATAATTAATAACTTTAAAATTAATAGAAATCCAAATTAATATGTGCTGAGGATAATTCTGAACGCTTCAAAGTTCTGAAATGGAATGAAAAAAATAATTATTAATAAGTGAAAAGTACTCTTTTAGATGGATAAAAAATTGAATGGTTAATTATTTTTTCAAATATATAACCTTAAATATTATGCTTGAAAATGAAAGTGATTGATAACTTACTTAAAAATTGATAAAAATCTAAATCAATAGGAGCTGAGAACAATTCTGAATGCTTTCCAAAGTTCTACAATAGAATGGGAAAAAATGATTTGTTAGACATAAAATATACTTTTAGACGGACGGAAAACTAAACGGTTGATTATTTTTTGAATACATAACCTCAAATATGTTTGAGAAAAATGGTAATAATTGAGAACTAACTTAAAAAATTATAAAAATCTAAATAGGAGCTGAGGACAATTCTGAATGCTTTTCAAAGTTCTGAAACAGAATGCAAAAAATTATTATTCATAGCTAAAATATATACTTAGATGGATGGAAAGCTATTTTTTAATTACATAACCTTAAATATCATGTTTGACAAAAATGGAGATAATTGATGACTTACTTTTAAATTAATAAAAAAATATTATGAAGAGGAATGCTTCAAAGTTCTGAAGTGAATAATTATTATTAAGCATAACGCTTTTTAGTCAGATGGAGTAATTGATTACTTTTAGTTTTAAAAATTAAGCTTTCAATCAATTTTCAAAAATATTGGAGGTTAATATAAAACTAGTGTGAAATATGAGTGTAAAAACCATTTAAACCACTATCAATAATGCTGTTTTTCAGCTAAAATTGAATATGAGTCAGAGTAGTCAATCAGTAAAAATCAGTATAATCAATAACTTACTTTGAAATCAATAAAAATCCAAATAGGAGCTGAGGACAATTCTGAACGCTTCAAAGTTCTAAAACAAAATGAAAAAAATAATTATTAATAAGTAAAAAGTATTCTTTTACATGGATAAGAAACTGGACGGCTAATTTATTTTTTCAAATAAATAACCTCAAACATTATGTTTAAAAAATGGAAATAATTGATAACTTACTTAAAAATTGATAAAAATCCAAATCAATAGGAGCTGAAGACAATTCTGATTGCTTTTAAAAGTTCTACAATAGAATGAAAAAAATAATTATTAATAGGTAAAAAGTACTCTTTTACATGGATAAGAAACTAAACGGCTAATTATTTTTTCAAATAAATAACCTCAAATATTATGTTTAAAGAATGGAAATAATTGATAACTTACTTAAAAAAATTGATAAAAATCCAAATTAATAGGAGCTGAAGCCAATTATGAATGCTTTCCAAAGTTCTACAATAGAATGAAAAAAAATAATTATTCATAGATATAAAATATACTTTTAGACGCACTGAAAACAAAACAGTTGATTATTTTTTGAATACATAACCTCAAATATCATGTTTAAAAAAATGGAGATAATTGAAAACTGACTTGAAAAATAATAAAAATCTAAATAGGGGCTGAGGATAATTCTGATTGCTTTTCAAAGTTCTGAAACAGAATGCTAGAAAATGATTTATCAAGTATTTTATGAAAGATCCAAGATACTTTAAATATTCTGTATTTATTTATTGCTAGTGGTAGTAGTGTGAAATAGAGAGAGGATAATATACTGGGAAAAAGTAGGGAACAGTACAACTATCCTATACAAATATTTAGAAAATAAATAAATACAGAAATAAATAAGGATCTAATTGAAAAATAACCAATATTTTTAATAATTCAAAGATACCTAGATACCATAATGATAGTAACATCTTCTTAGTTAGCATAGTTATAGGTATACCTTATATATTTTTTTTACTTTTAAACATAAGAATTATGAAAATCACAACACTCTCAACAAGTCGATTGAACAGCTTTACTATTGAGGTGGAAATTAAAAGTTTTTTCATGATTTTTTATATAATTAAACCATAATATTTTCATTTCAACTTTCCAGCTACCGTTAGAATAATTAGCTTTTTAGATTAAGGTCCCTACCCACGGTCCCTACCTATCAGTTTAAAGTTTAGACTTATAAATTCATGTATTGTAACAGTTTAATTGATATTGAAGAGGTTTTAAAACGATCTTTTAAATACAGACAAAATGAATTTTTAGAATACTATTAATATCTGAAATATGCCTTAATCAGAATCTAATTAAGTGAAAAATTAAAATATATAAGGAACTAACATGGAACTAGATAACAATTTATTTTTTTAAATCGAATAATATTTACCTTTTACAGAGAAAATATTTTCAAAAACCTGACCTGCTTAATTTAAAGAAGTTATCAAATTAATCAAAACTTTATCATAAAAACATCCTCGTTTTATTAACAATGTTTTCTCTCCAATTATTTTTCCACTCTATAAAAATCAAAAAATGAAAAAATCGGTTTATTCTACAGGATTGGAATTAAAAAAGTACTTACTCACTATAGAATCTCTTAACCTTGGTTTACACTTAAAATCTTAAACGTTAATAGCGTAAATGTAAGAAAAACCGGAGAAGGGAAAAATATACACTTTATTCAGTATTATAACAACTTTCAATAAGGTCAGATGAACTGTTGAA
Organism: Galerucella nymphaeae; assembly: GCA_963978555.1. NCBI lineage: Eukaryota > Metazoa > Arthropoda > Insecta > Coleoptera > Chrysomelidae > Galerucella > Galerucella nymphaeae. Next base: position 21,564,087 of record OZ021704.1, read on the forward strand.
TAAACTTGTTATGTGGACTTATGTGTGTATGTGTGCAAATATCCTTCATGGCAGAGCAGTGGTTCACAACCTTTTTCAGTCACAATCCTCAATAAATTTATGTTTCATTGTTCCATATGTATTAAAAAGACAATAACCGTTTGAGAACCACTGACCATACGTCTTATCATGTTTATGTAGTTTTATGTAAAATTATACTTGTGGTTAAAACTTCTTATCTGTTGTAACTAAAGGAAGTGTTATGTGACAGATAAGCTAATTGTCTATTTTTAAAATATTGATAATAAGAAATAATTTTTATTAAATTTTCAGATGATTTAAAAGGTTTCTATTGGGGTATTGAATATCAAAGATGTTTCAATTAAATGGTCCAGCTGCAAGAAGTTTTTAGTAAACTCATTATATTTGCAGTAGGTAGTGTTTTAAAAAAAATATATGACTGCTAATGAACTGAAATGCTCCTGTCCTCTATTGATGTTTTGGTTATATTCAATATGATTATCATTATTATAAAATACATATATTCTCACATGATTGCTTTGAAACAATGTGTTCATTCGAGAATTTTTGTGTACGAATAAATCAACTTCCTTGAGTATTTGCAAACTAGGAAAATTTGTTACATACTATTTACGGACATTGACTGCAATCAAATTACCAAAAATACTTTGAAAAATCTGAATTATAGAGTCAACTTCTTTGGGTGAATAATCATCAAGTATATCTGGTTGTGTGAGAATAAATTTTGAGTTCAAATTTTCCATAGGGAATTTTCATCAATATAAATGATAATTTTTAGATTGACCTCCCATCGTAATAATTAACTAGCGCAAAATGCAATTTCTATTGAAAAATAAAATTGAGATATTTTTGAGATACAAGAAATAATGCATCAATGTGGAAAAAAATAATAAAAGAAATGAAATTCAAAAATAAACTCACTTTTTAATATTTTAAGGTACCACACACACAAACTATTGACTGACGTCTATTAACTGCGACTGAGCTCTCTGAACTTAACAAATTAATATATAACGCGCCTAAATGAATAAAACAAAAAAAAATATGATTGGTTCCCCTCCGACAGATTCTTAGAGTGATAATGCAAGAAAATATGCTTTTCCAAACTAACCGCACGATAAGAGATTTCCTGCATTTACAGGGTTTGTGTTTTTGAATATCAAGAATTAGCAAAAACGTATTTCCTGTTTGCTAATCGGCACATGCTGTTACACAGCATTATCCATTTTTCGATATTCAACATAGACGTGTTGACAAATACATATTACAAAATAATATTTTATTGTAATTTCCTGATGTGAACCTGAGCCACATGACCTGCTACTCGGGTCGATCAACTTATAAATATAGTTAGCATTGCACTATAAAACCTTTTTTATTTTAAATAAAATATAAATTCTTAATATCTATATCATCTCAACGTCTTATCTAAGGATTGTGATTTCCTGCAATTTCAATAAATGTAGTCTGAAAATCTTATAATAAAACTGCAAGTTTCCTGTATTGTGGTGGTTTTTTTTCCTCTTTTCGATAAATAATAAAAATTCTTTCCATATACAGGATGTATCAAAAAACACCAAGTAGTTGAAACATTCTTTTAACTTCATTTAGATTCGTTGATAAACGTTAACTATACTAAACATTCTTTTCAAACATATACAGGATGTATCAAAATGAGGCAAAGACACTAAGTTGAAACATTCTTTTAACATATACAGCGTGCATTAATAGTACCTGATTGAATATCCAGTTGTGACATACTTCGAAATAGGAGAATTATGCATCGTTTGGCTGGTGAAGGCATTAACATGTCTGAACAGTTCATCATTCATCATTTATCACTTGACGTGAGCAGACATGGATTCCATGTGTGAGTACGTCAAACTCAAACTCATTAAATGTTGTATCGAGCAGGAGTTTATTCAAGCAGGCTATTGCGGTGTGTGTTTAGCGGGAAGTTTAATTTTCCACGAAGTGGCTGCAAAATATGGAATAGCAACCAAACTATGTCTGGGTACAAAGGTCTATTCGAATGGTGTGAAAATTACACCACATTTCTGGATAGAACACGATGATATAATCTATGACCCCACCCTAGCTGTTACGCAACACCACATACCCCATAATCTAGAAGTTACTCATAGAAAAGATGAATTTGGGTGCAAAACCCTCGAAGATATAGTCATGGTTGGTATTTATGAAAAATTTATGGTGAACGAGTCTACGATTGAATACTTCGCTAAAGCTCCGAAACATCTATCGAAAGTGCGTGAAAATATTCATGAAACTGTAGCTAAAATATTTACTTAATATAATATCTTATAGTCTGTATGATTGGTTTTTCGTAATGATATCGCTACGCTTACAAAATATTCAAATAAAATATCCTAATTGACATCCAGTATTCAACGTGTTCAGACGTTTTTACATTTACGCTAGAATTTTCACCTTGAATATTGTATCAGATTACCACAACGGCCATGGTCGTGCCGCTGTTTTTTCTTCCAATTCCATCCGGTACGTATGCACTGGCAAGACTTCGATTTTATTATCTAATTATGTAATTATCATCTCCACTGACCGCTGGACCTTGAATATTGTATCAGATTGTCACAACGGTCATGACAGTACCGCCGTTTTTTCTTACAATTCTGTACATCCAGCATGGCACTGGTGAGACTTTGATTTTATTATCTAATTACTATCTCCACTGACCGCTGGAATCACCTATAAACCTCAAGTCAAATCATTTTCATTTGTGTACCCGAAACGTTGTAAATACTTCATAGCGTACTGTCAGTCGACAACACTTCTGACCATTATTGATTTTTGGAGATATGAAGGTAACAGGTGATAGAAGACCTTCTGGTCTTTGTTGATTCTTCGAGCTTCTGGCCGACTCACACTCTCAATACTCACCCTTGTATATAATACACGTTAAGGCCTTTCATACATGTTACTTTTTATCCATCCTATAAATATATATATATATATATATAATACACGTACATGACAACGTGACGTTTGACATGATAACATGACGTTTGATTGACGCTTGACGTGACGTTTTACGTTTAACGTGACGTTTGATTGACGCTTGACGTGACAAGGTGACGTGACAGCGTGACGTTTGACTTGACAACGTGACGTTTGACGTGACAGCGTGACGACGTGACAGCATGACGTTTGACGTGACGTTTGACGTGACAGCGTGACGTTTGACGTGACAACGTGACGTTTGACGTGGCGACATGACGTTTGACGTGACAGCGTGGCGTTTGACGTGACGATGTGACGTTTGACGTGACAGCATGACGTTTGACGTGACAGCATGCCGTTTGATGTGACGACGTGACGTGACAACGTGACGTTTAACGTGATAGCGTGACGTTTGACGAGACAACGTGACGTGATGACGTGACGTTTGACGTGACAGCGTGACGTTTGACGTGACGATGTGACGTTTGACGTGACGGATGACGTTTGACGTGACAGATGACGTTTGACGTGACAGCATGCCGTTTGACGTGACAGCGTGACGTTTGACGTGACAGCGTGACGTTTGACGTGACAACGTGACGTTTGACGTGACAACGTGACGTTTGACGTGACAGCGTGACGTTTGACGTGAAAACGTGACGTTTGACGTGACAGTGTGACGTTTGACGTGACAACGTGACGTTTGACGTGACGTTTGACGTGACAGCGTGACGTTTGACGTGAAAACGTGACGTTTGACGTGACAGCATGACGTTTGACGTGACAGCGTGACGTTTGACGTGACGTTTGACGTGACAACGTGACAGCGTGACGTTTGACGTGGGAACGTGACAGCGTGACGTTTGACGTGACGTTTGACGTGACGTTTGACGTGAAAACGTGACGTTTGACGTGACAGCGTGACGTTTGACGTGACAGCTTGACGTTTGACGTGACAGCGTGACGTTTGACGTGACGTTTGACGTGAAAACGTAACGTTTGACGTGACAGCGTGACGTTTTTCCGCTACTCATGTTAAACCTAAGATGCGTTTGACCTTGTATATGATTTCCGTAAGGTCCTTCGAACTAGCATGTTACTCACCCTGTATATAATAGACGTTTATGCCTTTAGGATCTTCCGAGCAGGTGCACGTTAAGGCCTTGCATGCCTGTTACTTTTTATCCGCCCTGTATATAAAAGTCGTTAAGGTGTTAAGATTTGTTTCTCACCCTGTACATAATAGACGTTGAGGCCTCTCCAACGAGATGTCGTTTGATTGGTTAACTCTTAGTAAGAGGGATGATGGGGGATGAACGGGGGTAGAATTTTTCTATTATTTTTCATATACACTAGACGTTATGGCCTTTCCAACGAGACGTCTATGATTAGTTAACTTTTAGTAAAAGGGATGCTGCGTGGGGGATGAACGGGGGGTAGAATTTTTCTTTTATTTTTCATATTCACTAGACGTTAAGACCTTTCGAACGATACATCGTTTGCTATGATTGGTTAATTTTTAGTAAGAGGGATGATGGGGGATGAACGGGGGTAGAATTTTTCTATTATTTTTCAAATACACTAGACGTTAAGACCTTTCGAGCAGGCATGTTACTTTTTATCTGCCATGTATATGATACCCCCACCACTTTTAGCGTAAATTTCGCTAATTTGAACCTTGGCTTTTTTGACGATTTTCTTATGGAGATTCCCATGTTAGCGCCTCCGCCATGCGGCCGAATCCCCATAGCCTATTTACTCGTTGACTTTACTCGATTCTTTTTAACATATGTGAAAAGACCCAAGTGACATATCGTTGAAAAACACCTCATTCTTTGAACATGGTGTACAAAGACAAGTGACATATTTGAAAAGGGTATCTTACTGGATGATTCATAAGATTATAAAGACCATTTAGTTTTCTCTTGACTAATATTAGTATAACACTTTTAATCTTCATGAAAAAGTAACAAGAGTTCGGGACCATTTTCGAGTTTTTAACCTAAGGTTCGTTATGGCAAAATTGGCTTCTAAGGTGGGTTCACACCGGCTGACTGCAACCGGGCGGCAACTAAACTAACTACCCCCGTTCATCCCCCACGCATCATCCCTCTTACTAAAAGTTAACCAATTATAGATATCTCGTTTAAAAGGCCTTAACGTCTAGTGTATTTGAATAATAATGGAAAAATTCTACCCCCGTTCATCCTCCACGTATCATCATTCTTACTAAAAGTTAACTTATCCATCAAATTTCAATACGTCCACTCTCCTGAAAAATCTTAAAAACTTTCGCCGGGCGCGAACCAACAACCTATGCGTCTGTAACAATTCGTCTAACGCATATGGCTATTCGCACTCATAAGTGTTAGATGCAAGGAGAGGTTTAAAAAAAAGAGCTTAATTCTACCATCATTGTGAAATATCGTTCACTTTACTCGATTTGTCTGCTCAAATAATAAACGATGAATGATCAAATGTCTCCATATTTTTTTACTTTTAACAATCAGCTATCACGTGGTCATTTCTGGAAAAATTATACATTCTTCGGTTGGTACTAATCGAGAGCAAAAATAGGAGTACAAAGAAAAATGTAGTGGTAAATCGTAATATTGACATGTATAATATTAGTATTTCTCTATGTCTTAGTATAGAGTACAAGTGGTATCCTTTAATGACAAGTGATGTTGAAAAAAGACCTTATTCATTCAATAGGGTGTAAAGTATAAGTAACATCGTTTAAAATTACGTTAAATACTCTGACTTTAAAGTATATGTATGTGATGTGGATGTGTTTTAACGTTGGTGCGTTTTAACAACAGTTTTTGTGTAGAATAAAGTGATTTAATTAAGCAAATTTTGTACCAAAAGAATCAGCAAAAAACAGTCTACAATTTGCTGATAAATGCTAGTAAGAAAAACATTTAATAACGTAATTATGAAGCAAAATTTGGAAATATAAACACAAAGTTAATGTTTTTTGTGCTAATTAGTATTTATAAAAGAATCATTCATTAAGTGATTAATAAAAAAAAAATACCTGCTTGCCCATTCTTGATAGTTCAGGAATTACATACTACTTTTTGGAAATCAAAGATGAAGTGTTCTGTATGCAGAAAACCGCCTGATAAAGGAAAAGAAGTTTTTCCATGTGACTGCTGTCAAGAAAAATATTGCCAAGATTGCACCAGCATTACTTCAACTGAATTAAGAGTTATCCAATTAAAAAATAACAGAATTTTAAAATTTATTTGTAAAACTTGTAATGAAAAATCTAATGATCTCAGCTTGTCTAAACTTGAATCAATAGTGAATAACCTTTATTTTGAAATAAAAAATCTAAAAAGTACCGTCGAATCTCAAAATCATGCTTTGAAACAACAACAAGAGAAAATTCTGGAATGTGTAGAGGGAATACGATCACAGAAAGATTCAACAGAAAAACTTTTGTATGCTGATAAGCTTAAAGAAAATAAAAGAGAAGTATTGGTAATTAAACCAAAAGAAAAACAAGACAGTAAAAAAACAAAAAATGATATTAAGCAAAATATTAATCCAAAAAGTTTAGCAGTAGGAGTTGAAAATGTCAGGGAAGGGAAAGAAGGCGTAGTCATTATTAACTGTGACAATAAACATTCAAAAGAAAAAATTAAAAAAACTGTGGAAAACGAACTCGGAAAGCAATATAGTGTTACAGAAGGCAAACAGAAAAATCCGAAGATTATAATAAGAGGAGTTGAAGAAGAATTTATATTAGAGGATGAAGAAATGGTAATACAAACTATTAGGGATCAAAATGAAATTGGCACAAATGACAATAGCATACTAAAAATATATTCAAGATACAACCAAAAAGGAAAGCAGAACAAAGGAAATATTATTCTGGAAACTGACGTTGCTTTACGAAACAAGTTATGTCAAGCTGGAAAGATAAACATTGGTTGGCGAAGATGTATGGTGAACGAATTTTTTACAATAATAAGATGCTTTAAATGTGCAAGATATGGACATAAAGCGGCACAATGTGAAAATCAAGTTACATGCTACAATTGTAGTAATAATCATAAGACAGCAGAGTGCGATTCAGATAGTATTAAGTGTATTAATTGTTTTGAAACTAATATAAAACTGAAAAAAACTTTAAACACTAGCCATAAAGTAACAGATTCAGAATGTCCTTGTTATAAAAGAATTATTGATGTTGAGTCTAAAAAGACAAAAAGTACCTAGCAACTACAGAATAAAGTAAAGCCTAATAATAATGATAAATCGATAAGGACCTTTCATCAAAATGTACAAGGTATTTCAAACTGTGTCAGTAACTTAAATGTAATATTAAATAGTCTTAATGTTGACTTTGTTGTATTAACAGAACATTGGCAAAGTACAGACAGTATAAAAGCATACCAGTTAGAAAATTACACAATGACATCATTCCACTGTCGCACTGCCAAACTTGCACATGGGGGTGTGGTTTTGTACTGTGCTGACTTTTTAAAACCAATTACTGTTAGACAAGATATTAACTCATTGAGTGAGGATTATGTTTTTGAATGCACTGCAGCAGAATTCAAAGTAGATAATATTTATTACGTTATATGTGTCGTGTATAAACCCCCAAGTACGAAAATAGACGCATTTTTAAATAAATTAGATCAACTGTTAGATATAGCAACTAATGATGATAAGTATGTGATAGTAGCTGGAGATTTTAATATAGACATGCTGCCTTTGCAAAAGAACGTTAGAGATATAAATCTTGTTAAAAATGTTTTAAATGCTTATAACATGAAATTCACAGTTGATACACCTACTAGAGTAACTAATACATCAAAAACGTGCTTAGATAATATTTATGTATCAAACTTCATTCAATTTAAAGTAAATATCATTAATAATAATATATCAGATCACTTTAGTCAGTTAATCAGTATTTTTAATAAACAGGTGAAAAACGGAAACTCTTACCAACGTAAACGGATATTCAGTTCGCAAAATTATGAATATTTCTATAATTCACTTCTCAAGGAAACGTGGTTTTCAGTTTATGATGCATTAACAGTAGACGAAAAATATAACGCTTTTTGTGCAATAGTTTGTACACACTTTAATTCGGCTTTTCCTTTCAAACAACTTCGGTCTAATAAATCTCATAAGCCTGAGTGGATAACGAATACGGTTACTTGTGCTAAAGAAACTTTAAATCTTTTGTTTGAGCTATACATTCAAAATAAAATTTCAAAGCAAACTTACAACGAATATAAAATATATTACTCAAATCTCATCAACCAAGAAAAAAGAAAATATTATGATAATCGTATAAGCAGCTCTGATAATAAAAGTAAGACCATTTGGAGTATCATACATAAAGAAAAGGGAATAAAAAGATCGAAAACTGATGAATTCAGGGGCATTAGAATAAAAAGTGATAAAGTAGTAATTTCTCCATCTGAGGCTTCTACTACTGACTTTTTTGTAACAGCAGCAAGTAATCTTGTAGGCACAACAACAATAAATGTTAATCTCAATCACATGCGTAATATTCAATCTTCTATGTTCATAACAGAAGTGAATGAAGCAGAAATCTTGGAAATTATTGCTAGTCTGAAACAAAAAAACTCTAGCGGAGATGATGGCATAAGTAACAATATGCTTAAAAGAATGGCCCCCTTAATATCAAAACCTTTGACAAACATTATAAATTCATCTTTGATGAGTGGTATCTTTCCATCACGGTTAAAAACAGCGGTTGTTAAACCATTGTTCAAGAAGGGCGATGCATTATTACTAGAAAACTATAGACCCATTAGTTTATTATCCAGTTTCTCGAAAGTTTTTGAAATTGCGATGTGTAGACGATTGATATCTTTCTTAGATTCTAACAACACCATTGCTCAAAATCAGCATGGATATCAAAAAGGTAGATCCACTACAACAGCCGCTTTCAACTTTTTGAGAGAGATTCTTGATGCCCTAGACAATGGAAATATCGCCCTTGGAATATTTCTAGATTTATCAAAGGCTTTTGACTGTGTTCATCACACGACTTTACTCAATAAAATGGAGAAGCTGGGGATCCGAGGATTAGCGTATGACTGGTTTAAGTCGTATCTTAGTGATCGATCCCAAAAAGTGTGCATTACAGTGAATTCTGTTGAGTATATCTCAGACTCTAAACCAATTGTACTAGGAGTTCCTCAGGGCAGTGTACTTGGTCCAATACTGTTCCTATTGTACATTAATGATCTTTCATCATATCTAAGTGATCATTCAGTCGCTATAACAAATTATGCAGATGATACAAATTTGTTAATTACAGAACATGATTTTGATGCTTTAAAACAGAAGGCTAACACGTCTATTTCAAAAGTTTCTGAATGGTTCCACAACAACTCCTTAATCATGAACACTAATAAAACACAGTGCATATTGTTTACACATAATCGTAATGAAACTGCATATTCAAGAGAAATAGAAATTGATAATAATTCCATTGAATTGGAAACCAAAATTAAATTTCTTGGCATTACTATTGATGAACATGTGAGTTGGTTGGATCATGTACAAGCGCTCTGCAGTAAACTCAGCCAAAATTGTTTTTCATTAAAAGAGTTAAAAAAAGTAGTTAATCAACATACATTAATTACAGCATACTATGGTAACTTCTATTCACATTTATCATATGGAATTGTATTTTGGGGTGGTACACACAGTCAAACTGTTTTTAAAATACAAAAGAGAGCAGTGAGAATCCTAGCTGGTTTGAAAATTCGCGATAGTTGCAGAGGTCATTTTAGAATTCTCAATTTACTCACTGTACCTGCCTTATATGTATATGAATGCCTGTGTTATGTATATAGAAATCGCTATTATTTTTCAAAGTTTGTAATTGATCATAGTTACGACACCAGACAAGTAGACTTGTTTCGTTATCCTATCCATAAAACTACTCTACTGGAAAAGGGCTGTTTTTACAAATGTTTATACTTTTTTAATTTACTTCCAAAACGAATCCGAGAAATTAAGTCAATCAACCAATTCAAAAAAACCTTGAAAAAATTTTTAATAACAGCAGAACCTTATGATATAACTGATATCAACAAAACTATCTTTCTGTTTTGACTTTTTGAATATTCTACTGTTTGTTTTTGTAATATGTATTTATACAGTGTGTAAAAGCCAAATGGAATAAATTCATTATTTCGGTTACTGTACATATTTATAAAAAATCCCGAAACATGTCAAATTTAAATTATAACTTGACATTCTTTAACGTGAAAATGCAACCCCTACCTTCAACCCCCTTAGAATGACAGGTACAACCCCCAATTTTTTAAATGGGAAGTATAGGCTTGTGATATATCATTTGAAAGGTCTCTTCATTCTCTATTCAAAAATGTTATTGTTTTTAAATTTAATGCAAAAATTAACATAAAAAAAATTAATATCATGTTGTTACCGAAATTCGCTACAATACAATCAAAAACTAAAATGTAATGCAAAACGTGATAAAATGTAGAACACGAAAAAGAACTATGAATGTTAATGAAGTAGATGTTCAAAATGTTCTCCGCGAACGTCTTGGCAACATCCTAATCTCAAATAAAACTGTCTTCTAACATTATTTAACATATCAGGCGTGATTTTTTTTATGTTAATTTTTGCATTAAATTTAAAAACAATAACATTTTTGAATAGAGAATGAAGAGACCTTTCAAATGATATATCACAAGCCTATACTTCCCATTTAAAAAATTGGGGGTTGTACCTGTCATTCTAAGGGGGTTGAAGGTAGGGGTTGCATTTTCACGTTAAAGAATGTCAAGTTATAATTTAAATTTGACGTGTTTCGGGATTTTTTATAAATATGTACAGTAACCGAAATAATGAATTTATTCCATTTGGCTTTTACACACTGTATATATAGGTATATATATTATTTTTTTTAATATTTAATATTCTTATATGCAATTGTATTTTCACAAGAAACGTGTTGACATGTACTATACAATGTAAATTGTTCCTGGCACGCAATAAATATCTATCTATCTATCTATCTATACAGAGTGTTATAAAATTATCACACTCTCAAAAGGACCTGATGTTGATCCTCTACGAAACACTTGTTACGGCAAATGTCACGTTGTCACGTCAAACGTCATGTTATCACGTCAAATGTCGCGTTGACACGTCAAACGTCATGTTGTCACGTCAAATGTCGCATTCTCACGTCATGTTGTCACGTCAAATGTCGCGTTGACACGTCATGTTGTCACATTCTCACGTCAAATGTCACATTCTCACGTCAAACGTCACGTTGTCACGTCAATTGTCGCGTTGTCACGTCAAATGAAACTTCATATTGATGGTGATGAGAAGTGAGATTTAAGTTTGAATGGAAAAAGTTCAGAAGATCAGACTAGTATACTTATGGTATTAATTCATGAAATTGGACATATCCTAGGAATTGGTCACAGTGATATTGAGATAGCAGTCAAACGTCACGTGTCCACTATCCTTGTGAGTGTTAGGGTATATACAAGGTGTTTTTTCAATAAAAACTAATCACTCCAAAATATATTTTCAATAAATCTTTGGTAATACAGTATACGTTAAATAAAAAATGGTTGATGATAATGTTTTTCTGAGTTATTCAACACTCAAGATTATTATACATTGATTATATATGAAATGAATATATTTCCAATGGGATAGTCTATGATGGTATTTGTTTTAATTTTCAAAATTTAAATGTTTTATGAATTTCCTTGATTATAAAAAGATTTAGTCTATTCACACACCATCTTATTAGGTAAGATATCAGCGCGTTATCTTTTTTATGGTAATCTATTAGGGTAGTTAAATAAAATAGCAAATATTTTTTAAAATTTATCAAATTATTATAATACGGTTCATTTCCACACCATCTTATATATCACAATAACTGATATAAGGAAATAGAACCATGGCGCGTTGTATTTAATATTAAAAGTGGCAAATACATCCCCTATAGGCCTACGGAAAACGAGGGCGCCTACTCGAAAGGTCTTATTATATACAGGGTGCGCCTGCTCGAAAGGTGTTATTATATACAGGGTGAGTAACGCTGAAAGGTATTATTATATACAGGGTGAGTAACATGCTTGCTGGAACGGCCTTAACGTCTATAATATATGCCAAACGTGCTACGTGAAAGGCCTAGTGTAAAATGATTTCCTTCCAACAGGTTAGATTTTACCGTTGTAGCCAGCCCGTCGAACGCTTCACGTCAAACGTGTGAGTAGCGCCCTGTTTCAAGATAAAATTCTATAAGAAATATACAAGGTGTTTCAATGAAAACCACAAAAACAATACTTTCAGTTAGAGAGGATTCCTCAAATATTGCATGCTATACACTATCTTAACAACTAATGTACAATGCTAAACTAAAAACTTGTTATCTTTTTACTAGAGTTAAAAATATTATGGATCTACTTCCATGGAGCAAGAAGCATTTATGGAATAATGTCCCCATGGTAAGGTTTCATCCGATCCAGGAATCAGGTAGCGTTTATCATCAACAGGGCTGAGAGCGATCTTTTAAGTGTTTTGGAATTTATAGTTAAAATATTGAATTTCATTAAGTCGAATACACGTTAATTAATTATTATGGAATTTCATTCATATCAATTTGAATATTGTAGCAAAAAAAATATGTTACACTGTTGCGAGTCAAAGGTTATCCCTCTTTGAATACACATTACTTCAAATGGTGATGGTTTGTCATTGAAAATATTAACCGCAGTACATCTACAACTTATTTATATTAAAAATGCATATTCATTTACATTCGTTGATAAACATCTAATAGGATGTATTAAAATGAGGCAACCAAGTTACATTCTTTTAACATGAGTGCATCAAAATGATTGGGTATCCAGTTGTGACATACTCCAGTAGCAATTCATGTTGGCTATGAAAATGGAAAGTGCAGGTGATATTGTTTGAGATATTAATATTTCGATTTTTCCATGACAACGCAAATTGAAATATTGTCATCACAAATTCAACCATTTTACGTTATCAGTTATTTCCATTTCTTTATCTTGTGATAGTGATAGATACCAGTATTTACGATTTCAAAGTGCACCAATAAAAAAATAGCGTAAAGTATTATTCGATAACTGGTCTCTAAAACACTTGCTCTATTTCGCGTGTGTTTCAAAGACCGTAATATCCACTTATACTTTAATATACTATTTTACTTTAAAGAATCGTTTAGCTAGGTATCACATAGTAATTTCCGAAAAATGAAAAATTCTTCGCTTTGTACTAATAGAATATAGAGCAAAAAATTGAAGTGTAAAAAAAATCATGACAAGTACCATATCATTGATATCTCACGTACATAATCTACATGTTATATAAAAGTCGACAGAGTTCTTCATTTTTATTAAATAGCTATTTAAAAAATATTTATAACGGTAATATTACATTATAAAATAATTACCATGAGCCGACACTGTTACTAGTTCATTAGACACAAGGTCAAAAAAGCAAGTTGCAAAGTATTACTAACGACCCAGAGGTCACTTATTCTCGCAATTGGTTTAACCATAATATGTATTTTATTAATTCAATCCAATAATCTAACATTAATAATTTTTAAATAATTTCCATAATTTATAAGAAAAAATAATGACGTAATTGATATGAACACAAACCGGAAATTTTTATCGTATTTTATAACAATGTTATTTTTGCATATATTTTATACTTGAATTTCATAACTGATGCATAAAACTAACTAAAGCAAGCCGAAACATTCATTTTCTTTCAACACCAGTATCAACGATTCGTAGCAGCAAGTGCAGTGAAAAAAAAGTGATATAAATATAAAAGTAAGTTTTTCATTTTGTGTATTTTACCCTTAATTAATACTATTTAAATCCAGTGTGTGCTATTTTTTTTTTTTTCAATTTTTTCTGCCTTGTTCCATGTTCATACCACTTATCCAATTCATGCTCTTGCAAAACCTGCAATTTTTTGAGTATAGTGTTAGTTATTTTTTCTCCGATGCTCTTTAATTTTTTGGTTAATACTGAAAAATTGGTTGAATTATTTGATCTTCATTATTTTAAATACAATTTGTGCTATTTATTTTTGATATTTTCAGTTCATACCGATAAATTATTTAAATTCATGCTTCAATTTATACTATTTAAATATAAAGGGTGCTTTTTTAAATCAACGGGTTCCATTTACCATTTAGGTCGCTTAATTTTTAAATTATAATCACTAGCTTTTTTTTCTTTAAATGTTTCTCGATAATTAATATTTTATAATCGTCTTACCAACATATACCCTATAAATATCTTACAACAAAGTTCATCTTATCCAAATTTTTCTCAAGTGTCTCTAATTGTATTCATGATTGAAAATTGTTTTAAACATTTCGATTAACGCTAAATAGTTTTCTAGTTTCCGCAGGTGTCTAAATGTGTTTTGAATATTTTTTAGATGGTTTTAGACTATTTTCATAAGGTTTTTCAATGAAAACGTAAATATAGTACTTTTTCTACACTGAGATTCAGTCTTGACAACCGGGACCTTCGAGTTATCGAATCGCATGGCCTACGGATACAAATATATTGCAATTTTTTAAAAATAGTACTCTTAAAACGTGATTTTTATTATCACAGTTCCAGTCTGGCAAATAGGGATTCTATTAATTTTATCGGTGTTGAAGAAAATAATTCAACTCTTAGAAATAGTACATACTCCTACGATTTTAATTATTAATTTTCCAATATTAACCAGCGTTCTAGGTGGAATTCAACGTTCTGAATATTCTTTGGATATTACTAAAATTAGATATTCAGTAAAATTTTTGGATGCTTGAATAAAATCAATATTTTGGTAGAAACAGTTGAATACAACACATGTCGAAATAAATTTATGTTATTTTACTAGCTTTCCAGGGCTCTCGGGCATCTTCATAATTATCATTGGCCTGATCATTATACGGTTCTCTCATAAGTTCGATGTTCCTTTGCAATATTTCTGATTTAAAAATATGGTCAAATGCGATTTTATCGTGCGGGTTCAAAGGTCACCAACCATATGTACCAAATCAGAAAACACACAGAGGTAACCAAAATGTGAATTTAAACTGGTTGACGAATTGCCACTTTTTCTTTCATTCTCGAAATAATCCATTAAACTAAGTATGGTTCATACAACAGACTTTTTGGTGTGCGTCATTGTTTGTGACGTACATTCGGGTTTTGGGTATGTCGTTTATTTTTTCATTATTTTATTTGCTATTTTGACACATATCCAACCTTAAATTTGATAAATAAAATCATCAGGATCGCATTCAGCAAAATTCGACGAGGCTATGGAATTAATAGTTACCAGCTTCTTTTTCTAACTGAAAATACTTGAGAACTTTCAAAATGTTAATGTTTTTCCGTGTATCTAGGCATATTTTTGTATTATTCGAATAAATATAACAATAATATTCAGATTAACTTTACATAAATAATAATTGACCGTGAACAACAAAGTACAGACCTGACAAGAACTGTCAGTGGGACAGTAGAAAAAGATGTCAGACACATTGACAATACGAAAGGTATATCTGCATGCCTATTTTAAATAAAGAAATTCCTCCCGATTGATAGGTCGCGCTTACGCTTAATCTAAACATTAACCAATCAAATTTTGGTAAGTCAATGATTAGGATTGACGTTTGTAATAAATTTGAACGGTTCATTATTGTGATATTTTGATTAGGATTAATCAAAGACCTGACTTTTTTTGCATTTCTTTCCACGTAATGTGTTAGAAAGACATTAACAAACGATGACGCACACCAAAGAGGCTGTTGTATGAACCATACCATTTTTTTTTGCTTGAGACCACAAAAAAACGGAAAGTTGCTACTTATTATTCATACTGTCACTCTGAATTGTAACAGTGACAAAACTGACATATTTAAATAAAAACTCTGCTGATGAAAGACTTTTCAGAATCGCTGAAAACTAAATACATATCCTTCTTCTTCCCATCAAAATTGCATAAGTCTGTCTAATTCATCTTACAGATTTTATTTGGAAGTTGTGATTAAACGCAATAACAGAAAACAAAAACTGTGAGTATGTCTTTGTTGAAACGTATTACCCGCACGATAAGACTGCGTCTGACTATACATGAATTTAATAGTTATTTATACAATATTATTCATTATCTAGTTATCAATTTTTTATAGTGTTAGGTTGGGAACCTAATTTAAAAAGCTAATTATTCTTAATAACGGTAGCTGAAATAGCAAAAACTACCACAGACCACCTACAACCATCGACGTTGGGAAGCCCAATCCGCCAACATCTTTCGAAATTAAGGAAAATTAAAAAAGGTTAGTAATATTTTTTTCAATTTATATATTTACAATTTCACATTAATAGCGGCATATATAATTTTTAAAAAACTCCTGGAGTTATACTTTTGAGATCTTAATTTGTGACATACTCCGTACATGTAAATAAATAAGAGAGAGTTTTTTTTTGCATACATTTTAAGTATATGTAAGAGGGCATGAAGTAAACTTTATACCTAACAAATCCTTTTTTTCATTCTGTTTTAGAACTTTGAGAAGCATTCAGAATTATCTTCAGCTCCTATTAATTTGAGAAGATTTTTTTAAATTTTTAAGTAAGTTATTAAGCATCATTTTTCTCCAACATGATATTTGAGGTTATGTATATAAAAAATAAACAACCGTTTAGTTTTCCGTCCGACAGTGTACCTTATAGCTCTATTATTAATTATTTTTTTTCACTCTGTTTTAGAACTTTGAGAAGTTTTCAGAATTATCCTCAGCTCCTATTAATTTGAGAAGATTTTTTTTAATTTTTAAGTAAGTTATTAATCATCATTTTTCTCCAACATGATATTTGAGGTTATGTATATAAAAAATAAACGACCGTTTAGTTTTCCGTCCGACAGTGTACCTTATAGCTCTATTAATAATTATTTTTTTTCACTCTGTTTTAGAACTTTGAGAAGTTTTCAGAATTATCCTCAGCTCCTATTAATTTGAGAAGATTTTTTATTAATTTTCAAGTAAGTTATGAATCATCACTTTTCTCTAACATGATATTGGAGGTTATGTATATAAAAAAATAATCAACCGTTCAGTTTTTCATCTGTCTAAAAGTATAACATAACAATAATTATTTTTTTTCAGAATGGCTCGGTTCACTGATTTGGTTAAACATATTGCTACATTGCTAGGATTAGTGAACCCAAATAATGACGTGAAGATACGTGAGGGACTAGTTGAATGTCAAAAGGGGATTAAAAGAATTCAGAATGCTATGAATAGCGCAAAGACGATTGGTGAAAAACAGCATTTGGAGGCCTGCTTGCGAAACATTAAAACCATGAGACAACAATTCAAAGTGGCTCAGAAGAAGGGGGCAGGGCTCACTATGCGCTCTGAAGGTGCTAGGGAACGTGTTCGATGGGAGGATTTGGAATCAGCATTTAAGTCGCGCATCAGTACAGGTGTAATATCGAACTTGAAGCATAAAGATCCTCAATCTTTCCTGATTGATGCTAAGTCGATATTTACACGCCGTATTCGAAACGTCTTGAAGAAAGACGTCGCAGTGAAAGTTAACGCAACCTTTTGTGGAGAGTTTATAGTAGTGAAGGGAGATAGTGTTCAGACTGAGTACAAGTACTTCACCACTTCGAATTCTCCCATATACTGCAACACTGATGTAGTTGAATGGTTTGACTCTAAGATTACAGCGCCCATCCTCAAGGAACTTGAAGAGTTTCAGGAGCGTGACTCTGGATGGGCGTTAAAAAAAGTGATTAATCTCGGTGTGAACATCAATAAATATGTCCCTCAACTAGGATCCTCATACGTTGAACTACCTCCACAAATTATGAAGAAACAGGCTTGCATCAACGTCAAAAATGATGATGACGCATGTTTTGCATGGGCTGTTACTTCTGCGCTGTATCCTTGTAGTAAACATTCAGATCGATTAACATCATACCCTCACTACTCAACTGTGTTAAAGTTAAAGGGAATTCAGTTTCCGATGACGGCTCGCCAAATTCCTAACTTTGAGCGACAGAACGAAGTGTCAGTTAATGTTTATATCCTGCATAAAAAAAGTGGTTTTTGGAGACCCTTCCTACATACCTGACAAAGAATAAAAAAGAACCTCATGTTAACCTCCTTCTAATCCAAGACCGATATGATGATACCGAAGCTCCTGTTAGATACCATTACGTCTGGATCAAAAACCTTTCTCGTCTACTCTCCAAACAACTTAGCAAAGAGCATGGACAAAAATACTTCTGCGATAGATGTCTACACTACTATAGGTCGCAGGAGAAGCTTAATACACATACCGAGGAATGTGTGAAAATTAACGAGACTGCAATTAAGATGCCTGAGCCCGGAAAAAATATCTTGAAATTTAAAAATTATATGAATAAGGAAAAGGTATCGTTTATTGTTTATGCAGATCTGGAAAGCGTGCTCAAGCCTGTAGAAGATCGTAAGAAGCCTCAAAGAATGCAGCAACATGTTCCCGCTGCCGTTGGATATTATGTTAAATGTAGCTATGACGATACTCTTTCCTATTATAAAAGTTATCGTGGGCTTGACTGCATGACATGGTTTGCAGATGAGATGAGCAGTCTTTCTGAAGACATGGCTACAGTGTTTTGGTGCCCATATGATATTGATATGACATGGTTGCAGGAAGTTGAGCATAGAAGAGCTACACACTGCCATATCTGTGAGCAACCCTTTACGCCAGAAGATAAGAAGGTGAGGGATCATAATCATCTTATCTCCACCAACAACTATCGTGGAGCAGCTCATGGCTCATGTAATATAAACTATAAGGATAGTCACGTGGTACCGGTAGTGTGGCATAATTTATCGGGGTATGATGCACATCATATCGTAAAGGACGTAGCTACTAGGATGAAGGGAACCGTAGACTTGCTCCCTATCACAAAGGAGAAATATATTTCTTTCACTAAGCACGTGGATGATGCACCAATCCAGTTTAGATTTATCGATAGCTTTCGTTTCATTCTTCTTTAGATAAATTAGCGTCGTATCTGACTGAATATCCTAACCTCAAGTCACAGTTTTCAGAGTTACCTGAAGATCGCTTTAATATGTTGACAAAAAAGGGTGTAATGCCTTATGATTACATTTGGTTAAGGTTAAGCTGGAGCTTCTGACAGACTTGGATATGTTTCTATACGTTGAACGGGGTATTCGTGGTGGACTAAGTCAAGTTTGTAGTAAAAGGAGAGCTACAGCTAACAACCAATATATCAGCAACTATGACCCCCACAAGCCGATGACTTTTATGATGTTTTTCGATATCAACAATCAGGTTAGTTGTACTTTTTAAGAAAATGCAGAGTAAAATATTTTGTTTCCGTTATAGTACGGGTGGGCCATGAGTCAATATCTTCCATATAGAGGCTTTGAATGGTCGGATACCAATATTGACGTTATGACTATCCCCGATAATGGTGATGAGGGATATATCTTAGAGGTAGATCTTGAATATCCACAACACTGCCATGATTTGCACAAGGATATTCCATTCTGCCCCCAACACATTAACCCAAAGACTATGGAGCCTCCGAAAAAAGTAGGAGAACTCACTAAATTGATGGCAACCCTTCACCATAAGAATAAGTATATAATTCATTATCGAGCATTGAAGCAAGCGTTATCTCAGGGATTGGTGCTTAAAAAAATTCATAGAGTCCTCAAGTTTAAACAATCACCATGGTTAAAAAGCTATATTGACCTCAACACTGAGCTGCGGACCAATGCGTCAAATGAGTTTGAGAAGAACTTGTTTAAGCTAATGAACAACGCAGTATTTGGTTAGTAGTTTGCTGATTTATCAAATACCACAATAATTATATTTATCTGTTTCAGGCAAGACCATGGAAAATGTGCGCAAAAGAGTTAACATACGTCTTCTTACAGAGTGGAATGGAAGGTATGGAGCGGAGGCTTACATCTCCAAGCCAGAGTTTAAGAAAAGCACCATTTTTAGCGAAAAACCTGATTTGGTAGCTGTAGAACTTAGCAAAGTGCACGTATGGTTGAATAAACCCATATACGTTGGACAAACTATCCTCGATTTGGCAAAAACGACCATATACGACTTTCACTATGGGTATATGGTCAACGCTTTTCCCGATTGTTCAGTCTTATATACCGACACTGATTCCTTAATTTATGAACTTTATCAGGATCCTTATGAAGTTATAAGACATGATTGTCACTCGCGATTTGATACCTCTGATTATCCTGAAGATAACAGCTTCAACATTCCTCAAGTTAATAAAAAAATTCTCGGGATGATGAAGGATGAAAATAATGGGGTGCCGATGACTGATTACGTGGGCTTAAGATCTAAACTATATACCACCAGAGTGATTACAACTGAGAGTGATATAGCCAAGAAGCGTAGTAAGATGATTGATGAGGGGTATGATGGGGATGAAATAGATGAAGAAATTAAAAACTTTGGTATTGGAAAAAAGGCAAAGGGAGTTAAGTCATCGGTTGTTGAGAATGATATAACATTCGAGGATTATGCCGAGTGCTTAGATAGCTGGAAACAGAAAATAGTATCTCAGAATTTAATTCAATCTGAAAACCATGTGGTACATTCAATAACACAGCAAAAGATCGCTCTCAGCCCTGATGATGATAAACGCTACCTAATTTCCGGGTCTGATGAAACGTTACCATGGGGGCATTATTCCATTTCATCATCTACACCTATGGAAGATGAAACGTTACCATGGGGATAATATTCCATTTCATCATCTACAGCTATGGGATGAGGCAGCAGATATTTTCTAATCTTTATATTGCTAACATAATAATATAATTTTACTATCATAGGGTTAGCAAACTAAATTTAAAGGATTGGTTAGGTAATTAGTAATCAAAAGAGCCATTGGAAGGACTCATGAAAGATGTAAAACCTAACGAATTAATGAACCGTTTCTATTAGCTTAGAGACTAGTGTTCGTGCTGTTTGGAAAAAGAGCCATAGAATATTATCTAATTACTTCTTTACAAAGTGGCTTAGTAGGCCTATAGGGGATGTATTTGCCACTTTAAATATTAAATACAACGCGCCATGGTTCTATCTCCTTATATCAACTATTCTGATATATAAGATGGTGTGGAAATGAACCGTATATGTTAAATAAAAAATATTATGAAATTGGTTTTTATTGAAACACCTTGTATATACCTTAGATCAATATCACGTTTTTTACGTTCCGATAAAAGAATCATACTTAACGTTATGTGACAACGTGACATTTGACGTGACAACATGACGTTTGACGTGTCAACGCGACATTTGACGTGATAACATGACGTTTGACGTGACAACGTGACATTTGCCGTAACAAGTGTTTCGTAGAGGATCAACATCAGGTCCTTTTGAGAGTGTGATAATTTTATAACACTCTGTATATGTTAAAGGAGTATTTAACGTAATTTTAAACGATGTTACTTATACTTTACACCCTATTGAATGAATAAGGTCTTTTTTCAAAATCACTTGTCATTAAAGGATACCACTTGTACTCTACTAAGACATAGAGAAATACTAATATTATACATGTCAATATTACGATTTACCACTACATTTTTCTTTGTACTCCTATTTTTGCTCTCGATTAGTACCAACCGAAGAATGTATAATTTTTCCAGAAATGACCACGTGATAGCTGATTGTTAAAAGTAAAAACATATGGAGACATTTGATCATTCATCGTTTATTATTTGAGCAGACAAATCGAGTAAAGTGAACGATATTTCACAATGATGGTAGAATTAAGCTCTTTTTTTTAAACCTCTCCTTGCATCTAACACTTATGAGTGCGAATAGCCATATGCGTTAGACGAATTGTTACAGACGCATAGGTTGTTGGTTCGCGCCCGGCGAAAGTTTTTAAGATTTTTCAGGAGAGTGGACGTATTGAAATTTGATGGATAAGTTAACTTTTAGTAAGAATGATGATACGTGGAGGATGAACGGGGGTAGAATTTTTCCATTATTATTCAAATACACTAGACGTTAAGGCCTTTTAAACGAGATATCTATAATTGGTTAACTTTTAGTAAGAGGGATGATGCGTGGGGGATGAACGGGGGTAGTTAGTTTAGTTGCCGTCCGGTTGCAGTCAGCCGGTGTGAACCCACCTTAGAAGCCAATTTTGCCATAACGAACCTTAGGTTAAAAACTCGAAAATGGTCCCGAACTCTTGTTACTTTTTCATGAAGATTAAAAGTGTTATACTAATATTAGTCAAGAGAAAACTAAATGGTCTTTATAATCTTATGAATCATCCAGTAAGATACCCTTTTCAAATATGTCACTTGTCTTTGTACACCATGTTCAAAGAATGAGGTGTTTTTCAACGATATGTCACTTGGGTCTTTTCACATATGTTAAAAAGAATCGAGTAAAGTCAACGATATTTCACAATGATGGTAGAATTAAGCTCTTTTTTTTAAACCTCACCTTGCATTTAACACTTATGAGTGCGAATAGCCATATGCGTTAGACGAATTGTTACAGACGCGAGGGTTGTTGGTTCGCGCACGGCGAAAGTTTTTATGATTTTTCAGGAGAGTGGACGTATTGAAATTGATTGGATAAGTTAACTTTTAGTAAGAGGGATGATACGTGGGTGATGAACGGGGGTAGTTAGAGGGATGATACGTGGGGGATTAACGGGGGTAGTTGGAGGGATGATGCGTGGGGGATGAACGGGGGTAGTTAGAGGGATGATGCGTGGGGAATAAATGGGGGTAATTAGATTAGTTGCCGTCCGGTTGCAGTCCGCCGGTGTGAACCCACCTTAGAAGCCAATTTTGCCAGAACGAACCTTAGGTTAAAAACTCGAAAATGGTCCCGAACTCTTGTTGCTCCTTTACTCATGTCGAGTTCTCAACGACATTGCTAATCGACATTCAAATTTAACACTTGCTTCTGATGCCCTACTAAACCAAACCTATGTCGATGACATATTAGCCGGTACAAATACACCCAATGATCTTGAAATATTACTGCAGGATTTGAAATTGATTCTAGAAAAAGCTGGTTTTCATCTGCACAAAATATGTTCAAACACTAATGAAATTTCTAATCAAAATCCACTCAATCCAGAAACCGAAATTGACTTCAATTTGTCTGACTCCCCCTGTAAGATACTAGGAATGACATGGAACCCTCATACCGACGAATTGAAAATAAATGTTTTTGCCTCTCTTGAATCTAAGGTTCTCACAAAACGAATCATTTTGTCGCACCTATGTCAATGTTTTGACCCTTTAGGTCTTATCAACCCTATTATAGTTAAGGGTAAATTAATAATGCAAAAAATATGGTTACAGCAATTGGATTGGGACGAAGAAATAAAAGATCCATTAATTATAAAAGAATGGAATAATTTTTCAAAAATGATCCTACAAGTAAAAAACTTGAGAATCCCCCGTCATTTGTTTTTAAAAAAGGAAATAGTCAAAATAGAAATTCACGGTTTCTCAGATGCTTCGCAAGAAGCCTTTGCTTGTAATATTTATATTCGCTCTCTTTATGCAGATAATTCTACCCATTGCTCTCTTGTCACTTCAAAATCTTGCGTTGCACCCTTAAAGAAGTCAATCACTATACCTAAATTAGAACTCAATGCTATGCTCCTTTTGTCAAAACTAATTAAGAAGAATTTACAAGTATTTAAAAATAAAATTAGAATAGATTCAGTCAATTTATGGACTGATTCCACCATTGCATTAACATGGTTGAAAAGTCCTCCCTCTCGTTGGACAACCTTTGTAAGTAACAGGGTGTCTCAAATTCAAGTGCTCACCAAAAACTGTCATTGGAGACACATACGCTCGGCCTACAATCCCGCAGATATGCTATCTAGAGGTAAATTCGAAAACAAAGACTTCTCATTCTGGTTTTCTGGTCCAGAGTTCCTGAAAGATCCATTTACAGATATCAACTCACTTAATGCTTTTGCTCCAGTCTCAAATCCCCCTGAACAGGAGAAAATTGTTCTGAGTTCTTCACACACAGCCGAAAACTTTTGGCAAAACATTTTTATTAAATTCTCATCCTTTCAAAGGTTGGAAAGAACAGTGGCGTACATATTTAGATTCGTTCACAACTCAAATGCGAAACATCTGAAGATGTCAGGCCCTCTTCAAGTCAAGGAGCTTGAAAAATCTCTTAATTTTATCTTGAAAACTATCCAAAGTCAACATTTCGAATCAGAAATAAATGCAATTGCTCTGTCGAAACCGATAAAAAACAAGCAAATTCTCTCCCTCCACCCATTTGTGGATTCCGAAGGTCTTCTTCGAGTAGGTGGTCGATTAGCACACGCACCGATTCCATTCGCCCAAAAACATCCTATTCTTTTGCCTTCAAAAAACCATGTAGTATCTCTTCTTCTAAAATTTGAACACCACAGGCTAGGTCACAGTGGAACACAAAATGTTCTTTCAACCATACGCTTGCGGTATTGGCCTTTAGATGGATTACGTGAGACCAAACGAATTATCCATAAATGCCTCACTTGTCACCGATTCAATTCGCAAGCAGCTCAACAAATTATGTCAGATCTCCCTTAAGATCGTATCACAATCTCCCGGCCTTTTCAAAAAGTCGGAATAGACTTTGGCGGTCCTTTTTTAGTTAAGTCGTCCCCCCTGCGTAAGGCTCCCTTGTATAAATCTTATTTAGCCCTGTTTGTGTGTATGGTAACCAAAGCCATACACATCGAATTAGTCTCAGATCTCTCTACAGATTCATTCATAGCTTCGCTCAAGCGCTTCATAGCTCGCAGAGGAAACCCAACAGTTATTTACTGCGACAATGGTACGAATTTTGTTGGAGCAGCACATCAGTTGAAAGACTTATATACATTTCTTAAATCCCAGAGCACACATAATGCCATCGACAATTATCTGTCAACTAATGAAATTTCCTGGAAATTTATACCCGCACAATCGCCACACTGGGGAGGCATATGGGAAGCGGGCATAAAAAGTGCTAAAAATCACCTCGTTCGGATCGTAGGTAACTCTCAATTCACATACGAGCAATTTCTCACAATTTTAATCCAAATTGAGGCCATTCTCAACTCCAGACCTCTGTTCCCTATGTCAAACGACCCCAAGGATTTACAACCCTTGACCCCAGGCCATTTTCTCATCGGTTCATCCCTCACCGCTTACACCGAAAAGGATATTTCTTCTCACCCTCAAATAGACTCTCATTTTGGAACAAATGCTACCAGATTCAAGTTTTTTGGAAACGCTGGTCATTGGATTATATGAACCGACTTCAAAATCGCCCAAAATGGATGACTTCCCGTTCCAACATTCAGGTAAATGATATGGTCTTGGTAAAAGATAATAATTCTCCCCCTCTCAAATGGCCCCTGGCTAGAGTAATTGATACACCCGTAGGCAAAGATGGCAAAGTTCGTTGCGCCACCATCAAGACTAGTGAAGGACAATACACCAGGCCTATTACCAAACTAATACCTCTTCCCTGTGACTCCAAATAAATCATACCCCATTGTGTAACTTAAGCTCCTCTTCTCAGTTTTCAATATTATTACATTTTCTCTTCATTGTTATTCCTCTTCTCGCCCGCGGGGCAGTATGTTCGAAAACTCACATTTCTCACTGAGAAAATAACCTTTATTTTGTATATTCTCAACCAAATGGAAACTCTTGACAACGTCGCACTCGTTCTAACAGCGAACGCATGCACCACCAAAAATCAATATTACATACGTACTACCCATTAATTAGCCATCCCTGTTCAACGAACCAAATCTTCTAATGCATCTTCTCCTTCGCACCTTGCACAAAAGCAATATCTGGAACAGACTCTTACCACCCCTACTCTCCGATCAGCTAATCGCCCCAACCCCAAAAATCCAGTTTCTCGTCAGAACTCAAGTTAGAAGCATTGGTTTCTCCCCTACTTCTCTTCACTCGTAACCCATGCCGGTTAGGTATAAGTGTTTTACCAAAAAAATAAAGCAAAGTGTCGCTCTCAGGTAGTCACCAATTGCTACCAGCAGTTATATTTGTGATATTTCTATGTATATAGTTCAGTAAACAGTGAAATTAAATCCAGTGTTTCATTTCGGAATGAGTCTGGAATGAATGGTGAAACAGCTCACTTTCTCAGTACGGTTTGAAGGGAAACAAAAGAAAATTCCCTCAAATCGCACACGTATTATATTTGCGTGGATAAGTAGTAGTTTGATGTACGTATTTGTGAGAAAGGGTGTATCCTTGTTTTCCGTATTGAATTTGAATAAGTAAGTAGTAGTTTGATGTACGTATTTGTGAGAAAGGCTGCATCATTTTTTTGTTTTGTAAGTTTTACTGTGTATAATTCGATATTCCTTATTTCCTATTATAAATTAATATAATAATAATAATTTATTTCAGATTTTTGAAAGATGTCTAAATTCTTCTTCTTTATTTAATCAAAAACTGTCAGAAACCAAGATGACCTTGAAAATCAAGCAAAGTATTGATTTTTCGAAACCATAGACGTATTCGATGGAATTACAAAATAAAAGTTATGCAACACTCATAACATCAATACGTAAAAAAACTTGCATACTATACGTTAAAAATAGGGAAAAATTATTTTAATATTGATTAGTAGCTTATATTGTCTAAGTATTCAATTAGTAACAATAAAAAAAAAGGAAAATAACGAAAGAGAAAAAGTCAACGTTCTTTATTTAACAAGACCACGTTTCGAACAAATGACATTATGATCTCTAAAATTTATTCTGCAATTGATAAATTTAACATCAATATAAGTGAAAATTATACAAATAGCCTAAGTGAGTATCTATCTTAAAGACTTATCGCTATACTATTATACATACTATAAATCACCTACATATATAATATATTCATAATCAAAGTTTAAAAATTCCAAATTATACCTACTACTGAAACCAGCAATTGATTATAATTTCAAATAATAAATCAGACTAATATAACATTATGTAAACAGACTATTATAATATATTATATTAATTTAAATTTTAAATATATATAATAATCTATTTGAAATGGCAATCCAACCAATTATATTCATAAACACAACACTGAAAAATGAAGAAAAAATAAATGAAAATATAAATTTAAACAACAAAAGATTTATTAGAATTAAAATTATAATTAATTTAAAGAACATATTTCACATATTTATTAAAATTAAAACAACAAAAGATTTATTAGAATTAAAACTATAATTAATTTGAAGAACATATTTCACATATTTATTAAACTTGAAACAACAAAAGATTTATTAGAATTAAAACTATAATTAATTTAAAGAACATATTTCACATATTTATTAAACTTAAAACAACAAAAAATTTATTAGAATTAAAATTATGAAGTTAAAAAAATATTCACACATATTTATTAATATTTAAAAAAATACTTTGTAGGAGACGTCGGAGATGGCGTCGAAGCTGTAATCGAAGTTGGCGTCGGAATTGGCATCGGAGTTGACGTAGGAGTTGGCGTCGGAATTGGCGTCGAAGTTGGCATCGGAGGTGGCGTCGAAGGTGGTGTCGAAGTTGGCGTCGAAGTTGGCGTCGGAGTTGGCGCCAAAGTTGACATCGAAGTTGGCGTAAATCTTGGCGGTGGCATCGAAGGAGGTGGCATCGACGATGGTTGTGATATTAACATGGAGTTGGCTGGTGGAGGCACGAACAAAGAATTCCTTAGGTAATTTGATATAACTGGTGTTACGTAAGGAGGACACGATGAATCGCTATCCGTTTCTGAATCAGAGGAACAAGAAGAGCAGTTATCAATCATATAATTATCCACTTTGTGCATATCTGCGTACGGAATATTGCAGCTTAGTCTACCCATAATATGCATACGAGTCAACACCTGTAAATATACACGATGTACAGGTCCTGTAAACCGTTTTAAGTTGCGGTACGACATTTCCTCCAAAGGTTTACAATTATAAAAATACATTAACACCAAATGTTCGATCTGAAACAATAGAAAAAATTTTTTGAAAAAATTTCCTATTGAAAAAATTATAAAAGATATTAAAAATATTATTAAAAAACTCATTCAAAATTCTATTAAACATTTATTAAGAAATCATTAAAAATATTATTTTTCGCAAATAATTAAAGTTAGAAAAAAATCAAAAAAAAATATAACAAAATACTTACACTTATATACTGCAAATCATGTTAATCCATAATCCGATAGAAAATTTTGAAGAATGTATTCATATGTCTACTGTGGATAGCGACTTTTATACTGCGAAATATGGTGTTAATTGGGCGTAACGGAAGTTCTCTCCTCATGTGAATTTTCAAATGTAACATTATACGAATAAACTTTAAAATGGAAATTTTCGGGTAGTTAAATGTGAGATAGTGGTTTTCAAAAATATCTTCTACGTTATGGCAATCAAATCTGCATACATCATATCCTGAACCCATATTCTGTAACAAAAAAAAATTAAAATATAAAATAAATTAATATTATTTTTAAAACAAATTTAAAAAGACACCAAAAATACTCACCTAATAATTTTACTGGCAATTAAACGCAGCCGAATTTCACATTGACGTCGGAAAAAACAATATACTGTAACGAAGTTTTTTTTTGTAAGGATTATTTCAAGTTACCGAATATATTTTTTTTATTTCAGTATGCTTATAACCGTTATAACCCCTGACTTCTGTTAAAAAGTTTATTATAATTATATAAAATATTCATTTCTGTTTCTGTACTTAAAATATTAAAATGCACCAAAGTGTATAAAGGTTATGCCTCACAGTGGAGTAGGTAGCGCGCAGGTCGAGCTAACCGAGAGAGGTGGAAAAACAAAAAGGCAGTTGGTGGGCAGTAAGCTCTGGGATTAAGAGAGAGTATCACCTGGCCTGCAGTTGTTACCGCTTGCTACCGACCGTCGCTCCGTTAGACAATTTGTTGTTGATAATTTTTTTTGCATAGTCTGCTTTTTTTCCTAGAGATAAATTTATTTTCTTTCCGAAATAAAACTTTAAATAGTTGCTGTGAAGGTAAGACTTTATGAAAATATAATTTTAAATAAAAGGTGGTCTTTTCAATAATCGTTAGGCGAAAGTTTATTCAATATAATTAATGTTCCATTTTTACAATAATCGGTATAGCAATTTTATAGTGTCATTGTCATTAATTCTGAATAATATTTATTCCGTATTCATTCTCGTTTTTCAAATTCCGTTTCGGTTGAAATATTGCAGTTTTCCAGGCGTCCTGCCAGGGCTCGTTGGTATTTCAATTCGAGAACATAGAAAACCGCTGAATCAAAATATTAACGTTTTCCAGGCGTCCTGCCAGGGCTCATTGATATTTTCATTCACGGATTAGACCATTCCGTATTCATTCTCGTTTTTCAAATTCCGTTTCGGTTGAAATATTGAAGTTTTCCAGGCGTCCTGCCAGGGCTCATTGATATTTTCATTCACGGATTAGACCATTCCGTATTCATTCTCGTTTTTCAAATTCCGTTTCGGTTGAAATATTGAAGTTTTCCAGGCGTCCTGCCAGGGCTCGTTGGTATTTCAATTCGAGGACATAAAAGACCGCTGAATCAAGATATTAAGGTTTTCCAGGCGTCCTGCCAGGGCTCAATAATATTTTCATTCTCGGACTGAACCCTTGCAAATCCTTCCGATCCCCTGACCATTTTGACTGAATATTCCCGTTCAGCTTATATACTTTACTGGCATCTTCCAAGAATCCGTTTTTCTGCTTTCAATTATTATTAACCAGCTTATTGAAAAGACTTATTTTTTTAGAAAACTGGCTTTTACCGCTTTTCTTTTGCATATAAAGACATTGCTTATGCTTATAAACCTCTCTCGCTTATATCCTGCCCGCTTCGTCTCTATTAATCACATGGTGATTGGATAAGTAGTTTATATTTCGCTTATATAGTTTTTTTGTAAATACCAGGGTATTGTTACCTGCAACGCAGGGTATAATTTTTTGTTGTTGTTGATTGTTTTGTTTTTTTTTCTGTAACGATTTGGTCAGCTACCGACCTTGTATATATTTATGAAAGTAATAGATCATAATTTAACCGAACTTTTGTGTTTTACTGACCTACTGTAGTGGTAGAGTAGAGAACCCTAAGGTAAAGTAGTTGTGTTGCTGCATGAATTTAGCTTTCCTTAGTGTAGGCCAGGAGAATAACTTCTATTGCAGAATCAGTAAAAGTGTTTTCAAGACATAACCCGACCGCACGGAATACAACTAGACCCCTGGAACGTACCGTACCTCCATCTGAGGTTATCTGGAACTCTTGGCGGTTGAGGTCAAGGGGCCGTGGAGTTAACCACGTTAAAAATCTGGCGCCCGAGAAAGTGTAAGGTTTCAGAGGTGTCAAAAGTGACGTACCAATTTGGCAAGAGCCCAGTGTTGGAGAGAAAACGCGTCACAAATTTGGCGCCCGAGCAGGGACCGTTTTCTTAGTTGTTTGATGATTTGAGCAGGGACCGTTTTACCCATTTGTTGATTTATTAGGAACTGTTAATTTTTTTTTCTATTTTTTTTAGCAGGAACTGTATTGTTAAATATAACCTGTCTGTTTATTTTACTTTTTTACCGTTTTATTCTGTGAAGGTATTTTTTTATATATAGTATTTTTGATTGTTGTTTAAACAGGAACTGCTTCGCATATGTAACTTGTTAATTTTTTTTCGTTTTTGACGATTATCGTTGAATAACGGAAAGAGTTTCATGTCTAAGGAAAACTCTGAAGACATCGACTTAACCCGATCGATTGATCAAGAAGGACCTGGAAGATCCGAATCTGCCATTTCAGTACCGGCCGCCCAGCTACCGACCGTAAGTTCCGTGGAAGAAACCACCGACCATCGCGTTAACTGGGTATATTTACTGAGAAACGAGGGTCTTACTACACAGCTAAAACAGAGGAATTTATCGATTGCTGGAACCGTCCCTGAAAAACGGAAAAGACTTGTTAACTTTTTAAGACGAAGAAATACTTCTCCGCAACCCGATATAGACCAAGAAGACCCTGTTGATTATCCGACCGTTATGGCAACTTCTCCGATAAATGTACACGACTGGAAAGTGTCGTTTGGAAACCGAGGTGATCCGGCTTCGTTTATAGAAAGAATCGAAGAAATATGTACTGCAAAGAACGTTCAGAAAGACCATTAGCTTCCGGTATTACCAGAACTACTATCGGGTGAACCCGCATTTTGGTACCGTAACAACCGGAGCAGGTACACGACCTGGGAGGAATTTGAAACAGATTTCCGAATTTTCTTTTATCCTGTTAATTATGAAGTAGACTTAGAAGCCGAGATAGGTAGACGTCTACAAAGGAGAAATGAGTCCGCCGCTACGTACATAACCGAACTGCAGACTCTGATGAGGAGACATGGGAAGCTATCTTCTGAACAACAGTTAGCATGGTTATACCGTAACCTGTTACCTGAGTACCGGCTGCAGATCCGAAAAGGAGACTTTAAGGATTTTTCTACGTTTTGTCAAGTGGTAAGGGAATATGAGCTTCTCAGAAAAGAGCTCCAGAACGTTCCGACCACCAGTGGACCGAACCGTGGACAAAATCCCCGTCCGCAGCCGATAAGTACAACCAGATTTGGACCGTCCCAGAACACGACACCTGGTCCATCTAGAGAAGCCATCACAGGTACCAGCCGCCCATCTTCGAACGATACGCCGCGCGATACAATTCAATTACCGTCTGGATCATTACCTCGCCAACCAAACTGTTTCCGCTGTGGGGAATCTGGACACTACCGAAACAACTGTCAGAACCCTCAGAAAATATTCTGTTCTCGTTGTCATAAGGAAGGAGTATTCTCTAGAGACTGTTCCTGCAGGAGGCAGGAAAACTAATTCGAAGCTGTCCCGAAGAGAGGCCGACACAGCTTCCGCAAATATTTGTCT
The DNA here is from genome assembly GCA_963978555.1 of Galerucella nymphaeae. NCBI lineage: Eukaryota > Metazoa > Arthropoda > Insecta > Coleoptera > Chrysomelidae > Galerucella > Galerucella nymphaeae. The sequence continues at coordinate 21,596,194 of OZ021704.1, forward strand.
CTCATGCTGAAACGCTAGAAGAAATGACCGATTTCCGACCGCACATCGACGTCAAAATTGAAAACTGTAAGTTTACAGCTTTGTTGGATACTGGTGCTGCTAAATCATACATTGGTGATCAAATAGCTAGGACATTTTCCCAAAGAAAGCAAACCAAAACCCGCCAAGTTACGAGGGCCCGTTTAGCTAATGGAAATTTAGTCTCTATCACTGACACCTATGAGCTAAAACTGAAGATCCATGACGTCCTTGTGGAAGGTCCGTTCGAACATTTTCCTGGTCTGATTACTGATATTGTGTTAGGACACGATGTTCTCCAATAGTATAATTTCCGTTTGGAGCTAGGAGCCGGAAATATATACATAAATAATGAATTGATAAACCGCTCAGAATTAGCCAGTCCGATAGAAACATTGGAAGTAATTGGAACAAAACTAGAAGAATCTGATGCCGATGTCCCAATGATCTGTAAGAAAGATACAAACCCTGGGATTGGTGGGAAAAATTGTTTCCAAAAACTGTCTGTCTTTGAAGTCTCTGCGTCCTCCCTGATGTTAGGGGATGACAAGGAGCAATTTGTTTCTGAAGTCTCTGCGTCTTCTCTGGAGTTAGGAGTTGACAAAGAGCAATTATTTGTTTCTGAAATCTCTGCGTTTTCTCTGGAGTTAGGAGTTGACAAAGAGCAATTTGTTTCTGAAGTCTCTGCGTCTTCTCTGGAGTTAGGAGTTGACAAAGAGCAGTTTGTTTCTGAAGTCTCTGCGTCCTCCCTGGTGTTAGGGGATGACAAGGAGCAATTTTTTTCTGAAGTCTCTGCGTCTTCTCTGGAGTTAGGAGTTGACAAAGAGCAGTTTGTTTCTGAAGTCTCTGCGTCTTCTCTGGTGTTAGGGGTTGATAAAGAGCCGACCGTTTCTGAATTATCTGCGTTCTCCCTGAAAGATTTGGGGAACGACGAGAATTATGTTTATATAGGATGTCCGTTGGAAACCATAACGCCTATCAAAGACAGAAATTTGACCGAAAATCAGGAAGAAAGACTGAACCTTTTCCTTAGCCGTGAATTGCCGAGGTTTGAAAAGATTCAAGGTCCAACAACGTTAGTAGAACACGAAATCCGATTGCTTCAACCCCGTCCGATCAAACAGAGATATCGACCCCAGAACCCAAAAATGCAAGAAATTTGTAATGCCGAGGTAGACATGATGTTGAAAGAAGGAGTGATAGAACCTTCCACCAGTCCGTGGAGTTCTCCGATTGTGATAGTGAAGAAAAAAGATGGGAAAAACCGGTTTTGCATTGACTTCCGCAAAGTAAATGAAGTTACCATGAAGGATGCCTACCCTCTTCCATTTATCAATGCTATCCTGGATAAGTTGCGAAAAGCCAAGTTTATTTCCAGTTTAGATTTGATGAGTGGGTATTGGCAGGTCCCGTTGACACCGGAAAGTAAGCCTATCACAGCCTTCACCGTACCAGGACGTGGGTTATTCCAATTCACGGTTCTACCATTTGGTTTACACTCTGCACCCGCCACATTCCAGCGATTGGTGGATCAATTAATAGGTCCAGATTTAGACCCATATGCATTTGCTTATCTGGATGATATCATTGTTCTGGGGGAAACGTTTGATCAGCACTTGGAAAATTTATCAGAAGTATTCCGTCGATTGCGTGGGGCACAACTAAAATTAAATCCGGAGAAATGTCATTTTTGTTTACCGACTATGAAGTATTTTGGCCACGTCATTACTGGAGATGGAATCCGTACCGATCCAGAAAAAGTGGAAAGTATAATAAAATTTGCAGCCCCAAAGAATATCCGGGAGTTGAGGAGATTTTTGGGAGTTGCCTCATGGTATAGAAGATTTGTGCCGTCCTTTTCACAAAATGTTGCTCCATTAACAAAGTTACTAAGAAAATCTCAGCGATGGAAATGGGCTGAAGAACAAGAAGCCGCTTTCACGAAAATCAAAACTTGTCTGTCGGAAGCCCCTGTGTTGAGCTGTCCCGATTTTAGTATACCATTTACCCTACAAACCGATGCCTCCGAATATGGATTGGGTATAGCCCTAACACAACAAAAAGATGGAAATTAACACGTCGTAGCGTATGCCAGCCGCACTCTAAGCCCTGCCGAGAAAAACTACTCTGTTACCGAAAAAGAATGTCTTGCCATTGTTTGGGGAATTGAAAAGATGCGTCCTTATTTAGAGGGCTACCATTTCACGGTCATCACCGATCATCAATCTCTTAGATGGCTTCATTCCATATCTAGTCCGTCCGGACGATTAGCTCGGTGGAGTATTTTCTTGCAGCAGTATGACTTTGAGATTCAGTACCGTAAAGGTGCTCTAAACCGTGTGGCTGACGCTTTATCTAGAAACCCATTACCCGCCAGCCCGGAAGTCGATCAACCAGCTGCGCTCTGTTTGGCCGAGGTACCTTTCGAATGTTCATGGTATCGAAATAAAAAGGAAGAAGTCCTGAGGGAACCAGACAGATTCCCTGACTATTGCATCAAAGAAGGCCGTTTGTACCGTCATTTCTGGGACATCAATGACCTCAGAGAACCAGAGTTGTCCGATCCATGGAAGCTGTGCTTAGCCAAACCCGACAGAACTCGTGTTCTCGAAGAAAACCATGATGCTCCAAATGCAGGACATCTAGGAATCGCAAAGACCATTACACGCATTGCTAGATCATACTATTGGCCTGGAATGTTTAGAGATATCACCAAGTACGTTCGCCGGTGTTTGCAATGCCAGAAGTATAAACCATCACAACAAAAACCTGCAGGGAAGAGGCAGCCATCTCAAAACCAACGACCATGGGAAACTGTTAGTTCCGATATAATTGGACCATTGCCGCGAAGTAAAAAAGGGAACTGCTATATTGTGATGTTCCAAGACCGATTTACCAAGTGGGTGCAATGCAAACCATCAAGAAATGCTACTGCCAGTAGCATTTGTACTGCATTCCATGAAGAAATACTAACAATATTTGGATGTCCCCGTACAGTGTTAACCGATAATGGAACTCAGTATAACAGTACATTGTTTAAAAGTATGTTAAAAGAACTGGGAATTCGACATCGTTTCACGCCACCGTACACCCCTCAAGCAAATCCGGTTGAAAGAGCAAATCGCACTTTGAAGACAATGATTGCACAATATTGCGAACAAGATCACCGGGACTGGGATATAAGATTAGCCGATTTGAAGTTTGCAATGAACAACTCCAAACATGATTCCACCGGATTTTCAGCTGCCTTTTTAAATTTTGGACGAGACCCCGACATTCCGAAATCCCTCAAGAGGGAAACTGAAGATAAAACTGGAGCCAATGCACGTCAAGATGTCGAGACGGAAAACCCTATCGAAGAAGATGCAAAACTGCATCTGTTGCGACTTGATAAATTACAAGAATGTTTTGACCCTGTCCGTTTAAATTTGTCTAGAGCGTTCACCAGTCAAAGTCATTATTACAATTTACGACGCCGTGACTGGAAATGCACCTTGGGAGATGAAGTTATGAAAAAGGAGAATACTTTGTCTTCTGCCGTCGATCATGTAGCTGCGAAATTAGCCCCGAAATACTCTGGACCATATGAAGTTGTCCGCGTCGTTTCTCCGGTAGTATATGACTTACGAGACGAAAAGGGCAAGCGATATAACCGAATTCACATGAAGGATTTAAAACCGTTAACTATTTAGTTTATTTCAGAATGAAACCGCGGTGCGACGCACCACCCCCAGGGAGTGAACCACTGCCATGCTATAATCCCTATGACGACCTGGTAGAACGCCAGAGAAAGGAAAAAGCCCGAACCGAAAAAGCCAAAGAAGCCGCCCGACGGCTGAGGAAGTCGCCAACACTTTGCGACTATGAGGTCGTGGACCTCACTTCTTCCCCGTCTTCCGCCGACTCTCCCGAATTGAACACCGAGGACATTTTTTTAAACTCCATCCTCAATGATGCCGGGTTCAACATTGATGAATTCGATTTCGACATCCCCATGCAGTCTGAAATGGAACAGGATGACGACCCAGACGTGTTCGATATAGAACCTTATGTGCCTGGAGCCACACCTCCACCATCACCACCACCACTGGAGACTGGGGTGCATCGAGAATCCTATCTAGTGTGCACGTTATTTGAAAAAACGACAGTGCACGCTATGGACCAGGATTTCAAGGTCACAGAAAACGTGACGGAAACAGTCTCCCAGTACTACTCAGGGGTACACCATACTTTCACCCCCGACAGCCACATTCCTGAAGCACCAACCGTAACCCTGGCCATCGAAGAAGCCTAAGCGGAGACAACTACAAATTTACAAGAACGCCGGGCTGAGAAGGAGAAAATTCTGGAATTCGCTTTGCAGCACCCGCGCCCAGAAGCATGTTCCAGAGAGTGGGCGGAGCGCGCCGCGTTCCTCCGACCCCGTACCGCGCCACCAACGAGGTGGTGCACTGTCCGAATAAAAGGACCGGATGGCCGAAGACACAACGTCGCCATTCCTCCTTTCCCCAATCCCACGTAGAAAAGAAGAGGACTATATTTTTTTTTGCTAACCGCCTGTAACGGATATTTAGTTTTGTTGTCAGTGAAAGCTGACAGGGACAAGTTTGTTATCTTGTTCAAGGGTCCAGAGGATATAATTTTGTTTTGTTTGAAGGAAAAAGACCATTTCCGGAACTCATGCTTTAAGTTTGCTGTACACTTAATTTTTTTCTGTTTTGTTGTCTTCCGTAACTAAAATCTTCACAGCGACGTGGAACAGGATAACCGTGACTCTCCAGCCTCGCTGGAATAGTGATGAATTTATTTGTTTTGTTGTAGTTAATATCAGGTGAGAACACAAAATGGACCCCAATTCAGATTCATCTTTTGAAGTGCTGAGCCTCTACGACACCGCAGATAGCCTATCAGATGAGATGGAGGAGGTATCCGAAGGTTTCGCCAAACCCTACTCCTCAACGGACAAACCTGAGAAGAGTGAAGAGGCCGTCGAAGCTTCCCAGATGCAGCCTCAGCAAAAATCATGTTATTCCCAGACCGAGGTCCCTGTTCAAGGAACCGAAAGCAAGCGCCGATACCCGGTATCCACGAGTTTCATTGAAATTACCGATGACCTATGCTGGAGATGCGGAACCACTGGACACAACCGACGTACATGTACCCATTCCCCAATCATATTCTGTTCCCGATGTGGAAGAGTTGGGAAGATGTCCCGAGACTGTCCATGTGACAGAACCAACAAACGTTCACGAGTTGAAACACCAAAGAGATCCGTAGCCATTCAGGCTCACATAGTACCCCGTCCACATTCCCGTCAACGATATATAACCCAGGAGAAGGGTGTACAGTGCAACATATGCACATGTACCATGTTAACCCCGCCGACAACCAGCTGCCTACACGAGAGATACTCCCGCCTGCAAAATACCGGTGTCCGAGGATTTGCTCCGAGACCCGGGGTCCGTAGCAGAGGCTACCGACTCTGAAGCGTCAGCCCACCATAGCTTCCTTGTAGAAGCTAACTCCAGATCATGTAACAAAGACTGTATTTAGAGTTAAGTTATAGTTTAGTGATAATTTGTTTCACAAGTAGTAAGTAAGTTGGAAAAAAAATGTAAAGTACGCAAAAGATGTACGCGTCCTTTAATTTTTTTTTCTCGAAGTAAGGGGGGGATGTAACGAAGTTTTTTTTTGTAAGGATTATTTCAAGTTACCGAATATATTTTTTTTATTTCAGTATGCTTATAACCGTTATAACCCCTGACTTCTGTTGAAAAGTTTATTATAATTATATAAAATATTCATTTCTGTTTCTGTACTTAAAATATTAAAATGCACCAAAGTGTATAAAGGTTATGCCTCACAGTGGAGTAGGTAGCGCGCAGGTCGAGCTAACCGAGAGAGGTGGAAAGAGAAAAAGGCAGTTGGTGGGCAGTAAGCTCTGGGATTAAGAGAGAGTATCACCTGGCCTGCAGTTGTTACCGCTTGCTACCGACCGTCGCTCCGTTAGACGATTTGTTGTTGATAATTTTTTTTGCATAGTCTGTTTTTTTTCCTAGAGATAAATTTATTTTCTTTCCGAAATAAAACTTTTAATAGTTGCTGTGAAGGTGAGACTTTATGAAAATATAATTTTAAATAAAAGGTGGTCTTTTCAATAATCGTTAGGCGAAAGTTTATTCAATATAATTAATGTTCCATTTTTACAATAATCGGTATAGCAATTTTATAGTGTCATTGTCATTAATTCTGAATAATATTTATTCCGTATTCATTCTAGTTTTTCAAATTCCGTTTCGGTTGAAATATTGAAGTTTTCCAGGCGTCCTGCCAGGGCTCGTTGGTATTTCAATTCGAGAACATAGAAAACCGCTGAATCAAAATATTAACGTTTTCCAGGCGTCCTGCCAGGGCTCATTGATATTTTCATTCACGGATTAGACCATTCCGTATTCATTCTCGTTTTTCAAATTCCGTTTCGGTTGAAATATTGAAGTTTTCCAGGCGTCCTGCCAGGGCTCGTTGGTATTTCAATTCGAGAACATAGAAAACCGCTGAATCAAAATATTAACGTTTTCTAGGCGTCCTGCCAGGGCTCATTGATATTTTCATTCACGAATTAGACCATTCCGTATTCATTCTCGTTTTTCAAATTCCGTTTCGGTTGAAATATTGAAGTTTTCCAGGCGTCCTGCCAGGACTCGTTGGTATTTCAATTCGAGAACATAGAAAACCGCTGAATCAAAATATTAACGTTTTCCAGGCGTCCTGCCAGGGCTCATTGATATTTTCATTCACGGATTAGACCATTCCGTATTCATTCTCGTTTTTCAAATTCCGTTTCGGTTGAAATATTGAAGTTTTCCAGGCGTCCTGCCAGGGCTCGTTGGTATTTCAATTCGAGGACATAAAAGACCGCTGAATCAAGATATTAAGGTTTCCCAGGCGTCCTGCCAGGGCTCAATAATATTTTCATTCTCGGACTGAACCCTTGCAAATCCTTCCGATCCCCTGACCATTTTGACTGAATATTCCCGTTCAGCTTATATACTTTACTGGCATCTTCCAAGAATCCGTTTTTCTGCTTTCAATTATTATTAACCAGCTTATTGAAAAGACTTATTTTTTTAGAAAACTGGCTTTTACCGCTTTTCTTTTGCATATAAAGACATTGCTTATGCTTATAAACCTCTCTCGCTTATATCCTGCCCGCTTCGTCTCTATTAATCGCATGGTGATTGGATAAGTAGTTTATATTTCGCTTATATAGTTTTTTTGTAAATACCAGGGTATTGTTACCTGCAACGCAGGGTATAATTTTTTGTTGTTGTTGATTGTTTTGTTTTTTTTCTGTAACGATTTGGTCAGCTACCGACCTTGTATATATTTATGAAAGTAATAGATCATAATTTAACCGAACTTTTGTGTTTTACTGACCTACTGTAGTGGTAGAGTAGAGAACCCTAAGGTAAAGTAGTTGTGTTGCTGCATGAATTTAGCTTATGGAATAAGTTCGAAGAAAACGACGTCGATGGTAATGCTATATCCTCGATTATGTTTATGGACGACGACGACGCCGGCAATTGTTTGATTTTTCAGTTCGGATATGTCTTTGGTGAAAGAGATGTGGAAGAAGATTGTTCTGATTTTTCTGATCTTTTATTGTAAATTTCGAGAAATGCGTCCATGGTTTTCCACGAGGAAAAGTTTTTTTGAAATTAAATATTGAAGTTTTTTTTTGAGAAAATGTTTTTATAGGTTCATCGGGAGAGAGTTTGTCGGTCTTCACCTTGGCTAAATCAAACTCCGAAAATGATACTTATGGAGACGAGAACACGAAAACAACCTCAATATCATCGTCGCTATTATCGATTATATCATCCTCAACAACATCAGAAGAATTATTTGATAAATAACTTTTACAAGACTTTCCAGAACAATCTGCAATTGCCGACATACTATCGTTGTCCAATTCATATTCGACTTTATCGCATAATTTTAATATTTCTCCTTGAAATTCATCGAAGCCATCATCAATACATTCTTCCATGTTAATATCTGTATAAAATTTAATTTTCCAAACAATACACACAATGAAAAACTATAAATTGAAAAAATAAAACTTACCACAACTGCCAACCACGCCAACACAAAACTTTAATTGAAAATACTAGAAGCTCTTCGAAAGTAAAATTTTGAACTGAATTTAAAATTAAAAGAAAAATATACCAGCCCTAGCTAATAGTTTTGTGGGGGTAAGTAAATAGCCAATAGAAAACCCTATCCTAAAAATCCTTACAAAATTGACCCAAATTTAAAAAAAAGATTAAGATAAACAACATTTGGTATTTACAAAAGATTGAATAACCGAAGAAAACAACAAATAAAAGATAGGCTATAAAATGTTTAGGGATATATTTATTACATTAGATTATTGAATGCCGAAACTGCCAAAAAAATAGAAAATGATATCGAAGATCCCTAAACTAATTCAAATTATTGTCACAGCTTAAAAATATTTCTACCAATATTATTACCGACAATATATAGGGTAGTATAGAAAATAAAACTAAAACATACCAACAATTAATTTATTGAAATTAAATACAATATAATCAAATAAACATGTTAACTTACATTATACACACATCCACTAAAAGTAAAATATTATAAAATATAAAAATAATAATAATGATAAAGGTCTTTATTCACAGGTTTTTATAGTTACAAAAAAAACAATATAATTAACAGTCGGGAGAAATATTAATTTAATAATAATATTATATAACTAACAAAACAATAATATCGTATAAATTGAAATTTTGTATATAAAATTTGTTATACACAAATGAATTACCCTGTATAAATAAGGGATACTTATCTCAAATAGCTGATTATCGAATATTATGCCAATTTTCTTTTTGAACAATACTAGCATTTGGAAAGATTTAAACAGATGTAACCGAAATGCTAGCAAAATTATTTTGAAATAACGAAAGACGCAAATTTTTACCATATGAATTTCCTTTGACTGAAATGTATAATAATATTGAATAGAAATTACTAATTGGTATTTAAATTAATGTTATCATCAGTAAACATTTAATAACTGGAAATATTTTATATGTCATATGAATCTTAAAAAGATTCGCGACAATTCCAGTTAATTCGATCTCATCATTTGATACCTTTATTAAATACCAAAGAAATACAATTGTTACAAAAAAATTATGACATAATATTTAAAAACATAAAACTAACATTAATGAGTACAATTTTTTTTTAAATAAAAAATACATTCTAATTAGATTCATCTTCAGATATTACAACTACCTCATTGCGAGTAGATGTAGATGGCAACATCGATGAACAATCTAACATAGATGATTGGTAATATTTCGAATTGGCATGAACAACCTTTAACCTAACAAGAAACGCGAGATCTACATTCACTCCTAATGCATAATTTGAAATCATTATAACGGGATAACTCCACTTAACTATCTCGCTGGTCTTATGCTTACGTCTGATCACTGTGTGGCTACCTTCTAACAAAGTTTTTAATATTGATATATCGTAATTTTTTAGGTTGAACTCTTCGAAAATTATAATTTTGTGGTACAACGGATCCAATCCTTCTAAGAAGAAACAATCGGGAGACGGATAAAACGCTCTTCCCATTAATTTTCTATTTAAAAGATCCTGCCTTATAAAAGTAGATTTACCCATATTGGCATCACCATACAAATATAATTGGGGACGTTTATGAACATGACGCGATTCTATAAATGAATTGTACCACATAACAATTTCAAGAGTCCAAGGAGTTTGTCTAACAATTTCTACTTTTCTAATGTATTTCCTATCAAATTCTTCATTAGAGCGACTTAACTTATTTTTAACAAATTTTTGTTTATATAATTCTAAAAATTTAACATGAGTACGATTTGCTACTACAAATTCATCTAAACAATTAAATTTTTCATTGTTGCTTGAAACCCAAACATAAAGTTGATAATTGAAATGCAACTCGCTCAAATGAACATTGTATAAAGGAGCAATATCCTCCTTAGTAATATATCTTAAAGTTGACTTCTTATTTCTACAGGAAGATACATTAATACTAGGATTATTATTGTATATATATGTAAGATAACATTTTAACTCATTAACAAAACACGGATGTCTAAACTCTACAAAACCATGTATATGAAAATCTAAATTATTAATCGCCGTTAATTCACTATAATTTTCTGAAGCAATACAATAATATACTAGAGATTGATTATTAACATGTTGTTGATTGTTATCGCGTACAGGAGGAACATATTCCTCATCAAAACCTGGAACTAAATTAACACGATTTTGTTCAAACAAAACTTCATCAAAGTATTCACGTCTATGTTTATCGAAATTAATAGGACCTTGTGCATGCGTTTCCAATAAAAAGAAATTTTTTAACGCAATTAATAATTTTGATTTACATATTTCGCGACTTTCACTACCAATAGCAAACGGAATAGTAAAAAAATATTGTCTACCACCTTTAACACGTCTTGCGATAACACGCTCGGCCATATCTAATAAATTTTATAATTAGTATTAAAAAAATTTAAAAATAAAATTAAACTATAAAATTGAAATACTTAGCAAAATAACTACCAATCAATAAAAAGACTACCTTAAATGATGAATATATCTAGTTTTAAATTTTAAGATTAGAACTGTAAATTACTAAAATCGAAAAATTCAATCTACTAAATATAATAAATGTTAAAAGAATTTAAAATTAAAATTAAACTGTAAAATTGAAAAAACTTAACAAAATAACTACCAATCAATAAAAAGACTACCTTAAATGATGAATATATCTAGCTTTAAATTTTAATATACTATAAATTAGAACTGTAAATTACTAAAATCAAAAATTCAATATCTACTAAATATTATGAATGTTAAAAGAATTTAAAATTAAAATTAAACTGTAAAATTGAAAAACTTAGCAAAATAACTAACAATCAATAAAAAGACTACCTTGAATGATAATTATATCTACTAAAATCAAAAATTAAATCTACTAAATATTATAAATGTTAAAAGAATTTAAAATTAAAATTAAACTGTAAAATTGAAAAAACTTAACAAAATAACTACCAATCAATAAAAAGACTACCTTAAATGATGAATATATCTAGTTTTAAATTCTAATATACCTACTATAGATTACGACTAAAAAATACTAAAATCAGAAATTCATTATCTATTAAATATTATAAATGTTAAAGAAATTTAAATATAAAATTAAATTGTAAAATTGAAATACTAGCTTGAATAATAAATATATCTAGTTTTAAATTATAATATACTATAGATTACGACTAAAAATTACTAAAATCAAAAGTTCAATCTACTAAATATTATAAATGTTAAAAGAATTTAATATTAAAATTAAACTGTAAAATTGAAAAACTTAGCAGAATAGCTGCCAATCAATAAAAGGACTACCTTAAAAGTAAATATATCTAGTTTTAAATTCTAATATACTATAGATTACGGTTAAAAAATACTAAAATCAAAAATAAAATATCAATATACAAAATTATACGATACCAAATAGTCACACACTCAAATATTTAGAAAATGAACAATTCAAAAATTCTTACGAATAACTTCCGAAACAACTTTCAAATATAAACTGAAATTAGCGGGGTTGTACAGTCAAATTTATACCAAGATCAATTCTAAAAGTCAATACTCCCTGCGGTTAATTATATCAATGGTTATTGTATATTTCTTAGTACATAAATTGTTTAGGGATTATAATTTAAGTACGCATACTTGGAAATAGAGATAAATAAATCAACAATTGACCAAATAGATTAGGTTAACCACTTTAAATTGCAGGTAAAAAGAATGAATCATTTACCTGTTAACAATGAGGAACAAAATTATAAATAACAATTTATATATTACTCCTTGACTTATATCCGAATATACGAACACAAATAAATGATTACAAACATTTCTGTAATAATATTAATTAGTGTAAAATAATTATACATAATATGTAAAGTTTAGGTAATATGAATGTACTATTGAATGATAGTTAATTTTCACAATAAAATTGTATAATCGTTCATATATTGTTTATTATTTAATACCATTAACACTGTTTCTGACAAACCATAAATTGTAAACATCCGGTATAACCCAGGTTAGGAAAAATTATTTGAAAATAAAATCTACTTCTAACATTGAAATCCGATCGAATTTTTATAATTTTTTCAAATCAGCAGGATCAAATTAGCAAGAATCCATTCTCAGAATTATGGACAAAGGACCGGACAAATCTTAAATTTTATTGTAAAATTGATACCTGCCCAAATATTTATGATAATTTTCAAATTCAACAGAATCAATTATTAAATATCCACTCTCAAAATTATAAGCGAAATCAATTTTAAAAATTTTGGATTTTTTCGAAAATTATTCAAAGTCCGAAAAATGACACTTTCACCTTTAAAAAATCGTAGAGACCTTAATAGGAGAGATAGAGACTTGAAATCTTCGGAAAATGATAAAAGAAAGATGTGAGAATACGGAAAAAATCAGCGTCTCTTCGGACGGAAAATTGCGGAAATTGCGGAAGGTCAAAGTCGAAGAAAAATATCTCCCAAAAATGTTAATGTGTAATGTTAACTAGTTATTCTGTATAGAAAAATATACTTATATGAAAATTTGTATAGAATATTTACAAAAAATTACCTTTCCTATACATTAAATGCATTACTGATGCAAATTTGTGGCTGAATACTTAAGCAGCTACTGATACTTTCATTTTCTTCATGTATTTTTCATACACATGCCCTTTCTTAATTTTGTTTAAAGCTCTAAGTCTTCCAGCTTCATTATCAATTTCAAATGTAGCTACAACATCTTCCCAATCACCAAAAATCCTATTTTTATTAATCTTCCAATATAATTGCTTCTTCAAGAAATTATTCCGAATTCCTTTAATCAAATGTGGAGGATCATAAATATGTGTGATTGTATGGTTGTTAATTTTGTGAATTTTCAATTTTTTGTTGATATTATTTGGGACTCCATTATGTTTCACCAAATAATTTATTGCCCCTGTATTTTTGGTGCCTTGGTCTGGTATTGTAGCTACTACTCTTAAACCTGCCTTTTGACACTCATTGATAATGGTTTTAATTTCTCTCACTATATTTATTGAATTATTCTTAGCACTGACAAGTAAATAAGCAATGGGTTGCTTCCATCCCGTACGAATTCCTGAAACAAAAAGATTTTTTTATATGACCATAAGACAATAATTGACCTATTAAATGTAATCAAAATTTGTGAATACAAGGAGGTAACCATAATTATTGCGATTTTTACTAGATATAGCCAATATACAGGAACAAACCTCTGATCATATAGACTTGAGCATAATCTGCAAATTCTGCATTACGCACATCCCCATAGTCTACGAAACCATCAAAATCCGAATTTTTTTATCAACATCAATATGTGCCTGTAATGATATTTCATCAAAAAGTAAGGCGCATACTCTGTCATCCTCTTTTAAATTAGCAACATTTATTTTCAGGTTTCTAAATAGAGCTTCATTTATTCCAGCATCTATAGGAATTCTATTTAGTGAAGCTGGTTCGGAAGACTTTAGTCACGTTTTTTGTGACAACTGAATGATCGGAGTTCCTTAATATGTTACGAGTAGTTATGAATTCGTCGGGGGCTTTATTCAGGACCATGTCTCTTAGGGTGTCGAAATTTACTTTCTGGCTCGTATTATAATTCAAGGTTATACCATTCGCTTTGATAATATCGAGCGTTTTATTTTTATTAGTTGAATAAACCCTGTAGGCATATATTTTTGGACCACCGGCTACAAAATCTGTTATGTAGCTTCCCTCCCCATATTCACATAGTTCGTCTGTCATATCGCCGAGAAAACTACCTAAAGGTACTTAGTAGGGCAAGGTCGAGAGACGTAAATGACAGAGTCTGTGTCATGATATATTACTCTATCGTCGAGTTTTTCTAAATACGTGTATGGTTTTAGTCTAGCTTGTGCAGTGGTGTAGGCCGCTAGTACGACATTCACAGTTGGAAGTGTGGCATATGCCTCTTCTTTAAAGGACCAGTTAACAATGAGGGTGTTTTCGTTAACCGGAAAAATATTGTTTACTTCTTTGCATGGCTGCGATGAAATGTCGAATAGTTCTGCAGGTGTGTTGACTATAGACGTCTTAGACTGGTTTTCACATTGTCCAAGCTTGCCCCAAAAACTCGTTATCATGGACTTACCAACCTGTCTTCGACCTGGATTGAATTCAATTTCATCGTAGGACAATTCTACACCCTCACGATCAAAATATTCCTTTATATAGAGATCTTTTTCTTTTGGAGTTTAACATTCGGCGGGCCAACCGCTTGCCTGTTGTTTTATTTTTAAAAATTTTGAAATATATTCGGCAAATAGGCCACCAGACTTTGTAGTTTTATCGTATTGTACCACTTGATATTTCCAAATTTCGTGAATATTTAGAATTTTGTATCCTTTTTCTTGAGCTTTTAGAACCTCGTCCATTACCCATGTACCAGTAAAGCTTCTTTCTTCGTCGTTATGTAAACATTCATTAGACATGTTAGATTCACAACATGTACGACAAAGTGAAAACATTAGTTTACCATTACATTTATAAGGTAGTACGGGGTGGTAGAGATTTGTTGGCGGTAACACTCGACACTTTATTAGTCCCTCGGTTTGTTTTAAATCAAGAGCGTAGCATTCTTCTCCCACAAAAACTTCCGGGTGACCAATTGGATATTTTCCATATTTATTGACCCACGGATATAGGGAGCAAATGTCAGTATATTTTATTTTCTCTCCATTTTTACAAGAATAATAGAGTTTTGTGGCATCTGTTTGTCCCCCGTAGAAGGCGTCACGGGGCTCCAATGGTAGCTGTTCGAGGAGAGGATGTTTTTCGTTAATAGCTTCAATTTCGGGATTCATTTCACGACAACAATCGCACTCCCATTTTACAATTACCTCGTACCCGAGAGATCTCAATTTTTCATTTTTCGCCAACGTTGCCTCGTACCGTTGCTCGTATGTAATTGATGGGTTGTCATGTGTCGGTTCGTTACGTCTATATTTCATACATTTTGGACAACTGTGGAAGTAGCAGTCCTCAAATTCAAAGACCTGTCTTGTGTTTTTGCAGTATCCATCAACCTTAAGACCATTCAATACAACTTCTCGACCCCTGGCTGCATGTTCTATTCTGATACCTCTTTGGTGTTCTTCATATATTAACCATTGAGTAGCAATCTTAGAATGTTTATCGCGACATCTATATCCGTTCTTAGGAATTAACCCGATGGTATTCGGTTGTAAAAAGTTTCTTCTAAATATTTTATTACATGCACCAGGTAGCGTGATGGCTTCTGTGAACGGGTCGACCCCTCCTTCTTTTAAAAGCAACTCTCTGAACCTTAAACAAGACTGAGCAAGTATGGACACGTCACTTATACAGTAGGAAATAATTTCTGATTTAAAGTTGAAGACATACCCTTGGTCAGAGAGTTTTTTATGCCAAACGATTAGCTGATTTCTGGCGTCGTTCTTTTCGTCGAGTGAAGGGGAGTATTTCAGATTTTCAGGATCGTAATATTCGAGGGCTGGTAGTTGTCCGATGTAATCCCAGTTACCGACTTTGTTGAACAAGTGGGGGAAATAACCTTTTTTTATATCTTTTAGTCCGAATACTTTAGGCAATTTAGCCAGAGGCATTGGGAAATAGTTTAAAGAGTCGATAAAACTCACATTGCCCACTTTCATCTGTATTAGCTTCGTACCTCTAGTTATTAGTTCGGGTGTTAGACCTGTCTTTGTTATAAGGTGGTTTAACATAAACTGGTTATCATATAGACCTCCTGCATGCCCGACTACAATTATTTTCTTAAACAGAGCCCTTTGGTTCATTACATACTCCATAAAACGAGCTACAGGGTCAATTGTTAAAACTTGATATCTAACACCACAATCGCACCATCTTTTGTCTGTACCTATACATAGTGCACAGTGTTGCTCAAACACACATAAGTTGGCTTTGTGTAGTAAAGAGCCGTCAGACATAACTTCTTCTTGAGTACACTCGAGGTCATAAAATATAAATAGTACCCCGTGCATTGAAGGTTTACGTGTGTCGACGGGCATGAAACAATGGTGTGTAGAAGATTTGAACCCTTTACATATTTTGCAGAAAACTTCGCCACATATGTGTTCCCGCTTTCTGGGAATCGTTTTAAGGCATATTTTGCAAGAGATTAACCGTTCACATAGTTTACTTTGTTTGTGGTAATCGTAGCAGATCTGTCCTCTGAAATACCGATTACACCCATCACATACGTGATTGTTCACATGCTGGACATGTTTTTCCACAGCGGTGCATATGTTCGTGGGGTGTGTGGCAATATTCGCAGAAATATTTACAGCAAAAATCAGAAATAGGACTAAAGGAGCTACTAGTTTCAGAGACTCTCCTCAGAAACTAAGTAGAAGTAAGGGGGCACAATAGATCTTTTAGGTCTCAGTGAATGTTACCCCAAACACACACACACACACACATACAACCTAACCGAGTTACAAGGCACTACCAAGCTTCAATAGGTGTTTTAGCCTCTCTTGCTATACCTCTAACTCCTACAAGCTGAGTCAGAATATTTTGACTACGATTTTTGACGATTTTTTCCGCTTAGTCCATTTAGTGATTTTGTCCTTGCCAATAAAGAAGTCCTGTTGCTCCTCCTCTTCTCTGGAAGATTCTGCTGACTGTTCGGTTTCGGAGTTTTCTACCCTGGTTTCAACTTTGTCTTCGATTTCACTCTCTGATTCCGAAAACTCACCTTTATTGTCATCGTCATTATATGGATTTCTTGATCTTTAGGATACTCCGGGTTATATAATTAACGATTTGAAGCCATCATTTCATGTAAATCTGAAACAATTTGCAAAATGTTACAATGTTGGGCGGATGTAGCGGTAAGAAAATCAGCAAACAACTTTATGTATCGAAAAAATTACTTGTACTTACCAATAATATAAGCTAATACTGCGTAAAAATATAAAAAAAATTAAATTTTACCACACTGTTCGAGAACTATATTCTCAAACCAATGGAAGATCATTCGATTTAAGAATCGATGATCTTTCAGTAATAATTAATAAACTTATATCACTGTCAACCTGACGTCCCGAAAATGTCTTGGAGTTGTCAGTGCATTTTTCAAACGGAAAGTCGAATTAATTTCTTTTGATTAGTTTTACATATTTATTTTATTCAATTTACGTTTTCAAGTAATATTTACTGTGTTTGGGCGCAGGACAAGTTTTGTGTTTGGGCGCAGGACAAGTTTTGATATCAACATTTTGTAGTCTAGTGTAGTCGTATTTCATTATAACTTTATATTCTGAAAGTGTCTCAATTTCTATCGACAGAAGTCAATAAGGCATCAACTACTGTAGCTTTACGACCTATGGTAGTTGTTAAATAAAAGATTTTTCATTGTGGCGAATGTCTTTTAGCCTTATACCCCGATACCGTTTTGAGCTACCAAATATCAGCAACTGTTACAGTCTAAGTGCTGTACAGTCAACAAGTACGTGCAGCGCTCCTCACGCTTAGATATAAATAGGCGTGTGGATAAAGTGGTTGAAGAACACGGTCATTTTCCAACCATCTTTGTGGTCCTTCGAGCGGGATAGCAAAAAAAGGTATTTACAGAGCCTTTCTTCATACTGTTCTTCGAGATTATATGCAATAGTCACAGAAAATTCAACTTCCTCCAAGATATTCAAGTTCCTGTGTTCCTAGGGTGCAGTATCTTCTAGTATCGAAGGTAGGATCAAACCTTTATTTTCCCAAGTGCATTTTGTGTGTTGAAAAAGTCTATACAGTGCTAGTTCATTCATTATTTATAAATATTCGAACTCAATTTGGTATACTTTCAAGTTTCAATCTTCAAATTATAATCTTTTCTATTTCGTACAATTGCAAGTGAAATTTCCATTCAAAAATGTCTATAAAATTTAAAAACACAGAGAAGATCTGTGAAATCTTCTATTACCAGAATAAATAACTGGATTACTTCCCAATTCACTATTACAAATGAAAATGCATTTATAAATGAGTGTATAAATAGACGAGACAAGCTTGAAAAATATTTCTTACAATATGAAAATATTCAAGGTCAAATTGAAATGCTTATTGAAAACTCCCAGCATGAATTATCAGATAACGAAGACATCGAAGTAGTTGAGAGTAAATACTTCACAACTAATTCTGAACTGTCTAGAATGACTGACGAATTGACATCGAACAAAAATTTAAACTCTCAGAGTCAAACTAATAATACTTGTAATATCGATGTTGAGTTACCTGATATTTCCTTGCCTAAATTTAAGGGTCAGACGTCGGAGTGGCCGTCATTCATTCAACTTTTTGAAAATCTGATTATTTCTAACAATAGCTTAACAAATATCAAAAAATTGCTATATTTAAAAGCTTCCCTTTCTAACGAGCCCTTGCAATTGATAGACGATCTAGAACTTTGTGATGATAATTTTCAAATAGCTATAGATACTTTAAAACAAAGGTATGATGATCAAAGTGTTTTACTGTATAATTTAATTGATCAAATATACCAACAAAAACCTGTGAGCAAAACTTGCCCTACGCTTTTACGTGAAATAACGGCTAAGATGTATAAAATTATACTATCAATGTCAAAACTAAATTTAGATCCAAAACAGTTATTAGATTATATTCTGATTTTCTGGATAGACAAAAAATTAGATCTACCAACTCGTAAATTATTTGAACAAAGTAAAAAACAGAGTGAAATACCGTCCCTTGATAGTTTTTTCGATTTTTTGAAACAACGTAGTGGTATTCTAGAGCGCACTCAAAATATTCAAGCTTCTACTTCTAATTCAAATGATACTAAACAAAAGTTTAGTCCCAAATATTCAAAAACAACTGCTCACGTAAATTCTATGATTTCTACAAACAGTCAATCAGACTGTTATTATTGTAAAAATGCTTCACATCGTATCTATACGTGTGAATCATTTAAAAATATATCTATCAGTGATAAATATTAATTCATAAATTCTAATAACCTCTGTATAAACTGTCTAGGAGATCGCCACATCACAAGGGATTGTAAATCTCAAAAATCTTGTTCAGTATGTCAAAAAAGACATCATACTTATCTCCATTCTGACTCTTTCCATGCAAATGATAATGCACATAAAAATAATGGTTCTATTTCACAAAACCGTTATAACAGCTCACAACCTATTCACTCCAATGTACATACGACTAATGGTCAACATTCTCACACCAATTCGATTAATAATCGAAATAATAACTGTAATCGTCAAATTGATGAAAATTCACATTCTCACCAGGCTACTGAAAGTCGACAAAATTCTTCTAGACCACAGAGGAATTATGATAATACTGAAACCAACGAAAACTCACAAGATAATAATTCTAACGCATCTACCATACAAACACAATCCTTATCTGCTCTATCCACTGAAAGCCACGTGCTTCTAGCTACGGCTAAAATAATTATGTATGACTCTCACAATAACCCATTTAAAACTACTATTTTGCTAGACAATGGTTCCCAAAATTCATTTGTTTCACAAGAACTGGTGAATAAACTACAATTAAAAACGTTTGAAAAAACACTGCATATTTCCGGCATATCGCAAACAGTATCAACCACAAATAAAATGGTTCATTTAAAATTCTCTCCACATTCCAATCCGATCAAACACTTTGAAATACCTTGTGCAGTATTGCCTAAAATTACTTGTAAATTACCACAAGTAAAAATTAACGTAAGCCAGCTACGTCTACCTACTGATATTATTCTAGCCAACCCAGAATTTAACATACCATCGGAGATTCACATTCTAGTTGGGGCCGATTTATATTACAAACTCCTCACACCAGGTATCATAGATCTCGGTAAAAAATTACCTAGTTTACAAAATACTAGCTTAGGTTGGATAATCGCTGGAACGATTCCAAACAGTGCTTCTTTTAATTCCGTGAATATTCAAAATGATAATTTCATGTATACAGCATGTAATCACATTTCTATATCAAACAAAGACCTAAGTTCATCTCTTTTTAAATTTTGGGAACAGGAGGAAATTCTTTCTAAGAGAATTCTCTCGTCTGACGACGAACTAGCGGAAACTATTTTTAAAAATACCACACAAATTCTGGAAAACGGCAGGTTTCAAGTCAACTTCCCGTTGAAATCTGAAAAGGAACACCATAAACTCGGTGAATCATTTCTGATCGCTAAAAGGCGATTTCTATCTCTCGAAAATAGAATCCATGAAAATCCAGAATTATTTTCTGAATATAGTAAATTCGTTTCTGAGTATGTAAATTTAGGACATGCAAAATATGTCCATCTTAACCTCACTAATTCAATAAACGAATTAAAATATTTTTATCCTACACTTGTGCGTAATTCGCGAACAAAGTACATCTACAAAACTTCGTGTTGTCTTTGATTCTAGTTGCCCTACCTCAACAGGCGTTTCTTTAAATGACATAACTTTGAAAGGATACCAGGTGCAACCAGATCTATTCGATATTCTTTGCCGTTCCAGGCTAAATAAGTTTGCGATAACTTCTGACGTAAAAAAAATGTTTCGTCAAATTTCTATAAACACAGAACATTGTTTTTTACAAAATATATTATGGCGAGAAAATCCTCGACAGCCCCTGCAGTGCATTGAATTAACAACCCTTACTCATGGTTGCAATTTCTCTCCGTTTGTAGCGACAAGAGTATTGCAAGAGATTGCAAATAATAATAGTTCCAATTTCTCTTTAGCGGCAAACGCCCTTATATCCGAAACTTACATGGATGATGTAATTTCAGGCACAAATTCTGAACATGAATTGATAAAATTAATTCAAGAATTAAAAATTGTATTAGGAAATCACGGGTTCAATTTACACAAGTGGGCCACAAATAACTATATGGTTCTCGCTGAAATTTCTGATTTAAACAATTCTTCCTTACAAAATCCTGAAAAATGCATTAGTCTTGATTTAGACAATTCTCAAAATAAAGTACTAGGCCTAAATTGGATTCCAGCTTCCGATAATTTGAACATTTCTGTCCCCACTACCTTTTCAATATCTCCCGCAACTAAGAGAAAAATTCTCTCAACAATAGCGCGATGTTTTGATCCTCTTGGGCTTTATAATCCCATAATATTGTCTGGAAAACTATTAGTTAAACAATTATGGCAAGCCAAACTTGACTGGGACACGAAGATATCAGATCCAGTCATACTGGAAAAATGGCATACATTCGTAAACAACCTTCCCAAGCTATCTCAACTATCTATCCCAAGATTCATTTTTTTGGACAAATCTATCAATCTCATCGAAATGCACGGGTTCTCAGACGCGAGTCTAAAAGCTTTTGGCGCATGCGTGTATTTACGAACCATTTATTCTGACAATTCTGTTTCCTGTAATTTAATTTCGGCAAAATCGCGTGTATCCCCCGTTTCTACCACAATTACACTTCCTCAGCTGGAGTTATCAGCTATGCTTCTACTGTCTAATCTAGTGGACAAAATTTATAAAAACTTTCAAACAAAGATTAATATTATTTCTGTAAATCTCTGGTCCGACAGCCAGATCGCTTTATGCTGGCGCAATGGTGAACCCAGCCGTTGGACAGTATTTGTAGGCAACAGAGTTGGTAAAATTCAAGCCATAACTAAAGATCATTCATGGAGGTATGTAAATACTATCGATAATCCCGCTGACTTGGTGTCACGTGGCACTAGCGCAAATAATTTAATTTCTAATAAACTTTGGTGGCACGGACCGCAATTTCTATCAAATCCCACTCTCGACTTATCAAAATTTGATAATTTTGCATACCCAAACCTTCAAAATACTGACATTCCTGAAACAAAAACTGTCGTCATGACAACCCCAACAGAAGAAAATTTTCTTTCAAGTCTATTTTCTAAATTTTCCTGCTATAAGAAGTTGCAAAGAACAATGGCCTACGTACATAGGTTCATCAGAAATTGTAAGAGTTCAAATAAAATTTCTGGTACCTTGACAGTATCCGAATTGAGCAATTCTGAAATCTTTATAATCAAGACCCTACAGCAAATTAAATTTCAAAAGGAAATTAATGAGATTAAACAAAATAAAATTCTATCTGATAAGCAAATAAATAAGCTGAGACCTTTTTTAGACGATAATGGAATGCTTCGAGTCGGTGGACGTCTTGCTAACGCTGACCTTTCCTTCAACCAAAAATATCCATTACTTCTGCCGTCAAAAAATATAACTGTCAACTCAATGATTAAAGCTGATCATGAAAGGCTTGGACACGCTGGAGCTCAAACAGTGTTGTACAATTTTCGACTAAATTTCTGGCCATTAAATGGTTTAAAAATTACCAAAAAGCTCATTCGAAGCTGTCCTAAGTGTTTCCGTTTCTCAACTAAGCCATGTACACAAATTATGGCAGACCTTCCACGAGATAGAGTTATTCCTGCTCGACCGTTTCAAAAAACAGGACTGGACTTTGATGGGTCATTTCTCATAAAATCTTCCAAACTACGTAAAGCTCCTTTGATGAAATGATATATTGCGCTTTTTGTATGTTTTGTCACCAAAGCTATTCACATCGAAGCTGTTACTTCTTTATCCACTGAGGCCTTCATCTTGACCCTAAAACGGTTCATTTCCCATCGTGGTAAACCTGATAAAATTTATTCCGACAACGCCACCAATTTCCAAGGCGCTTATAACACTATTAGAGATTTAGAAATGTTTTTCAAAAATCAAAAAAATATTGATTCTATTCAAAACTTTTTATCGCATTCGAAAATTGAATGGAAATTCATACCTCCTAGAGCACCACATTTTGGAGGTATATGGGAAAGCGGAATAAAAAGCTCGAAAAAACTAATGTCAAAAATTCTTGGAGACTCCAAATTAGCATATGAAGAATTCTCCACAATTCTAGCCCAAATAGAGGCAATTTAAATAGCAGACCTATATCACCATTATCTAACGACCCTTCTGACTTGGAATGTTTAACCCCAGGTCATTTTCTTATCGGTGCTAGTCTAACTTCCTTCCCCGAAAAAGATAATATCACCATTCCTGAAAATCGGTTGTCACTATGGCAACAATGTACAAAGTTACAACAACAATTCTGGCGCCGCTGGTCGACTGAATACTTGAATCAATTACAAAATCGACCAAAGTGGCTTAAATCTTCACCTTATCTGAAAATTGATTCTTTAGTTCTTCTTAAAGAGGATATGCTACCCCCCCCCCGCCCCTACAGTGGTCTACAGGAAGAATCCTCGAAACGATGCCAGGGCCTGATGGGAATGTGAGGGTAGTAAAAGTTAAAACGGCAACTGGCATATACACCAGAGCCATCTCTAAAATAGTCCCTTTTCCTGAGTCTGATGAGTCACTTCTCGATGAAAAGTGACTGCTATTCAACATAGGCTTGTAGGAACTGCTATTATTTTTCGAAAAATTATAAAATGCATTAAATTCCCCTTCTTGCTTTTTAATTTATAGCGTGCGACATTGACATGCTTACAAACATTTTAATGCTATTTCAGTTCCATTCATAGAGCGTTTTGAAACTTTCAAGTTTCAAGGGGCCCAATATGTTCGAGAACTATATTCTCAAACCAATGGAGGATCATTCGATTTAAGAATCGATGATCTTTCAGTAATAATTAATAAACTTATATCACTGTCAACCTGACGTCCCGAAAATGTCAGGGAGTTGTCAGTGCATTTTTCAAACGGAAAGTCGAATTAATTTCTTTTGATTAGTTTTACATCTTTATTTTATTCAATTTACGTTTTCAAGTAATATTAACTGTGTTTGGGCGCAGGACAAGTTTTGATATCAACATTTTGTAGTCTAGTGTAGTCGTATTTCATTATAACTTTATATTCTGAAAGTGTCTCAATTTCTATCGACAGAAGTCAATAAGGCATCAACTACTGTAGCTTTACGACCTATGGTAGTTGTTAAATAAAAGATTTTTCATTGTGGCGAATGTCTTTTAGCCTTATACCCCGATACCGTTTTGAGCTACCAAATATCAGCAACTGTTACAGTCTAAGTGCTGTACAGTCAACAAGTACGTGCAGCGCTCCTCACGCTTAGAGATAAATAGGCGTGTGGATAAAGTGGTTGAAGAACACGGTCATTTTCCAACCATCTTTGTGAATTCCAAGGAATGATATACTCGGCAGGGTAATATTCTTCATACTCACCACATAGAGCAATTGCCCCGCATACTGCTTGTTCTTGAGAAAGTCTCTCATTGCATGACCATTCGGTCGCATCACCTTCAACTAGGGAAAGCGGAACTTCATCGAATTCACCGAAACATTTGATTCGGGGTGAGCTGGGATTTACTTTTGTACTCATAAACATTCCTGGAGTACCCTTGCCTGGATAGTTAACTGTGCCAGTTAATATAGGCAACTTCCTGCCGATTCTAGCGAGCGTAGCTTTGACGCGCATGAAATCATCGCGCACCATCCTCATATCGTAACCACGTGGAATAACGTCGTCAGCGTTGGTTAGAATGGGATTTACTTCATCCTCAAACTGTGCGCCTGGGATGGAATTAAGTGAGACGAATTTCTTCCTGTCTCCAATTGGGGTGGCGGTATTAGAGAGTGATTCTACTAAATTTCGTAGTCCATAAATTGTATAACTCAACGGAGTGATGTCGTTAATGATCGATGGAATGTACTTCACGTCATTAAAAGAAAAATGTTGTAACGAAGTTACTTTTTTTTTTTGGTTTTTTTTAGGTTAAATAGGGATTTTAATTATTTCTGTTAAGGAATTAATTTTTTTTTAAGATGTAAAATACTGCTCCCTCCTTACTCACTTACTTTAGTTTTGTTAATGTTGTAAGGTAGTAAATATATATTTTACCTTCAATTAAAATATTTCGGACATCCGGTATACATGTATTTTAATTTTACTCGATTAAAACTTTCGGGCCGTTCAGTATATTCATAGGTGTTGGAATAAAATAATTAAATCTAGTTCCGTTTTTTTTTTCAAAAAAATTTATTTTAGAAACGATTAGTGTGAAATACGGCATAAATAGGAGGACGACAGTTTTTGGAGAGGCTCTCGTTGCTACTTGGTGATTTAGTTCGAAAGTACCTACGTACCGTTTACGAAAGTTTTGTGTTTAAAACCGATATCATTTAAAAAAGGTAAAATTTTATTTGACTCCGTATAATTTCCGTATGAAAATTTATTTAATTAATTTACTTGAGAATTGAATTTATCGTATTCAGGAGAAAGTTGTTACCGACTTTTATACTATACTCAGTGGTTTTCTTATTTTATAATTCGTATTTGTCCGTTGAATAAATTATTTTTATCGTTCAATTGAAAATTCATATTTGAACCATTCTTCCGTTTGTTTTGTTATTATAGGATCTCCCAGTTTTCAGAAGTAATATTTAATTGCTGGACTTTCCGTTCAGGAATTAAATTTATTTTTGTATCAGGAACCTCAGTGAATCGCCGACTTTCTCGGGTCTTACTGAGATTTCATTCTCTTTCTGCCGTTTCTTTGTGAATAGTTTATCCAGGTTCCCAGAAATAATATTTAATTGTTGGACTTTTCGTTCAGGAATTAAATTTATTTTTGTATCAGGAACCTCAGTGAATCGCCGACTTTCTCGGGTCTTGCTGAGATTTCATTCTCTTTCTGCCGTTTCTTTGTGAATAGTTATCCCGGTTTCCAGAAATAATATTTAATTGTTGAACTTTTCGTTCAGGAATTAAATTTATTTTGTATCAGGAACCTCAGTGAATCGCCGACTTTCTCGAGACTTGCTGAGATTTTT